>WOVY01000770.1:0-353773 GCA_013436015.1 Rhipicephalus annulatus
TGTGTGTGTGTGTGTGTGTGTGTGTGTGTGTGTTCGTGCATTGCTGATTAGAACAAGCAATAGTTTTTTAAAGGATTAGGGCTCCATTTTCTAATGGAGGCCTCGATCATATTGAAAGGCATAGTCGACATAACTCGTAACTTTTTCTATTTTGAATATTCAGCCAAGTTATTTTAGGTTTTACACTAATTATGTGCTATCTTTAACATTCGCCCATACTCCACATGGACGTTTTACTGGCATTGAGGTGCAGCCATAGAGGCAGGCATAGAAAAGAAATTTCGTCATTTAGGCTGTGAAGCGGAACAAGTTTGCTGCTGTATCAAAACAGACCGATTGAGAAAAAAAGACATCCGTGGTTGGCAACGAAAATAAGAAAGTTAGCCTAACCGCAAGCCCTTAATGACTACCACGCTTGCAGTTGTCGGCGATGGCGATGTGAACGTGACCGTAGCGTAATAGTGGTAATAATGGGACTTGGTTTAGAAGTAAAAACAAAAGGGCACTTCCCGATGCAAGGGCTATATTAATCCACACCAGCGTTCGCGCTTTTCTGAGGCAAGATACGTGTCGATGGCGGCCGCAAGGAGACTGCGAAATCACAGCCCTAGAAAGACTTAATTACACGGGTGAGCATTGTGTACAGGCCAGGATAGATGTATAAATGTAGACCGAAAATTGCGTTCGGCGTCCCACCAAGTGCATTGTATTGAGCTCGCCATTTGTGCAAGGTCTTTCTGTATATTATGAAAGGCTTGCTGCTTCGCGTAGCGCTCGGTTTAATTTAACCACGGGCATCGCAATGGAGCCCAACTAAGTATCCGAAACTAAGCGTCTGTTGTACTTGTGATATTGGCGAGTAAGCCATGAATATACAAAGAGTCAATATGCGTTGTGGTAGTCTGGAGGTTAGAGCTCCCGCCGCTAAAATCAATGACTCGTGTTCGATCCCCGGCCACGGCGGCCGCATTTCGATGAAGTCTTATTGCAAAAATGATGACATCTCTACGCCACTTGGTTGGCGACACTTAAAGAAAGCCAGAAAAAGCACGGGACACGAGAAAGAGGCAGCGGCAAGCACCGCTGGATATTCCAGCAGTGTTTGCGTTTGCTTCTTTCACGTGTGCCGCGTGTTTGCTGGTCTTCTTCAAGTACCTGTTTGCGCGAAAAGCTGTATACCCGCAGGGTGCTTCATTTTCAACGATACCGAATTTCATGAACATGCTGCAGCAGTCAGGCTGCGGCTGTTTTTGCACACTGATTAAATGTCGAGGCAGAAATACTTTCCCGGAACTGAAATGACATTGATGCGACTAATGAACGAAAGCTCCTTTATTACATTTTTAATAGTTCTCATGATGGCAGTCGTTTACATGAGAAAACTGCCGTGCATGCCAATTTATGACATACTACTTTTTTGTTTTGAAATCACGAAAGTTGCCAGTGATTCGAGATGTTTTTTTTTTTAAAGCGATATCGAGAGTGACCGGAACCGGCGTGCAGAAAGCGCGGCCTTTCCATTACGTTATAACTTGACTAACCGTTACGTTTTGTAAGACCTCCTTGGAACGCCACTCTACTTGGCAACATATATTACGGTTAGATATCCCACAATCAGAGCAAGTATAAACCAATATTACCTAGCCAGTGTAGCACTCCAATTTCGCAAGTACGAAATCCGCCCCAAATGAACACAGGAAGAAGTTGATCATGGAACACTTTTTTCTATGGCTACTAGGAAGATAGGACAACATTATATAATACAGGTGAAATAAAAAAAATATCTGCAACGACAACGACGACCACCACCACCACCGCAACAACAACAACAACAACAACAACACGTTTTGCTTATAATGGTGCTATTTTTATTGATAATGATGATGCTTGAATGAGTAATCTGCAGAGCGGCCCATCAGAACCCTTTTTCGTGGGTTGAAGATACCATTATTTTATCTTGTTCCACATAATGTGGCCCGTCTCACGCTCTATTTCTCAGCCGCACATGTCAGAGGCTCCCACAATCGCGTAGTGACTCTTGGAAGTCATTAAGGTTTCGAAGTAAACGCAACAGAACTCCAGGGATGGAGTCTGCTGCACGAGCCTTCTCCAAAACGGCCCATGACGGTGGTTACAACATTTCGAGCCGTTATCGTTCCAACTGTAATGTACTAAAAATGGACATAAAGGTGCTTGGAATACATTTTGAGAGAAATATTCATGTGTGCATGTAATTGATACAGCCTGCGCAGCCGCAATGTGGTCTCCAGGACGGAGTAAAATGTCCGATCTGAACTGAATTCTCTATTATAATTCTGGAAATGGGGCTTATCGGTATATTTATAGTCACGCGCGTATATAAATGGTTGATTGGAGAACACACAGAGATACCTATCAGATTCTCTTCCAGCTATTTATACCGAAGAAAAATCATTCATTGAACATGCTTTTCGCGAAACGCTGTTGAGGCTGCCCAAAGACATTTAAAGCTTTTGTGGGGATACCGTGGCAACAGAACACAGAATCACAGCCCTAGAAAGACCTAATTACACGGGTGAGCATTGTGTACAGGCCAGGCATTTTCCTTTCGATTCAGGAGCCATCCAATTGAAAAAATAATCATGCCATAGAAAGAAAAATTCGCATCGAAGCTCCGAGCATATTATGGTCAAATAACCTGCCGAACTAGCTGGTGCTATCAAGCACTCTTGGTACTCCTTAGGTTAACACTGATCGCGGATACTGAGTTACCACCGCAGTCCTGCTGAGGCGATCTCAATGAAACTGGTGATGGCTGCTATGGGAACGTTTTCACAATTTTATTATTGCAATAGAAATTATATGGACAGCCTCGGCTGGCTTTTACCACCACCGCCATCATTCACGTATAATATATATATATATATATATATATATATATATATATATATATATATATATATATATATATATATATATATCTATATATATATATATATATGGGTGGGGAAGGATGTGTTAGCCTCCTCTTTCTGCGGATCGAACATCGCCTTTCCGGCCGCGCTTGTCTGCGGGCACGCTTACCTCACCAGTGAACAAGGGGGGGGGGGGGGTGCGCTTATGGTTGCTGCGCTATCACGGCAACGATCAGCGCGCGCCTTTTGCCCCTCCAACTGGCGGGAGCGTCTACCAGCCGCGCTCTGAACACGAAAAAAAAAAAGAAAGAAAAAAAAACGGTGCCAAAAGTCTCCCTAGAGCGGACTTGTTCTCTTACACCAGCGTTTTGTAGAGTTCCGTGAGATCGGATCTAAATGAGTAGACTGCCAGCCTCACTTCGTATATCAATGCCGTCACTACGCACGATCCTTGTTGAGGTCATCTACTGAGGCCACACCGCAGCAACCTTGGTTACTTAGCAAGCGCATGTTTACTAGTTAATATTGCTTCTAAATATTCTAGCCTTGCTTCGTAAAACATTCGAATATGTTGCTATCGCATTTATTGCTTCGCCCTTTTGGCGAAACTGTGACCTTTTCATTTATGATCGTTTTGCACACAGGAATGAACGAAATAGGTTGCGGTGTCTTTAATACGTAATCGCATATTCCGGACCCCCCATCGTTTTGCACACAGGAATGAACGAAATGGGTTGCGGTGTCTTTAATCATCATCATCAGCAGCCTGGCTTCGTCCACTGCAGGACAAAGGCCTCTCCCATGTTCCGCCAGTTAACCCGGTCCTGTGCTTGCTGCTGCCAATTTATACCCGCAAACTTCTTAATCTCATCTGCCCACCTAACCTTCTGTCTCCCCCTAACCCGCTTCCCTTCTCTGGGAATCCAGTTAGTTACCCTTAATGACCAGTGGTTATTCTGTCTACGTGCTACATGCCCGGCCCATGTCCACTTCCTTTTCTTTATTTCAACTATGATATCCTTAACCCCCGTTTGTTTCCTAATCTACTCTGCTATCTTCTTGTCTCTTAAGGTTACACCTACCATTTTTCTTTCCATTGCTCGCTGCGTCGTCCTCAATTTAAGCTGAACCCTCTTTGTAAGTCTCCAGGTTTCTGCTCCGTAGCTAAGTACCGGCAAGATACAGCTGTTATATACCTTCCTCTTGAGGGATAGTGGCAATCTACCTGTCATAATTTGAGAGTGCTTGCCGAATGTGCTCCATCCCATTCTTATTCTTCTAGTTACTTCAATATCGTGGTTCGGCTCTGCGGTTATTACCTGCCCTAAGTAGACATAGTCTTTTACAACTTCAAGTGCACTATTACCTATCTCGAAGCGCTGCTCCTTTCCGAGGTTGTTGTACATTACTTTCGTTTTCTGCAGATTAATTTTAAGACCCACCTTTCTGCTCTCCTTGTCTAACTCCGTAATCATGAGTTGCAATTCGTCCCCTGAGTTACTCAGCAATGCAATGTCATCGGCGAAGCGCAGGTTACTAAGGTATTCTCCATTAACTCTTATTCCTAACTGTTCCCATTCTAGGCTTCTGAAAACCTCCTGTAAGCACGCGGTAAATAGCATTGGGGAGATTGTGTCCCCCTGCCTTACACCCTTCTTGATTGGTATTCTGTTGCTTTCTTTATGAAGCACTATGGTAGCAGTTGATTCCCTGTAGATTTCTTCCAGAATGTTTATATATACTTCATCTACGCCCTGATTCCGCAGTGTCTGCATGACGGCTGATATTTCTACTGAATCAAATGCCTTCTCGTAATCTATGAAGGCTATGTATAGTGGCTGGCTATACTCTGAGCATTTCTCTATTACCTGATTGATCAGCTTGCTCTCTGTAGTATACAAGCTATTTACAAAGGTAATTGCTAACAGAGTAAAGAAAACATTATAATTCAATCAACCAAAGGAACAAGCAGGATTTCGAACAGGCTACTCAACAATTGACCACATTCATACTATCAATTAGGTGTCTTTAATACGTAATCGCATATTCCGGACCCTTCATTCGTACTCTGCGAATTTGTACGTTAAACAAAGACACACGGACCAAAGATTCCAAAATAAAACCAACGGGAAGCATTCAGTGCAAGTGTTGATTTCAGTTTGTGCTGTTTGAATTGCGAATAATTTCATTTTTCTTCTCTGACTGACTTAGAGATCATATACATTAAAAACTTCACAAACGGTGGTACGTCTCATGTTTACTTCTATTGACCTTGTCTGTGCGCGCTTTAACGTTTTCAAGATGATGCAGTACCAACTAGCTAAGCCATCCTCCTCTCATGGCTGGTGCACAAAAAGTGGGATCTGAAAAAAAGTTTTTAATTGCGAAGCATTTCTTAGCGAACTTCGGTGACTTTGGCCGCATCCATCCATCCATCCGTCCACCTGCCTGCCTGCCTGCCTGCCCGCCCGCCCGCCCGCCCGCCCACCCACCCACCCACCCACCTACCTACCTACCTACCTACCTACCTACCTACCTACCTACCTACCTACCTACCTACCTACCTACCTACCTACCTACCTACCTACCTACCTACCTACGACTTTTAGCTCTCGTGGCCATTTCGATGACAGGACATATACCAAAATTGGGATGGCACAACATAACATACCATGACCGCATGACGAGCATAAGTGACTAGTCATAACATGAAAATCATAGCAAGTACGTCATGAATGTTATGATTTACATGTCATGGTTTTGCTGCCCATGAGGTGGTTTCGTTGACATGACATATTGCAAAACTGGTATGGTATGACGTGACTGCATGGCGAACATAAGTGACAGGCCCTAACGTGGAAATCATGACATGCATGTCATGTAAGTCATGACTACAAGCCACGCTTATGGTGCGATCGTGGTCGTTTCGCTAGCTTCACATATAGCAAATTTGGTATTACGCGGCATGAATCGATGACGAAGGTATATAATTGGTGCAAACGTTATAATCATCAGATGCGTTTCATGTAAGAACGTGATGACACGCTCATGACGTGCTCGCGGCCATTTCGCTAGCTTCACATACACCAAATTTGGTATTACGTGACGCGAATGGACGACGAAGGTAAATGTCACGTCCAAACATGATAATCATGACATGTATGTCATGTAAAACATGACTACATGCTACGCTTATAGTGCGCTCGCGGCCGTTTCGCTAGCTTCATATATACATGTTTGGTGTTAAATGACGTGAATGGACGACGAACACAAATTCGAGGCGCAAACATGATAATCATGACATGGAAGTCATGTATGGCATAATTTACATGCCACCAGTGCTTGCGCTGGTACCGCAAACGTTAGTGGTGCCTTCGTAACATGACTACAAACAACATACTTGCATGCTGATTGACATGTGGGGTTTAACGTCTTAAAATCACCGTGACATACTTGCAACTTATCTAGATACGTGAGTGGGCATAACATTTCTACTTGTGTTTACTGCGCACTATGTCCTAGGCCTCGTCACGTTGTGCTGATCTTAAAGTGATAAACCAACCTTCTTCATTCGTGATTCGCATATCATCGTTTCGTATTGCACGTCGGCTCTGCGAATTTTTTCATAGTTGGTGTTGCACGTATATTGTTTTGTTATTGAGCATCTCTTAAATCACGAGTGCAAATATTATATACTAGTATACGATTGTCGTTTAATAAACTTGTTGTAAATGCGCTTTTTTATATATAATAGTGCTGTTATTTGCGTGTTTGAACTTGCTAGATAAATTAAAACAACTCAGGCTCTTCAGCCCGATTAAGGTGTCTAATGGCGCATTCAATAGTACGCGTCGCTGGCTATCACTGGTGCCAATGCCCGAAATGCAGCGTGGACCAGTATGTGACTCGATAAAGGGACTGGTGCTCTCGTTCGTTGCGCAGACCCAAAGTCGACGCGAAGTTCCGCCGCTGCCTGGTACGTGTCACGAGACAGACCAGCTGCGAAGACGACGAGCGAGCCAATGAGCGGATCCGCCGTGAAGTGGACTCGCAGCGTGCCCACTGCATCGGGGCCCCTGCAAGGCGCGCGGCGGCTGCGCCTGCCAACATCGTGGCGCCGAGTGCCAGCCGCTTCCTCTTCGCTGGAGCAGTCCTGCTCGCGCTCTGCCGCCTGCCGGCCAATTAATCAAGCGGAGCGCTGCGCCGTGATATCGTATACTTCGTGCTCGGTGGCTCATAACACTGGCGACCAGCTAGGAGGCGTGAAGATGATCGGTTGTATACGCGCTGTGTTTCGAACGCATCGCACTCTCGTCGTTTGGCGGCAAATAACATTACTATTGCGAGACACGCTACCACCTTGAACAGAGAACGTAACCAACGCTGTACGCGGCGTCAAGTACGCGAAGTGGGGAGGGAGGAGGGGAACCGCCACTGATGAGCGTTGGAGTTCTGGTCTGCGTAGTGAAATCGCGCAAGCTAGGAATCCCTTGATGCACGCCGAGATTCAAAGCAAGCGCCTTTCGTGGAACGTTACACGTAAGACAATAGCCATTAAAGTTATATAAATATGTGCTTTTATATTTGTTTATCGAGCTGAACGTTCACACTTTGAGAAGTGCTCGGAAAATTGAGCAGGGTATCTACTCAGACATCGCGAATTCGGACCTCGATCTTGTGACTAAAAGCAATGTTGGACTTCCACTCGATTAACCGGCATACGAGGAGTGTTAAGCTGTAGTACTGGTTTGTTTACCGGACTGGTTGACCTCCCCACCTCTCCTTCTCTACCATTTCTTCTTTTCTGGACAAGCTTTCTTTTCATTCGCAACACTTCAATATGATAGTCGAGTTATTTGCCAAAGTGGTCGTGTGGTTATGATGCTCGATTGCTGATCGAAAGGTCGCGGGATTGAATCCCAGCCACGGCGGCCGCATTTCGATGGAGGTGAAATGCTAGAGATCCGTCTACTTAGATTTAGGTGCTCTTTTAGGGACCCCATGAGGCCGAAATTCTAAGAGCCCTCCACTTAGGCGTCCCCCACAATCGTGACGTGGTTTCGCGACGTAAAACTTGAAGAAATATACTATTGCTATTCATTCAATACAAGCTCGTGGCATACTGCGTTTGCACGTGCACAGTTGAGGTTCACTGAAAGTTAGCCTGGTTACTGTTTTTTCTGACTCCCGATTTTCTCTTCCTCCTTCCCTGTAGACTTAGGAACTCTACGATCAATTTTCGGCGGAAGCGAAAATGCTGCAGGCCCGCATGCTAAGATTTGGATGCACGATAAAGAACCACAGGTGGTCGATATTTCCAGAACCCTCCACTACGGCGTCTCTCATAATCGTAGTGTGGTTTTGGAACGTTAAACCCAACATATCAATCATCAATTAACTCCGCCATCAACTTTCACCTGTGTAATTAAAGGGCCCCTGCAACACTTTCTGAACATCGTCAGGAAACGCTGCCGATCAGTAGTAGAAGCTCCCCAGAACACGCAAGCCAAATGTTATAACGCGGCACACGGCCTAGAATTCACAATAAATTATCAAAGTCATCTAAAAAATTGCTTTCTCTTCCCTTGACACATCACACAAGACGCTCAAAAATCACATGTAGAATGCCCATCTAACAGCCATTGGCTGATTTGAACACGGCGCGCTTGGTCGTTACACAAATCGCCATGGGAGGCCGTCACTTGTCCGCGCGCGCGTGCGTGATCACACTGGAAAAGCCGGGTATTAGAAGAAAAAAAGAAAAAAAAAAGTGCTCAAGGTCACGAGGCACGCGTGACGTTGTTTGTTTGCCCTAAGAACGTTAAAGAACCCGAGGTGGTCTAAATTTCCGGAGCCCTCCACTACGGCGTCTCTCATAATCATGTAGTGGTTTTGGGACGTTAAACCCCACATATCAATTATGTTCGTTATTGAGCGAGATTTGTGTATAACTATGGTTTTTACCCTTGTAACAATACTTTTCACTTTGAGTAATTTCGTGCGTACGTGTACGCAAAGCTTCGTCGCTTAAAGTTATTCGAAAACGATTTCTAGTCAGTATTCCCAAACTGCTCTTTGCATTTATAGTTTTCTGGCCTGTTTCATTTTAGTCGCAGCTTAATCCATGTATGACAAGTTACTACGGCAGACTGTCCCTCGTGGTGTACAACGCCACGTCGCACAGCACATTGTATACGTGACAGAAAGAGCTTAGCACAAGCATGCGTCAGGCTTACGCAGTGCGCGTCCTGTCTTATCTTGTCTTGTCTCCTAGGAGATCTTGGCTCTTGTCTTATCGCCTAGAAGATCTTGGCTCATACCCACAAGGGGGATCGGCCACACTGTACCTTATAATGTAAAATTTTTACACAATGCTTGCTTGATTGATATGTGAGGTTTAACGTCCCAAAACTACCATATTATTATGAGAGACGCCATAGTGGAGGGCTCCGGAAATTTCGACCACATGGGCTTCTTTACCGTGCACCCTAATCTGAGCACACGGGCCTACAGCATTTTCGCCTCCATCGGAAATGCAGCCGCCGCAGCCGGGAATCGATCCTGCGACCTGCGGGGCAGCAACCGTGTACCTTAGCCACTAGACCACCACAGCGGGACAAACACAACACTTGCTAAAAAAAGAGAAAAATTAGATAGGAATAATAATAACCTTCCTTTAAAAATTACAAAGAAAAAAAGATGAAAAGGGCAGAAGAAATCGATAAACCATAATATATAGAACAAATTAGCAAAAATGAAGAAGGGAAGAAGGGGGACAAAATATTAGATATATCAGGCGGTACCTCTAGCGGCTTATCCTGAATGAATTTATGTAGCGCTGACAGAATAGCACTGCGGCCCGCACTCACCTGACTGGCTCCAAACGATAAAAGGGTGAATGATGAAGATGATTCCACAGCCATGGCTCGTACCCACTCAGGGGGATCGGCCAAGAATCGATTACTTAATTCAGTAAGATTTTTTTTCCATATCGAAACCACCCACCAGAAAAAAGAAAGAAAAAAGAAAAGACACCCTAGGCAGAATGAAAGGAGTGCAATAGTTGTTTGTCACAAGTTCAGATAAGACAATTATTCATTACCTTGAATAAGAATCGGCATGGTTAAACAATGCTCTTGTGTATGTTGGATGTATGTCTCTATGTGTATATTTCTTTGTTGTCGTCCTCACGCCTTTTGCCTCAAAATAATGCAATATCTTTGTAGCGAGAGAAGAAGACGGGACTAAAGTTCCTGAAAAATAAACTAAACTAAAGGACGCGTACCACGTGGCTGCTTTCGATCAGCGACTGACGTTTGCCTGCTCTGAGGGTTTGGCCAAGAATTCAGTAGTTGTGATTGATTTTGTTTATTCTTTTTTTCGTAAGCATTTATATAGTGTCCTAATTGATTAGCGAGTGTATTTTCAGATAGTATGACCAGGCAGATGCCGTTTTTCTCACCTGGACCAGGAGCTTTCCTCTGGTCTGCTTCTCTTCCTTCGCAGGAATTGTCAGTGGACTTGTTCTTACGCAATGGTATCTCATCCGTTCCTGTGGCATTGGTCCCAAGCAACGATGGTATTATACGGATGAAGAATCCAAAAATGATTCAGACGGAGTTGAGAGCCGCTACAACTCACTACCAAAGCATCACAGAGGTCAGGCAGTTCGGCAAGGGTGGCATTCTTTGCTTCTCGTCTGACCAGCTTTGTTCGAGACCTACTAAAATGCTCGGTATTCACTACCAACCCGGTGAGCGCATTCATTACACCTCACCTAGCTTGCGTCAAAGGCCTCGTTCGGGGTGTCGATGTCAACTTGACCCCAACTGAGATATTAGATATGTTTTCAGAAGCAGGTGTAATAGCTATCTATAGATGTAGTCGAGTTGTGGACAAGAACAAGGTCCCAACGAAGTCCGTGATCGCTACATTTGCCGGGTCGAATCGCCCAACCGAAATCAAAGCGTGGCCTTTAATATACAGAGTGGAGCCACTATCACCTCATCCCCTACAGTGTATTAAGTGTTGGCGTTATGGGCACACAGTGAAAGGGTACAGGTCAGAACCTAGATGCAGAATTTGTGGTGAGACGCACAACTCAAACGACTGTAACAGTAATGAAGAAAAGTGCTGTCTTTGCCATGAAGCACACTGCGCTGATAATGCAAACTGCTCAGCCAAGGCATGTGAAATCCAAATCCTTGAAATTGTAGACAGAAGGCGATGCTCCCGAAAGGATGCCATTGCTGAAATCCAAGCCCGAACTCAAGGGTATGCAGGAGCAGCTGCCCGCCATAACATAGCAATGGAAGCATCCTTTTCCCTATCAATTGCGGACATGATCGAGAAGGCTGTGGATAAGGCTATGCAACGCCTTGCTACCACCCTATGTGAGTCGCTGTCGCACGTTGTGAATAACCAAATGGCGCAAGTCTATGGAGCACAGATTGATATAAGTACGGCTGTAAAAAATGCTGAGTCTGCACACCCGACAAGTGAGGCAGAATCTGAGATAACTCTACCGGATGCACAGTCTGCAGAGCCCTCTGGAGAAGGCGTTCAGAGGCAAAGCGAGGGTGCACAGGAAGCTTCTCAGGACACACAAGATATGGGAATAGATCTCAAATCCCTAAAGCGTTCTAGATCCCCTGTATCGAAAAAACCTGGCTCGCCAAAAAATGCAAAAAGCAAGAAATACCAGAAAGACAACCTTTCAAAAACCAAATTTCTAAAAGAAAGTATTTTAGATTAGGTGATTGCCGAAACCATTTTAACGAAATCATAGGGACTCTTGAAATTATACATTGGAATTGCCTATCTCTTCACTCAGCCATAACAGATCTGTTATACCTGTCTTCCAAATTCGATCCGGATATTATTGCATTACAAGAAACTTGGCTATCCTCACATCATGTATTTCACCTACCCAACTTCCAAACCTTTCGTCTAGACCGTCCATCCAAAGGTGGAGGTTTAGCTTTCTTTATAAACAATAAAATTGGTTTAAAAGTCAAAAACTCATACAAATGTATGTCTTCTGAATGCGAAATTTTCGCGTTAGATATTACCTTGCCAGGATACTTGCCTTTCTCGCTAATAACCGTCTACTTTCCTGTAGGCATTCAAGACACGAGATTGTTAGATATGGCTGCTAATTCAGGCTGTAAAGAAAGAATTATAGTTGGCAACTTCAACTCTCGCCATACCTGCTGGGGTTTTAGAACAGATCAGTGTGGACAACGGTTGTGGGACTGATCGGTAGACAACAACTTATTGTGCCTTATCGCTAGAACTCCTCACATTTATTCGAGGTCAGTCACGCTCCGCCTTAGATTTAAGCTTTGTAAGCTCGGCCATTGCTAGTACATTGTGGACAGCCCTTGAATGCGCCTCCAACAGTGACCACTTTCCAATAATGTTCGAGATCGCTTGCCCCGTCAAACAATCATGCTTCCATGCCCGAACCTATATAAATTATGCAAAACTTCAACACGACTTAAAAACTGCTTTAGACGCTCCTCAGGATGAAGATGACACTAAAGCTATGAAAATAAGCGCAGTAATCAAAAGGGCATACAAAAACGCTGAATTTGCTGTTAAATCGGCGAAGAGAGTACCCTATAGCCCCTGGTGGAATTCCAACTGTTCACGAGATCACAGACGAAGACAGGCAGCTTAGAAGAAGCTAATACATAATCAATCCCCTAAGAACTGGTCAGATTATAAATTTCTTGCCGCTGTATTTAAACACACGGTGGCCCAAGCTAAAGAAGAATATGATAAAAGACATTTCGATTTTTTCTCAACATCCAAAAATAAGAAAGCTTTATTTCAATACATGCGATCACGCAAAATCCTGCCGTCTACTATAAATACTGATTATGAAAAACTATCATTGGAAGAAACAAAGAATTCTTTAGAGTCAATTGGCAGAGGTCTAGAAATTAGATTTTCTTCGATTATGCCTTTCAACTGGCAAAAGTCTAGCATAAGCACTGACTTCGAAAACGTAACGCTGTCTGAAGCATCAAATGTCATTCGAGATCTACCATCGTCAGCTCCTGGTCCAGATGGGATCACAGTTCCTATGATTAAAATTTTATTCAAGCTATCCCCTGGCGATGTCCTCAATTTTATAAACTACTCTTTAAAGAATGCCTGGATACCGTATGACTGGAAAATAGCTAAGGTAATCCCATTAATAAAAAAGCAAGGATTAGGTTTTACCATAGAAACTATCAGACCCATCTCGCTAACTTCGAACACGATGAAACTCATAGAGAGGGTTCTAAAGGGCCTGAATAAACTCCTGGATGATGAAAAAGGTCATATTGAAGCCAAATCAAATTGGTTTTCGTTGTGAATTCTCGATTTGGTGCGCCCATGCGGATTTAGAGAGTCGAATACAGCTTGCTCGTAAAAGGAAACAGTACGCCGCATTAGTAACTCTCGACATAGCTAAAGCGTACGACAGTGTCGAGCACTCTATTCTACTGACCACCTTGCAGAGTCTAAAGTTTCCTCAGTATATTACTGAGTGGACAGCAGAATTCCTAAAATCAAGGGAATTGTATTGCGTGAAGAATGGCTGTTGTTCGCATAAATTCAAACAGAAACGTGGTGTTCCCCAAGAGTCCGTCCTATCTCCAGCATTATTCAATATACTGATGAGCTCTATTCCAATTGTTCAGGATGTCAGTGTCTACATTTATGCAGATGATATCGCGTTCTTCGCTGCAGAGAGCGACATTTACTCACTACATCAAAAACTGCAAAGATATATTAATACACTAGAAATTTGGTTGCAATCCATTTCATTGTCATTGAACATCAGTAAAAGTGCGCTCTTGGTGTTTCCTATAGCAGATACAGTTTCAATTTCTGTATTGTATAATCGGGAACCTATTCCACAAGTTGATTCAGTCAAGTACTTAGGAATGATTTATAATGAAAAGCTAAAGTGGAGCCCAAACATTGAATATATAACAGCAAAGGCACAACGGGAGTTAGGTTTATTACGCAGGTTAAGCAACAGAAAATACGGGTTGCGCAGACACACATTGTTAATTATATATAAAATGTATGTGCGACCAATATTGGAATTTGGGTGTGTATTATTCTCGGGGGCCGCTGGTTATAAAATTAAACCGCTAGTAATGTTAGAGCGAGAAGCCCTGCGAATATGCCTGGGACTTCCCAGGTTCGTGGCGAATAATATATTGTATCAAAAAACGCGATTGCCAACACTCCTCTGTCGATACCGCATTCTGACGGTTCAAACCTTCTTAAAGTTCTACAGTTTACCGGCGCGAAGATCAGAGTACTGCATTTATCAGCGACCCTGACTCTTTCTTTCTTGCACATTGGCCTCGATTTCATACCCCTCAGATAATTTTCGTTAAAAAGAAAGTGGACTGCATAAATGTAGACATTAGCACAGTAATTCAAAATAATTCCTCCACCATCAACATTAGAATAGAGTACGATGAAATCTTCCCCCCACAAGCCAAGTTGCAATCTCTTAGATTTTTGACCACTACATTAAACGATTACTTGGTACATGCAGAAACAAAAAATTTAATATCTACAGATGCTTCTGTCAACAATGAAAAGGCAGGCATAGGAATTGCGTCTGATTTCCTCAGCTGGTCTTTTTCAGTAAGGCTTCCAGATTTCACTCCTATATTTGAAGTCGAGCTTGTAGCTATTATTTTAGCTCTTCATAAAATTTCCTACGACCGAGACCAGTGCAATCATCCTAACAGACTCACTTTCCGTGTGTGCAGCTCTGACAACCTCTGAACAATCTCGTGCCCTAGCAGCGTTCCACACATTAGCACCGCCGCATTTAAAACTCCTCAAATTAGTATGGGTCCCAGGTCACTGCCGATTACTATTAAATGAATTGGCAGATGCTTTGGCACGAGCATCACTCGATGGACCAGTAATTTCAGTACTTCCCGAGGAAGAATACTTATTAGGGGTTAGATATAGGAAATTCGCTATTTTTACAGATAGTTTAGAAAATATCACACAATGAACCGATTATTAGCACCTCTAATTTTCATGCAAAGCCCAGTGGAGTCCGTCCAAAAAACTTGAACATATAATCTCCAGATTCCGGTGCCGCGTCCCCCCATTAAATTTTTATTTACACAGAGCTGGTCTGACACTTTCCCCCCTTTGTCCGTTCTGCGAAGAATCAGAAACTATTTAACCTTATTTTGGCTCATGTCGTAACTATGCATTAATTAGGAAACGACTTTTAGATATTCCATTTGCGATGCTAGGTTTAAATTTAACCACAGAAAATGTTCTAAGTTTTGGTGCCTCTGTTTTGGGAAATTGCCACAGAGATGCATTCGATGCGGTGTGCAATTTTATTCAAGACTCTAAACGTTTTTCAACATAAAGCCCACGTTAACAGATACTCAAAAAAAAAAAAAATGGGTCAAAAAGTAATTTTCAATTCTGGATAAATCCGTGACATACCAAATTGATCGTGTTTGGCAAAACCAGCTGTCTGGTCGGCTCCAAAAATCAAGTTGTAGCTATTAGTGTCTACTTTGTTGTTGATTCTTTTTTCTCACAATCTAAATCTTTGGTTTCTTTCTTTTTTTTAACAATTCACTATACAACTCCCCCCCCCCCCCCCGTTTTTTTTTCGTTGTAAGCTATAATGCAGTTACCGTCCATATGACACTATATGTTCTCTTGGCCAATCCCCCAGAGTGGGTATGAGCCATGGATTAGAGGATACAAACACACAAACAAACTAAAGTAGCGCCAACCGCACCCCTTCGCCTCTACCTCCTCTCCCAGCAGCCACAGCAGCGCCTCTAGAGTGCCCACCAGGAAACTACGAATGCGAAAGCACGCGGGCACACTGGATGTGCCAGACGCTTGGGCAGCTCGGGCACTGCTGCGCCGTGCGTTTTTCATCGAGCGGCCGTGCCTCGGGTATGCTGAAAGGGTACGCCGGTGGCGTCTGTTCGGGGAGCGCGCGCTCGCTTCACAGAAGCAAAGTCTACGGCGGCCATCGTTCCGAGATTCTTCATCGCTGCCCCAGCGTGTGGCGGCATTGCCAGTATTTCGTATTCGGTACACTTCCTTTGCATTTCATTCGTCGCTGAACAGTTCTTTGTATCGTTAGTGTGGTGACATTACTCGTTCGTTCGTTGGTCGATTCGAAGGAATAGAAAGCTAGCTACCCCTCGCAAAACAGGCAATGGATCGTTCTACGTTTTCAAAGCAAGCGTTTTGTGCAAAGAAGCCAACCTTTCTACTGTAGAAAAAACTACGAAAGCAACTATGACTTTGGCACGCTCTTCTTGGACCGTCGGTACCGAAAGCTTTAAAAGGTCGCCACAGCCATATTTAATACAGCGCCGTGCGCAGCCGAAGGAAAGACTCAGATATACGTTGTCGGCGCTGGGCCGACCAGTTCGAGTTCACCGTCAATTGCATGAAGCGACTGCGTGGGCGAGTTCGGCCATGTGATACTATTGGCAAGTGCTGACAAAATCAGGTCACATGGTCATGCTGATTCTTTCTTCGGTCTGTGAAGTTAGATGCTGCTCGCATTATTTGATGTACAGTAATTTAAACAACTACTGCACATCGTGCACGTATATTGACAGACGTGGCTTGTTACAGTCCGCGTAGAAGGTATATTGATATGTAAACTAGTGTAAAACTGGGTGAGTTCGCTCATATTGGAAAAAAAAGAAAACGCAGCTGAGGAGGCAATAGAGCCCATAGAAGTATTACGTAAAACAGGCGGTAAACTAACGAAATACTATCTGAAGAATACAAAAAAAATAGCGTTCGCGCATGCATAGTGCTTTTTAGCATCTCTCTCTAGCAGCTGAATGCGCAACCCAACAAATAAAACGTAAAACATATATGAAGACTGAACTTTGTCCTTTTTTCCTGCATTTCTCTTCTATCTGCCAACGTGTTTGAGAGTTTAACCTCCTCGACAGGACCTAAAAATCTGCATACAAGGGGTGCATGCAGCCCGACCATACTAACATTTGCGATTGCTGTAAAACATATTCCAATTGGAGACTTGCAGTTGTTAGTCCAGCATGTATCCAATGAAATTTTCTACCTATGTTCTCGTCCATGCCTTTATTCTTTTAATAGGTGTGTTAAAATACAATCAATAAAAATGAGTAAGCATAGCTTGCTCCATAAAGAATAACGTATCTCAAGCTACTTGGTTATTATTATAAGGTACGAACAGCTTGCATTTCACAAGGAAAGAGGTTGGGGTAGTGCGATAATGTTTCTCCTCTGTGTTCTGGTGAGGTCCATACCGTTTGTGTCCAGTGTTACATGAAATTCCTTCTTTGCACATATGATTGTCCCCATTGTTTAAGCAGAATACATCTCTCTTAGAATAATGTTTTACACTTACATACCGGCTCTAGGCCACTCAACATCCATCACACCTCGGTTTTCCCTGGCATGAATACATAAGAATGACTGCGTCTGGGAAGGCAGCATTGAGTACACACGTATACTTGGGATGTTCATGGCATGACATGTTTATGCATATGCCATCATAATAGCATGCAATATGTCGAGCGAACAAAAGGGCCTGGTATTCATTAGGAAACCCCATTCCATAATGTCACTTTATTGATAAACACCAAAGTTCAAGTACAGTTGATTCTAGGCAAAAACTGAATGAAGGGCACAAAACATGACATTTATTCAACATTTCATGAAAATGCAGGACTGCCTCAATCATACATGATAATTATGCAGTGTACACAATAAATGACATGAAATATGTGTTAGCGGTGACTTGTTGCTATATGTGCACATCACAATAACAAGAGTAAAGAAAAGCGATGGAATTCGTGGTGCACTCACAACTAGCGACGAGTGGACGCAATTTGTGCCCAACACCTTTATCAAGATTAACACTCCACATGTGGAATTTAGCGAATGAAATGAAGTACACATATTGAACTTTTGAAAGCACAGCAATAGGAAGTAGACTTCGAAAGCCCCTACTGGGGATATGCAAAACATATTATGCAGATATATAAGCATGAAACAGGACATACATGTAAAAGACATAATAAAACAGATGTAATAGGCACAGCAAAACCACGGACCTAATCATAGACTAGTGAGGGTAACAACAGCTCTATCTGAAGAGAAGAAGAGCGAAATTAGCCACTAAAATAGAGGCCAACCCAGATATAGTTGGAATAAAAACACACGAGCTTATAATTATCCTCAACAAGCGCAAAGCTGTAAAATCATAGGGCAACAATAGCTTCAGCCTCAAGACAACAAGAGGAAAATCAGCCACAGGCCAACCTAGCAGAAGTCAAAATAAAAATACACGAGCTTAGAATTGCGTTTGGCAAGAAATGCAAAGCAAAGAGAGGAAAAACGAGAAAACAGACACAGAGGCAATGAACAAAACCATTACTACACTGACATCTGAAGCAGAAATTTAAGGCGGTAAACCACCAAGGCAGAAAGTAAGCGAAATTTCCCGAGTGATGAGAAACATAATGAAAAACAGGGACACTTGACACAGAATATTAAAAATAGGCTTAGCTAAGTTAACAAAGCTTCTCATCAAGAACTCTAGTCACACAGAATTACAACGTAAATGAGATCGAGAGACCACCCAAGCTACTTAAAGGGAACTGCTTATAAAGGACCAAAATGTACACACTGAAACAAACAGGGCAAACGTGTTAGAAATTTCAATGACATTATGACGGCAACTGAAAACATCTGCTCTGAACTGTACGGATCAAAGATAAGTAATTACTGTTGAAATGAAATCACAATAGGACAAAACACTGCAGTTCCTCATGTTCAGTACTTGGGATTCAAACGCAACATCAATTTTTTGGGGATAACTGGTATGCACACCTGCTCAAAATAACCATGTCATGTCGTGATAAATATAGTCTTTAAGAATAATTTTGGCTCTGATATACACGTTCTAGTCGAAATTACGCCAATATGACCTGAACTTAACGCAGTGTCAACAAAAGTATGTGCGTTACTGAGACCATAATTCCTGCATTTCAATCCGTGAGTACTGTACCTACAGACTAGGTTAAGAGGCCATACCACATATGCATCATAGAAAAATGGAAGGAAAACACGAAAGAAATGAGGCATACACACTATTTTACATTGGTTGTAGCAGCCTGCTTTCCAATGCTACGACTACCAGTTTTTGCATCTTTAGCTTCATCAGCTGCCAAACGCATATTCTCTTTCCGCAGAAGAATGTTAATTCTGGTTTAAAAAAATGCTCTCAGCAACCTCTCTTGAATGTTGTGGCAAGGTCGAAAACAATTGACAGCTTGCACACTGTCATTTGTGGTGGCCACAAGTTGACCAATCGTAACTTCATTGCACAGAAGCTTGTTGCTATTCACTCTAAACATATTCTCAGCTGTTTCGAGCAAATGAAGTACTGCTGGCCTTGGTGATAAGAGCTTGCTGTCATCAGTGTAGGATTTTTACTTTGTGAGCGCACTAGCTTCGTTCGACACTGTGGCAGTTTTGCACTGCTCACAAATCCCTGTGTGCTTTGCAACACTCTTTACCACAAACCCAGCAAGGTAAATAAAAGACTCATGCTCCATCATGCTTATGTCAAGAAGATCACTGGGATATTCAACAGCTTCTGTATCATTGCTGTTAGGAGCTCTTGCGTGGCAATTTACGATGCCAACTAGGGAAGGAGCATCGTCGATAGCATAGCTTCCACTTCTACTGGGCCGAAAGAACTGTGTTAAAGTAGCAGCTCGAATAGCACTACGAAATTGAAGAGCTTTTGGTACTGCATTCTTCGCCCTCAGAGTGGAGAACAAATTCTCAAGAGCATCTTGGGCAAATCGGCTGAGCAAAACAAAAAAGAAGCCCTTTTCATTAAGATAATAATGCTGCAGTTCCAATGCAACTTTACACACCAAAATTATGCCCGTCTGAACAGGCTTCCACACGTGTTTCGATGGAGAGCCTATCTTCAGATCTGTAAAAAGATTTACCATATCCTTTAAAAAATCAGTGAGTCCTCATATTTCTGATCATTTAACTTGCTGATGCCAAGCTTCGTTGTACGTGATGTCAGTACTTTGAACCACCTATAAATGGTTTCTATGAACCATGCTGTTGTCAACGCTTCTTGGGGCAAATCTCCCCTTTGGACCAGGAAACATAGTGCAGCTGCAGTATCGTGATTTAGCAACAAAAATGCAGGCCCCACTTTCATTTTCTCATAGTGTCCTGGGTCCAAGAAGGATGGTTTCAAGTGCGGTGCTATGTTTATTTGCAGTTCAGAGTCTCTTTCTACCAGCTTCTGAATCGGCACAAGGTTAACCTCATTCGAAGACAGCTTGTGCTTTTCGATCACATTTTCGGGAAGGAAAATCTATTGACCACGTGTGAGGTGGTTCGTCAAGTTCTTTTGCAAATGTGCGATGTCTGCCATAAAATAAAGCTTGCGATTTTGGTCAACAGGATGACAACAAGAAACTCTTGACACAGAATGCTTTCCCACAACTATGCCAAATTCTCTCCAGAGTGCCCTATTCCCACCACCCATGTCGCTAACGACTGCATCTATACGAACCCCGATTGTTTCACATTCCTGAATAATTTCAATCAACTGTTCTTGAACTGCAGCACTGCTGAACGAGTTTCCAGTAAAATGATAAGCAACTGTCTGCTTTCATCTTAGTGTAATCCCACCCAGCATGAAAACAAGTCCATGCGTTGCCACTGCAGCATGTGGCAGAGAACCGTCGGCCAAAGGTAAAGTTGGCCTTCCAATAACAGTGCCAGTCAAATGGTCAAACGCAAGCCCTGAGCTCAACTGAATTTTATCGAGCATCAGAACTGCATGCCTCTCATGTTCCTTCATGGTGGTTATCTGAAATATGCAACATGCATTAGGCAATAAAGGCATTAATAAAGATATTTAAAATACAATGCTTTTTAAGAATAAACAGGCAGTGCACAGTGCAAGCTGTATTTCGATGTTTGCATGCAAGAAGATTATCACCTATTGAAATTTATGTGGAATTGTGCCTAGTTAGAGGACCTAAGTCATAAGTGAAGGAAAGGTGAGAATATGTTGTGGAAACTTTATGAATGGCCGCTAAAACGTGCATGACAAAGAGCGCAGTGACAGGTACTAACACTAGCACTAGCAACACATGAAAGCTTAATAAATATTAGGGTTTACGTGCGAAAACCAAGATACGATCATGAGACATGCCATAGTGGAAAGCTCTGGAAAAGGTTTCACCTTTTGCTCAAGGTGTACTGCTGAAAGAGATGCTCACGAGAATAAATGTAACAAATATATTCAGCTACACCATCCTTTCACCTTTAAAGCAAGGGACTTCAGAACTTCATGTAGAATTCCTGGTGAGAACTTGTAGTTTTCAGCACGACGTTGTAAAGTTCTTTCACTCGGAAGGGGTACAGCAAGCTCCATGACCGCATTGTAGCCTCTGGATCCACATGTCAAACAGAGCTTGAGGCCTTTCTGTATAGTCTCAGTAGACCATTGCTTCCCTCGCATATTGGAAGACCACATGCCTTGCAGTTGATCTGGTGACAGGTACTTCTTGATGTTTCGCGTGAGTTAAGGTTTCTACGGTTTGCTCTGCTTTTTTGTTGTTGCAGTGTAGCAACTTTCCGCTTCATGTTGTTCAAGCACTCTTCCAATGTAGCTATTCTTTTGTGAAGGGCAGCTACTACTGCTTGATCAGCATCCCTACTACTTGAACTGGAGCCTGCAAAGCACAGATTGAGCAGGAAATGACAAGAGTTTGAAAATTTCACTATTTAACCCAGACTAGCATGTGAGGGAGAACCATAAGGATTTAAAGAAACAAAAAAAAAATCAGTGCCACTCCATATTATTCAGCAGAAAAGTGTAAGCGTAACTTTTTGAGAACACAACAGTGCTTTTAACAAACAGCATAAGCTGACACTGTTGCTCAATGAAGAGGGACAAATGGAGCTGCGCAGAACCCGCAATGCATGCAGCTGAACTATTTTTTTTGGTGGAGGCGTGTCCTTGATCCGAAATAGGGGCAGGACAGTCAAGTGTGGTCACGTCTCACTTTGTACTTTGCGTGTGAAGGCAGAAAGACATTTTGGGAGCAGCAAGTGTCCGGTGTACCACCTCCGAGCTATGCCAATAGTTGGTAATGAGTAAAGACATGAATATATGGCACGTACTCTCGGTTATGACGTAGGGTTATCAATGGCGGTGGCTATTTCAAACAAAGTGGGGAGAGTGCCATGGTTCCACTGTTGTAGCTTTTTTTGACAGAGTTGCTACAAGACGGCAGCTGATTGCGTGTCACAAGTGATAGTGTGATGATGTTGCGCAGTGTGTAGCAGTGTGCTATGCATTACTGTACACAAAACACAGCTTACATGTTCCTCCAATAAACTTACGTTGTGTGCGACTACTCTCGCTTTACAAGAATGAGCATACCAGCAAAAAAAAAACAAAACAGGGCACCAGTACTTGGAGTGCATACGCACTATTAAATGCACCAATATATCAATCTGTTATGAGCGTGCACGTAATTTCCTGTAGGCGGCGATGTGTCACACTCAAGTGTATATTGCATAGTGTGTGAGAACAGTAGCACTGAACACTTACTGGTGACATCAGCTGTGCCCTCAGCAGACAGAAATCCTCCACAGACAGCACAAAAGTTCTGCTGAGCTGTAAATGACGGATAATCTTATTAGTAGTACTAAAGACCGGTACAGTCACCAAAGCTTTAAATTAGCACAGTTGCAGGACAGGCAATGAGGGATGGCCAGTGACTAAAATAAAAAAATGTATATGATACTGAACAGAAATTTCACTCACACTCAACAGGCACCGTCAAAGCTTGAAATGGCTGGCAGCTCGATTCATGGGTGGTTTCCACACCTGCGCACATATGATAGTTAGAACCAACAAAACCATCTGGCAGACACATTCCTATATAAATCATGAAAAGTAGCACTCACCTGCTGAACAAGCTGTTGAACAAGCTGGTAGTGCGTCACATTCGGAGCTTGAAGGTGCATCTGCAACATGACATCAACAATAAATTATGTGAAATTTCAAAGCAACAAGTCACTGCCATTACCTTCTGGAAAATCCGATGGTGCTGAATCAGTGGCAGTGTGACCTAAAAAAAGATAAAGACAAATTTAAGAAGACCATCATCTCTGTTACATCGCATTTTGGCAAACAAGCATCAACACTACTTGAAGCATTTACAATACGCACAGGTGCATTACAATTTTTCAGTAATAAGAATGCATGCCGAAACCCAAGCAACAATGCTTTCAATGCTTGCAATGTGCTGAACACCATACTGCAGAGCAAAGTGTTGTGGATCTGCAGCACACCCCTACAGACATGATAATAAAATATATAAACCAATGGATACAAGTTACAAGCCGTTACAATGCTTCGACTACATGCAGCATGTGTGTTAGCTACGTTACCTTGTGAAGAACCTAACCCTGCTTGAGTAGCATCACTGTTGGCTCCATAGCCTGCAAATTATAAAACATCAATGAAGACATAAAGCACGTTTGTAATTACGGTAAGTAATAAATGCAGTAAGAACTCACCATCAACAGCAGCTGGAGTCAGAAGCACATTCGTAGCTGATGGGCAGTGTACCTCTTTGGCTTCTGCATAATCCAAACATGTATTAATGATAACGAAGAGGGAAAAGGCGTGAGATGTGCTTAACCGTTAACTCACCATCAACAAGAGCAGCTGCTGTTAGTAGTAGATTAAGGCCACAAGATGAGCGGGCTGAATCATTGCATTCTGGAGAATGAAAAAAAAATGCATTAATTATACCAAAGAAAAGCCATTAGCTATACACAAACAGTGCACAACACCTATATGCAAGACGGCATGTTTCAGGTTAGTGAAAGGCTGAGAAGTAATTATGGGTGATGCAGAAAACAATGATGACGGACTAAACATTCTCCAGTTTTTTAACGCGATTGGCTTACCTAACGTTTGCAAATGCTCTTGACTGAAGATCGTAGGCGCCGCATCTCTCTTCAACTTTTTAGTACCAAACTTGTGCAGCAGTGTTGGCTCGAATTGGTCAGCAGTGAAGTGGTCCTAGGTAAGGAAATATTCGCGGCTACTGTTACACAATGAAACAGCACGCTCTAAAAGAAACTAAAATAACCTTTAGTGTCAACACGTACACGACTACGCACTGTTTGCCACATTCTCTTCCCACCAGACTAGCACACGGTGCGTACAGTATGTACGCACCATTTAGCCTTGCGTGTCCTTATTTCAACCACAGAGCTTCTGAATACTGAGCGCGCTGGAGCACATGCTTAAACGAAATGATGCGACATTCAGGTCGCTGCCCACGCCTTTACACATAAAGTCCTTACACACATACACGCGGGAGTCATTTAACTATACGTCGGCCAATAAACAAAGTTTAGTTTAGCACTTGAATGTATCTATTACATTTACTTTGTAACATAGTCGACGATTATTTCTGGATCAAACGAGTAATAATAATAATAATAATAATAATAATAATAATAATAATAATAATATCTGGCGTTTAACGTTCCAAAACCACAATTTGATTATGAGGGACGCCCTTTTGGAGGGCTACGGAAATTTCAACCACCTGGTATTCAATAACGTGCATATAACGCTAAGTACACAGGCCCCAACATTTCCGCCTCAATCGAAAATGCAGCCGCCGCGGTCGGCATGGATCAAGCCAGAGACGCAACGTTTACACGGCACTAAACGCGGCACGCGTTTCAACTGGCATGCACGTTTACCATCGACGCGATTACTCTCTTTGTGTGATGCTCGAGCTTGACAGTACCGCAACACTGTAAACACGAATACAAGCGAAACGATAGAGTTTAGCTCGCCGGCACTCACCTCACAAAGCCGCGACGATACAGGGTCCAAGTCAGTCCTTCCGATACGCTAGAGCCACACTTCTTGCCGAGCAGCATGGTCTTTTCCTCGCGGAAGCGAAAATAGCTTCTTTCCTCTGCTGTACCTGCTTTTGCAACCGCTGGCACAGCAGGTTGGCATCCCGAAACGTGCAGGATTACCGTGCACACACTCACGCGCGGTCGAACTCCTGCTACACAACAATACCAAGCGCGCACGCCGAACCATAAACTAACACCGCGAAAGTGGAAAAACAAAATGGCGTTTGCGATACCTTCACAAAGGCTAGTGCATCATGCTGCAGATTCTTAGCACCGCCGAGTTTATCACACAAACAGCAGTGGCGCTGCCATCGAGAGCGACACCGCTGAGCGCGTCTGCATGCAAACGGTGGGCTATCGCGTTGAGTATTGCCTGCTTGTGGTGATGTCTTTTGCCACTGCATGCCACTTGCTTATATACACGTCACATCGTCGTATTTAACGTTACTTTTTATATTATTTTTCTTTCTCAATCACTCTTTCGGTGCATCGCCTAGAACCGCAGCGCCCTTATGCGCTTTAATGGAAACATGAGCACAAGCTCATCTTTGCGGCCAGGAGCCATACAGCCCCCCAACTAGCGTCGTTTACTATTTGCAATGCACGCGAGGGGAGAGGAGTCTGCACATTGACACGAATGGCGCTACTTTAGTTTATTTTTCAGGGACTTTATACGGGACGGCGGCCAACGTGGTCGTGTCGTTCTCTCGCCACTTTATTCCACGCCTGAAGCGGAGCCGCGTGGCGTTCCACGTCCGACACACCAAGTGCGCTAAACTTGTTCTAATCCTCGCGCAGCTCGAGCTAGCATCAGCTGAGCGAGAGGGCGCGGTGATTGAGAAATGATGATGGTGATGATGGCACTACATCTTTACCGAAGAAGTTTGCGAAATAACTTTAATGTTAATATAAGCACAACCGGAGCTATAAGTTGTACTCGAAACAATTAACAGTAGCTGTTATGTGTATTGTGTCACATTACAAACAAGTCATTTATTTCTTCTGATTTTTGTGTAACAAGCGTAATAAACCGCACCATTTTCTTCTTTTAACGTGCCATACTTGTACATGCCACGCGCACTTTTTTCTTTTATCACACGTGTGCGAGCTCATGCCTGCATGCGCCCGCTGAAAAGTTAGTTTCACCTGGCGTGGCAGCTCGTGTGATGCGCTCTTCGTCTCTTTCCCTATGAAAACCCACCTGTAGCTCTTTGTATAAGACGAGTGTTTTCACTCTCCGCGTAGCTCCTAATGCCTTTTCGCCCTGATCAGCTCTGTCGCTGAGATGCCACCGATATAATTGTCGCTTCGGTGAGGGTACACGTCCTCACATTTCTCAAAATTTCTCTCCAGGCTCGTTTTTTCTGCCATGCGCCACGGCCGGGCATCCGTTGAAGCACGAGCGAAGCAGAGGAAGACGAAATCGTCACGCGCACGGGTTCGCGAGTCACGAGACAAGACAAGACAAGGCACGCTGTGGTCTGGGCCGCCATTGCCTTCAGATCGAACCCTGCCAGCGAACGAGTCGGTCGCCTGCATCTTTCGCTCCTGGGATGCTGTACTGTGACCACAAGTGATCGGCGCCAGAGCAAGGTGGGAGCCAAGCGCTGCTCGCCAGCGTTCTCTTCGTGCCCCTTGTAGCCTTCGCGGTCGCCCATGACGTGGGCCGGCTCGTAAATTTCTCCCAGTTCAGGACTTTTTTGCCAGATAACCTTTTTTTGGGCAGCGGGCCCGAGCCCCCTCCTAGGCCTATTTCTAGGCCTATTTGGCCTGAAGCGGGGGCTTACTCCATTGTACCCTTAACGATTAGATTTGCCTCGCCGGCATTTAGATGCTCGCTCCTCTTACTGCAACGTGCAATATTTTTTAACAGTGTGCTATGAACATTTTGTCGATTTCAGGATCATGTACGACGTCAAGAGAAGTCTGGTAATCATCGTCCTCCTGTCCCTTTGGAGTGGGGGCCTGGCCACAGCCAAGCGACGGAGGACCAAAGATGGTAAGCTGGCTGTACGCCGTTCTCTTGTCTTACGTGGCATGGCCACTTCGTAACTGCCGAGCTCCACTTAGATGTTCATTTGGATTAGCCTTACTGATTTTTTAGAACCGACTTTCCTGATTAGGGTTAACAATTCGTTTTCGAGATCGACTTCGGCGATTAGGGTTAGCAGTTCGTTTTCAAGATCGACTACCCGATTACGGTTAGCAATTTGTTTTTGAAATTGACTTTTCAGATTAGGGTTAGCAATTCTTTTTGAGATTGACTTCCCTGATTAGGGTCAGTAACTTATTTTCGAGATAAATTTCTCCGATAAAGGATAGCCATTCGTTTTCGAGATTGACTTCTCCGATTAGGGATATCAATTAGTTTTTGAGATCGACTTCCTCGATTAGGGTTAGCGATTCGTTTTCGAGGTCGACTTCCTCTATTAGGGTTAGCGATTCGTTTTCGAGATTGACTTCTTCGATAAGGGTTAGCGATTCGTTTTCGAGATTGACTTCTCCGATTAGGGATATCAATTAGTTTTCGAGATCGACTTCCTTGATTAGGGTTAGCGATTCGTTTTCGAGATCGACTTTCTCTATTAGGGTTAGCGATTCGTTTTCGAGATTGACTTCGCCGATAAGGGTTAGCGATTCGTTTTCGAGATGGACTTCTCCGATTAGGGATATCAATTAGTTTTTGAGATCGACTTCCTCGATTAGGGTTAGCGATTCGTTTTCGAGATCGACTTCCTCTATTAGGGTTAGCGATTCGTTTTCGAGATTGACTTCTCCGATAAGGGTTAGTGATTAGTTTTCGAGATGGACTTCTCCGATTAGGGATATCAATTAGTTTTCGAGATCGGCTTCCTCGATTAGGGTTGTTGTTGTTGTTGTTGTTTGCCTGTGCAAATGGCTCGTACCCAAAGAAGGGGATTGGCCGATTAGGGTTAGCGATTCGTTTTCGAGATCGACTTTTTCTATTAGGGTTAGCGATTAGTTTTCGAGATTGACTTCTCCGATAAGGGTTAGCGATTCGTTTTCAAGATTGACTTCTTCGATAAGAATTAGCAATTAGTTTTCGAGATCGACTTTCTCTATTAGGGTTAGCGATTCGTTTTCGAGATTGACTTCGCCGATAAGGGTTAGCGATTCGTTTTCGAGATGGACTTCTCCGATTAGGGATATCAATTAGTTTTCGAGATCGACTTCCTCGTTTAGGGTTAGCGATTTGCTTTCGAGATTGACTTCGCCAGGACCGCAATTCATTTTCGAGATACATTTCTCCGATAAGGGATAGCCATTCGTTTTCGAGTTGGACTTCTCCGATTAGGGATATCAATTAGTTTTAGAGATCAACTTCCTCGATTAGGGTTAGCGATTCGTTTTCGAGATTGAGTTCTCCGATAAGAATTAGCAATTAGTTTTCGAGATCGACTTTTTCTATTAGGGTTAGCAATTCGTTTTTGAGATCGCCTTTCCCGAGTAGAGGTAGCGATTAGTTTTCGAGATCGACTTCGCCGACAAGGGTTAGCAATGTGTTTTCGAGATGGACTTCCCCGATTAGGCTCAGCAATTCGTTTTCGAGACCGACTTCTCCAGTTAGGGTTAGCAATTTTTTTTTCGAGATTTACTTCTCCGATAAGGGTTCGCAATTCGTTTTCAAGATTTACTTCTCCATTCAGGGCTTGAAATTCATTTTCGAGATCAATTTCTCTGATTAGGGCTAGTGATTGCGTTTTCGAGGTTAACGATACGTTTTTGAGATCGACTTCTCCGTCCGATTAGGGATATCAATTAGTTTTCGAGATAGACTTCCTGGATTAGGGTTAGCGATTCGTTTTCGAGACCGAATTCTTCAATTAAGGTTGGCAATTCATTTTCAAGATCGACTTCTGCAATATTTCAGAGATAAACTCATGGTTAGCGATTTGTTTTCGAGATCGACTTCTCCAATTAGAGATATCAATTAGTTTTTGAGATAGACTTCGTCGAACAGGGTTAGCGATTGGTTTTCGAGATCAACTTCTTCAATTAAAGTTAGCAATTGATTTTCAAGATCGACTTCTCCTATAAGAGTTAGTGATTCGTTTGTTTGTTTGTAGCCTAGGATCTATGCTCATACCCACTCTGGGGGATTGGCCAAGAGAACATATAGTCTCATATGGGCGAAAAAAAAATCAACAATAAAGTAGACACTAATGGCTATACCTTGATTTTGTTTGGGTGCACGTTAAAGAACCCCAGGTGGTCGAAATTTCCGGAGCCCTCCACTACGGCGTCTCTCATAATTATATGGTGGTTTTGGGACCTTAAACCCCACAAATCAATCAATACCTTGATTTTGGGAGCCAACCAGACAGCTGGTTTTGCCGAACCCGATTAATTTGGTATGTCACGGATTTATCCAGATTTAAAAATTACTTCTCAACCCTCTTTTTTTGAGTATCTTTTAACGTGGGATTTATGTTGAAAAACGTTTAGAGTTTTGAATAAAATTACACACCGCATCGAATGCATCTCTGTGGCAATTTCCCTAACCAGAGGCACCTAAATTTAGAACGTTTTCTGTGGTTAAATATAAACCTACCTTCGCAAATGAAATATCTAGAAGTCTTTTCCTAATTACTGCATAGTTCCGACATTAGCCAATATACTGTTCAATAGTTTCTGATTCTTCGCAAAACGGACAAAGGGGGCAAAGTGTCAGACCAGCTCTGTGTAAATAAAAATTTATTAGGGGGACACGGCACCAGAATCTGGAGATAATTTCAGGTTTTTTTTTTGACGGACTCCTTTGGGCTTTCCATGGAAATTTGAGGTGCTGCTAATCTGTCCATTGTGTGATATTTTCTAATTTATCTGTAATAGCGAATTTCGTATATCTAACCCCTGATAAGTATTCTAACTCGGGAAGTACTGAAAATACTGGTTCAATAAGTGATGCTCGTGCCAAAGTATCTGCCAATTCATTTCATTGTAATGCGCAGTGACGTTTTCGAGATCAACTTCTTTCTCATCCTTTACGCGTGCTCAGGATGTGCGCCGCTGTGCACGCGATGTGTTGAGCGTGCAGAGGCCGCGTGATTCGCCCTTGCCAAACCAAGCTAGTCCAATTAAAATAATTAGTCCGCTATACTGTTGCTCAGATATTTTAGACTCCTTTTCAGTCTGCTCCACATAGGCTGATTCTACTCTTGCCTAAGATGGGGGTTAGCAAGGGATTTTATTTGCCATTTCTGTAGGTACTTATTCGCAGCATACGCGCGTGGGCAATACTCGACGTTTAGTGCATTTAGGTTCTCGTTTTGTGCAAGAGTGATGTCGGCAGCTGATTACTGCCGAAATAGGGCGACGCATGCGTCGGGAAGCAACGTATGTGGCGTGGACGTTTAGCGGGCTGTTGAGTCATCCCAATACGGTGTGAAAGCCGCGCTTCTATATTTGAAAGGTGATGCGCGTTTTAGCATTAACTCATTTTTCTTTGCAACTGCGCTTCATTAGGCCCATAACTTGCAGCTCATGTGGTATCAAAGTGAGCATTGCTTAGCATGTTCAGAAGGGCTCCGGTAATGTTTTTGTAATATTTAAAGCGCAGCTCTTTATTATCCGTTTGTGTTTCGAGTCTTCCTCATTTTTTTTTCTAGCCGGATGAAACAAGGATGAAACAGTGCAAACTCGGACCCGGGTGAAATACACGGCAGCAGTAATAAAGGGAGAGAAGGAATGTACAGCCGGGAATGATGCAAATAGTGAACGAGATGACAGTGCTGGCGTAATTAAGCCCCATTACGCATGCGCTACTTGGCCTGCGTCGCCGCTGCCGCAAAGAATTCGGCACGATTACTTTAGGGAGCTCGAGTGCGCTCTACATGGTTTTTTTTAAAGCTAAAAAGCGACTTCCAGAGCTTGATTAAGCAACGTAGCACCCGTAAAGTGGCGGCATGGTTGCGTTTGTGCTAGCCCAGTGGGCTTTACGCTGGCAACGAGTTTCCGTTCTCAGAAGTGTGGCAGCTTGGGCTAGTTGGTATGGCATGACGATAGTTATTGCGCGAGAACAAAACGACGACACAGAGACAAGAAGGACTGAACCTTCTGTACTGAACCTTCTACACTTTCCGGATTGTGGTTTGGACATTGTTTGTGCAAAAAATTTGTTGCATAAGTGACGCGCTCGTGTCTTTCGTGTCCTTCTTGTCTCTGTGTCGTCGTTTTGTTCTCGCGCAATAACTATCGTCCGTTCTCAGCGCTTCCTTTCTGCGACGCAACCCGTAGATGTATCTGCCGCTGCTCGGCGAACTGCGTGAGCCATAGAGTTTCCCACAATACTTACTAGAGGGAACTCTGGTGCTAGTGTCTATGGGAGCTGAAACGCACGGCGCTTCAGCGAGCATGGGAATGATGGGTAGTACACACATTTGTCTAATATTCGTACTTCTGGCCTGCCTTTGGCTCCGTGTGTGTTCTTGTGGCTTGGAGCTGTTTTCTTACGAAACAAGTATTAGCAAATGTTCAGTGGTTGCGCTTCACCATTTTATTTTTTTAGACTTACTTTCCAAATTGGCTTACAAAGTTCAAAAGCATGCAATCTTTCTTTTAAAACAAAACTGAAACACGGCAATAAACGAAGCCGCAAGTATGATTCGCTGCCCGCAAGTACGAAGACTAGGCAAATGTGTGTACTACCCAGCATTCCCGTGGTCGCTGAACGATCGCAGCGCCAGAGTGCCCTCTAGTTAATTTTGAGAAACTCTATGGCGTGAGCAGCAACTCTGTGCCGGCAAAGTTAATATCCCACGGACTTTGGAAAAATGAAGCAGACGCATCACTGATGCAACGCGTGCCTCTCGTCTTAGAGAGATAACAAAGTGTGCGCTATTGTGAACCCCTCAGATGTCAACCACCTCGCCAAACAAAACTAATATCCTGCTGCGCTCTAGTTTCGTATTAGCGAGTATCGCAATGGGTGCTCTTTTTTACGCCGATCATATTACGCGCACTCAAAAACAATATTAAAGGCAGAAGCGGGCCTCTCCGCACTAGCGGACTTGCTGCGGAGAAGCCAGCATTCACAAATAAGTAATTCCATGCCAAACGTCCCCAGCCATTTTGGTGACCATCTATAATGTATTTGAAAAAAAAGTTATACTGATTTACTGAACCTTCTACACTTTCCGGATTGTGGTTTGGACATTGTTTGTGCAAAAAATTTGTTGCATAAGTGACGCTCCTTCAATGTGGTCTAAATGTTAAGTGAAGGTTCTTGAGTAGGGTGTTCGAAACTTAATAATCTTAAAGCAATTTATCCGCCACATACGCCTCCAAACATCTAGCTGAAGTGTGTTGTTTGAATTTCATTATTTGAGTAGTGGATGCTTATTTCACAAAAAAAGTATATTTAGAGCAAAAAATATATTGAAATCTATCAAGCTGCAAAAATTCACAACAAAAATCACAAATTTTACAAAATCGTCATTCCCCGCCGCGGTGGTCTAGTGGCTAAGGTACTCGGCTGCTGACCCGCAGGTCGCGGGTTCGATTCCCGGCTGCGGCGGCTGCATTTCCTATGGAGGCGGAAATGTTGTAGGCCCGTGTACTCAGATTTGGGTGCACGTTAAAGAACCCCAGGTGGTCAAAATTTCCGGAGCCCTCCACTACGGCGTCTCTCATAATCATATGGTGGTTTTGGGACGTTAAACCCCACAAATCAAATCATTACAAAATCGTCATTTTTGTCCTTATTGAGATCATATTTGCCCCAGGTGGTTGTAAATTAAAAATCACTTGCACGGTCGAAAGCAAATGAACATTGCTTTTTCATAGAGTGATTCTTATCAATACATTTTCAGTTTTAGGAAGAAAATAATTTTTGCAGTTTTCCATTGACTGCAACGGGGAATTTTAAGGCGGCAGCTATATCGCATGACCAAATGGGAAGATACGCGCCAATGGGAAAGTTCAAAAACTTTCTTTTTTAAAACAAAAACAATATAAGATATGCCATATAAAAAGAACTGCTTATTTGCTTTTGATTTAGGTAAAAAGGTGATTTTTAAGGTTGACCACCACGTAGTGCAAATTGCGTCTCAATATGAACAAAAATGATGACTTTGCAAAATTTGTGTTTTTTTCTTGTAAGTTTTAGCAGCTTGAGAGGTTTAATATTTTTTCCTATACCTTACACAAAATCCTTTACCATGTAGTTTTGTAGACCAAACTTGGTATAGATATAAGGAGCGGTACTCTTCAAAAATTTCTTGTGAAAAAAAAATAAAAAAATTAAATCGAAGAGGCAAACAAGACATAACGTACTTTACCTCTTTCTGTGTGCCTTCTTTGTTAATTTGTTCAAAATATTGCATATATATCCAAAGATGCGACATGAACCAACTAGCCCATCATCGCCTTATTGACCGTAAGTTGTATTTTGCAAGAACCTATGCAAATTTTGGCCAAAGTATTGTAAAATATAAGTATAATGAAACTCTATTCAAGTGCGTAGAACAGACGAAAATCGCACCGCAATTAATAAATCATTATATTTCTTCGCAGTCATTCCTGAGACATGCCTGAACGAAGGCGTTAGAGTGAGCGAGTGTAGAGCGGCATTCATCACTGAGCTCGAGATGATGCATTGGATGAACCAAAACAACCAGCACACGAACTGCACGTGAGTGTTATCCTTCTATGCTCTACTATACCTACCTATTTACTATGCATGCAAAACAAGCTTTACCCTCTGAGGTATATCATTTTGCTAACCTGATTCTCAGGGACGCGCACGACATATTTCTGGACTCTAAAGTAAATAGGGTGTCGAAATGAGGCATGCACGTGCAATTGCCGTGCGTAGAAGCCATACTCGATGGACAATTCACCTATTATCATAACGGAAAATGTTTGCACGTAAAGTTCAAAATTCAATCGCAGTTTGCAAATATGCGCTTTAACACTAGCAATTCATCGCTATAATATTGGCATAAGTTACCCTTTGAATTACGCGGTTGGTTGTCTCCATAAGCCACTTATGATAACAATTGGATAAAGAAATGGACCTAATGAGAAAAATCAGCTTTGTTAAAGAGCATGACCACAGTAGAAAGATTGAAGGACCGAAGCCGTTCGTGCGTTTTACAATTCTTTCAGAGCCCTGGTACATTAGGAAACTCGTATGTTAATCAGAATTCCTTTTCTACCACTCCTGTAGTTCCGTAGATACCAGTGCCAAAGATATTGGTAGCAGTTAACTGTATAAAATCCAGCAGCATTTGTTAAAATGCCTTAGGAATATTAAAAAAAAATGTGATTTAGAAAACCCTTGAGCTTCGTCATTTTACGTTATGTCGCTGCATCCTATGCGCATATAAAGTAAAACGATTAGTGCCATCATCTAGTACATGCGACTCCAAAATGTAGCGTGCATTATTCAGCCACCATAACCCTGGATAAATGTAACCAGGCGCCTAGTGGTATCCCGTTTCACGCGTGCGTTTAAGGGCAATCTTGAGGTATTGTTACCAAACGCGTTCGATTTGACCGATTCCGGCTATATGTGCAAGTGCTGATGTTGTAGTCAGCTGCCTAGACTACGGTTTTATCAAACGTTTCGTCCGACTATGATGAAAATAAATGTGACTAATGTTGGCAGGAGTGAGCGCATTAGTAGCTCAGACAAATTTGTATTTACAGAAGCCTGTATGCTTTCTGTTCCTAAATCACGTTTACTGACCCAAAAGTTTCCGGTTATGCGGCACCCACAAGGCTGTGTGCGTAAAGCAAGTAGGTTAATAACTCTTGTGCTGATACCGTCAATTCAGTTAGAATGTATGAATGCCTAGTTAGCCCGAAGGCAGCAAGGAAGTCTGCTCATTTACCTCGGTGAAAGGAATACGCAGGCCTTGTTCATAAGTAGGAAATGCAAAAATGAAGTTTCGTGTGGACTACAGATTGACTGCTTCTGCATGCCACTCGCCAATCACGGCGCTGCGAGCAATATGGGGCGAGTTCGGTCCCTTGTTTCTGGTATTCTTTCTCCCTTGCTTTTGCAAGACCTATAAAAATGTCCATATAATGCGGTTTCCATATATGCTACTCCGATCATTGAGAAATTGAGAAAAAAATGTTTACGTCCAATCGTGCACATTAGCGATGACAGCCATTTAAAAAGCTTTTCGAGGTAATGGTGCGTGGAAGCTCAATCATACACGCTGCATTTTGGAGTCCTGTATATTGGATTACACTAGTACCTTTAGGTTTTAATATGCGTTTAGGAGAGAGCGACATAACGCGGAATGAAGCTGAGGAATTTTTAACGTCATGAACTATATTTTCCAAGTAATGTATTAAATGCTGCTGTATTTCTACGCGACAAAAGCACTTGCGATCTAGTTTTAAAACACGTTTATTCTAGGTGATCAAAGAGTGCATGTAGTGTCGAATACTGAGATCAAATCAAAAAGAATTATCGAAATCGGTGCGCGGTAAATGAAGTTGTTAGTCTTCAAACTGACGTCAAAGACCAAACGTGCCCCGCCATGGTGGTCTAGGCTAAGGTAATCGGCTGCCGACTCGCGGGATCGCGGGATCGAATCCCGGTTGCGGCTGCTGCATTTTTGATGGAGACGATAATGCTGTCCGAGTGAACGGCTGATGTCACTTTCAGGTAATGAACCACCCCTTTAGCTCACAAAAAGTGCAGTTGTGAGCCATTCTAGCTCGAAACCAATGTGACGTTTACTTTGTAATTGCAGGGTGGTCACAAAAAGCAAACTGAAAAGCAAAACGTTTGTGTTGTACAATTGGACTCTCAATGTGTAGCATCTATGTATTTTTGTTTCTGTGCAGGCTATACTCGAAGTTGGAATGTTGCGTAGTGACAGAGTACGGAGCTCTAGGTTGTGGCGATAAAGAAGTTATCAACAAGGCCATATCGTTCGCCATAAAAGATCATCAGAGTTACGACAACTGCCCCAAAGGACTTTGCGATCCAGCCTCGGTCAACAGCAGCTTCAAGATCATGCGAGACATGGACGAAAACCTGCACGGACGCGATGCTGTCGCTGGTTTAGTCAATGTGCCCAAGAGGAAAGTAAAACGTGATGTACACGCTGCGATGGAAGCCCAGGCACCTGAAGTCGGCAGTGAGGCCAACAAAGACTTCTCAGATGAGCATACCAAGGTGCCGAAGCACAAAGGAAAAAAGAAGGGCCACAAAAAAGGGCACAAAGGAAAAAAAGGAAAGAAGCCAAAGCTGACCGCTGATGATATACTAAAATACGCCGTTAGCCCGGACTACAAAGGTGATGCAAGTCTTGAGGTTGTCCGGCAAGAGCTCACAACAATGAGGAAAGATTGGCGACTGTCCACAGTATCAAAGCAGTCGACCACGCCAAAGAAAATATTACTCCAAAGGCCACGCTTAGCCCGGACCACAAAGGTAATGGAAGCCTTGAGGTTGTCACAGCAAAGGCCCACAATGATGAGCAAGGATCGGCGACTTTAGTTAGTATCAACGCAGCTGGTTCTGACAAAGAAAATATCAACGCTGGAAAAAGTATCCCAGAAAGCACGAACACGGATGTGTCCAAGAAAGTGAAAACCTCGTCTGTAGGAGCTAGCGGGTCACCAGCTGCACCAGCTGAAGTTGTACCGGCGAACGGCGCCGCGACTAGTGTTAGCAGTTTGGGAAAGGAGGCTGGCGGTCATGATGCACTGGCAAACGTGAAAATCCCAATCAGCATTGAGATTGTGAAGAACATCTCCCTATCTGACATAGGAAAGACCTCCAAGAAAACACATAGACGGAGGAGGCTCCACAGGAATAAACCATCCAAGAGAGTACTGAATTTCGAAACTACTAAGGGGCTTCCAGAAGTCAACAAAACACACGCAAGTGAAGCCGCATCTTCGAATCAGAGCCAGGTCTCAAGCGCTGCAGGCGAATCACCCCTTGTACATAGCGAAGGAATTCTTGTGGATTCCGTCCAGCCAAACGTAAGCGGTTCTAATAAAGAACAGCTCCCGTTAAGCGCATCTGAAGCACCGGTCCACGACCCAGCAAAACTTGAAATGAAAGGTGGTGCTTCCGTGGATTTGGCATCTATTACAAGCGAGAACAAAAGCTCTCCCGACGACTCTCACTATTCTAACAGCACACTTGCAAGCGGTGCAGCGGAAAAAGGAGAATCTGGCAAGAAAGGCTCATCAGGCGAGCTCTCTGCAGACAAATCGGTTGCTTCAGGCACAGAGGTTGGTAATCAAACAAAAGATGACAGGCTACTCGCAGAGAAACATCAGGACGAAGTGCTGAATTTTCACACTGGATCTGATAGTAAGAAGTCTGAGATAGCAAGCAAAGAGCACGGGAATGAAACTGCAGTAATCGAGGCCAACAGAACTGCTGCAGCTGTGGGTGATGGCTTTCTGCAGGATGCAAAAATCTTGGGAAAATCTAATGAGGCAGAAAAACAAATGACAAAGCTGGTACAAGAAGCGAATCTAGAGAAAGATATAGGAACTTTTGCTCCATTATTCGAAACAATCGGAGAGAACGGCAACCTTTTGTACTTACCAAACAGTAAGGTCAAGTTAACAAATAATGCAGAGCTTCTGGATACAAAGCTTGAAAGCAACACGACGTCTGAAAGTGGTGTCGCAAGAAGCTCCGCCAGTTTTAGTGAAAAATCATTTGCTTCCAACGTTGCGCATGGAAACACCAGTTCTACTGAAAAAAGAAAGAATACTGATGCTGCAGGAAAGCCCAGCTCAGACGAAGAATCCAAGAATTCCAAGTTAAGCGACGTTCCAGAGATAAGTCTGGCAGTGCACAGGCTTGAGAGAAAGTATGACGTTTTTTCTGATGCCACTTCCTTCGCTCACGAGTCTTTGGAAGATCGCGCGCGCAAAACAGCTAAAAATCAGACAAAAGTATCTGACAACAAGGATGCAACTGAGAATCTTTCGGGTACAGCTAACGCCAGTGCATCACCCAATCAGACAATTCACAACCAGACATCGGAAGAAGTGCTCGCAGCACCAGCAAAAAAACATGTTGACAACCAAACGGGTGCATTGAGTGAAGGTGCGGTGAACCTGAAAGACCCAAAGCAGGTTTTTGGAAGTGGGCCACTGATAGAAGTGAAGGGACACAAAGGAGGAAGTGTTGAAAAACAAATGGTGCACACCTACGAAACCGGGGAGTCCGGTGAGAACATCAAAGGAAAAAACAGCCTCATCGATGACCTGGTAGACCAATACGGCTCTGGTGGTAGTGACTACGACATGAAGTACGGAAGGGATTTGAAGAGGAGGCACCGGCCACGCTTCCGGGATGACGATTCACCCAAGGTAAGACGAAATCAGTGGGATGGAGATGAACCATTTGAGGTTGATACAACACGAGATCCTTTTCAGGAATATCCAAGCATGAAAGACGGGGATCCAAGGACCGGAGGCCTCTATGGGGAAAATCACGGACGTAGACATTCATTCGAGGAGGAGAATGTGAGAATTGCACGGCACAAGAAGGTGCATCGCCGGAAGCCAGATAATGACTACAACTACGAGAGCATGGTACGTTGGAAGCTTCTTGAAGAACTTGACAGCATCCTTGATCCCAAGAACTCCCCTGATGTAGAGAACATGAACAAGCCTTCCGGATCAGAATTTAGACATGAAAAGATCGATGACATGGATCAATGGAAAAGGCGACTGCAAGCACTGAAGGTGCAAGTTCAGGCGCAGTCTGGAGAACACATTGTGGGAGGAGCAGGTGATTCCTTCCGCGATGCAGACGCTATGCGAGATGGTGAGCTGTACTACCGCAAGTATCGAAGACAGGGACCACTTGCTTATGGCCAAGGCTACGAAGGTGTTCAACGCCCAATTGTCAAAGACCCTCTCATTCATCAGGCGAAGAAAAGGTTCTGGATTGAACGCCAAGAAAGCTACTCCAACAAATCTCATTTTACAGAGCCTCGGGGTGCGACGAACATTTACTTGCGTCCTCTTCCCGAAGCGCCGGGTCGCGAACTCCCACCGGCCTTAGAAAGAGCAGAGAGGCACCCGCCTAATGAGTCCATGGGACTCATGAGAGAAGCCGTCCCATACGTTGCGGGTCATCGTCTCATCTCGTCGGATAGTCGTTCGTCGAAGTCGTCTGGGCTAGGAGGCAGGAGATACAGCAGCAGGAGGGCCGCTAGAGCGCGACGGCTGAGGGGCAGCCGCGCGTCGAGGAAGCTCAACAAGAACCTGAAGGACACCGAAGGCCTGAAGATCCTCAGAAACGACGACTTGCAAGGAGACGACGACGACGACGACGATGAGGATCCGGACGATGAAGATGATGAGGACGACGAGGAGGATGAGAAAGAAGCAGCAGGCATAAAAAAGTCCACCTTACCCGCCGTCAGCCCTAAAGGGCAAGTCGGTCGCGTCGATGCAGCCGAGAGGCCTCTCATGAGCTTTGGAGAGAGGGTGCACACCATGGAGCCGACAAAAACGACACCAAAGAAAGAAATCAAGCCAGCAGGAAACCTAGTCGGAAGTGCTGGTGAGTGTCTATCTAAATTACCATTATCTTCGCTAAACTGCATATAACAGTGTTCACTGAAAACCATTTTAATCACTTCACCCTCTGCTCTTGCGCAGAGTCGCCCGACTGCGTTCCCGACACTCTGAGAGCTCACACTGACTACTGCCGAGGCATCTACGCCAAGCACCAACTTTCCATCGAAGAAGCCCGCAAAACTGCATCAAAGAAAACTATGGCTTGCTAGTAAGTATTGCTAGTGTAGTAAGCGACTATGCACATAAAACTGCAGTTGTAGAGGTGCGTGTTCGCCCCATTTCTGCAATCTTATGCTTTACTGCTTTAGCCGAGAATCTTAAGCTCGTTTAATTTTCAATAGCGAATTAATTTAAGGGCCCACTCATGCGAGACGAAACCGTAGTACGGTATAACACGTAAAATGCTAAAACTTCTACTCGTAGCGTTTTTCCCGGTTGTCACTCGATAAGTCTCACATTAGTATTAGCAGATACTTGGCCGCGCTGCACTTCAAAGTTATACAGTCGTGGCTTTAGTGGCAGTGCGCTCCGCGGTGTAGCTCATACTGAACGCGATCGTACGTTTTTTTTTAGCTTCAGAACTTTTTCAGTTAGGTTCTATTACTGATGCTGCGTCTTTTCCTCTCGCAGCAAACTGGAGTCGATCAAGGGATGCCTGTCAGCTGGAAGCTACTTTTCAAAGTGTGTCGGCGCGAACAACAACGAGTTTCAAGAGTTGCAGGGCTCCGTCATGAGCCAGATGCGTGACCTGCGGTGTGGCGGCTCCGTGCTTTCCGGCTCTACCATGCTCTTGGTGCTTGCGGTGGCCCTGAACTACCTGCTGCGTGGAGACAACTAAAGGAAGCCACACCCAAGGAAGAGGTGTCTCTGTAAAGAACATCTGTGTAAATAAAGTTCCACAGTGCACCTCACCCAGAATCTTGATTTCTTCGAAACATGCGGAGGGTTTCAAATATGTGCAAAGGCAGCAGCGGAAGAACGTCCATACTTTGTAGCAGTGCAGAAGGTGACACGGCGAAATAATTTTTTGGAATACCACACGATGGCTTCAACCTTAAAGCCCTACTTGAGCGCCAACAAGGGCTCTCAAAGTTGAAACGCTGAGCGCTGTCTTTTGTCACCTAGGTCTTGGCTCATACGCACAAGAGGGATTCGCCACACTGTACGTATAACGTAAATTTTTATACAATGCTTGTCCATTGCCGCAATCGAGTGAACTAGAAATTCAGTGTCATCGGTTGTGACCGAAAGACAGAAGATTCCAGAAACCTAGTTTGAAATGAGTCTTCTGCACGGCAAGCACGTGTTCTCTTAAAAATACGCCATTGCATGAAACTACTGCGGATAAATAAATGAATGCCATGTAGTGGGAGGTGGTGGTAATAATCAGGTGGCCGAAGCACGAGGCGTCGAAACACGAAGTGCGCAACGCGTGTGTTTTTTGAAAACCCACGCATTACAAAGCTCTCAAGGGTGAGAAGCTGCTTAGGTTAGTGACACCTTACGGACGCACACTAAGTACTGCGCCAATTTGCAAACTGAAGAATCGCAGAGTAGTGGGCACAGCGTAAACTTACTTGCAATACGCATTTTACGCAATACGCAATGCGCATTTTAGAATAGTTCGAAACGGCCAATACTACGCGCATAGAAGTTCGTTTCCTTGCGGCATGTTTGAGACATGCACCGCCAGCCTGAAGCGAGGTAAGCACTTAAGAAGGCGATGCAGTCGGGACCCGATCGCGCCAGCACGTTCTGCTCTAGCAAGTGAAGCTCAAGCGTCCTCCAAGCTTTTCAGTGAACTCATTCAATGAATTTTAATTTTTATCATGGCAGTTAATTGGTCCTTACTTTTCCTGAACATGTGTTCCCATATATAGTGTATTTATAAAACTCCAAACTTGAGTTACTGATGGATGTGTTGGCTTTAACGTCCTAAAACCACCATTGATTGTGGGAGACGCCGTAGTGGAGGGCTCTAGATATTTCTACCACCTGGGGTTTTTAACGTGCACCCAAACCTGAGCACATGGGCCTACAGCATTTGCGCCTCCATCAGAAATGCAGGCGCCGCAGCCGGGATTGGATCCCGTGACCTGCGGGTCAGCAGCTGAGTACCTTAGCCACTACACCACCGTAGGTGGGGAAAGAAATCTTAAATTACTACCATGCACCTTTTTATATAGTTATTTAATGAGGTTTCACAACATTACAGCCAACGCTAAGGGTCCGGTTGGCTGGAGGTGAATTCAGGCGTTCTCATAAAAAAACACTAGCTCTCTGCTATCGCCAGAATAAAGAACAATCCGTAAAAGGGCGTACATATAGTAGGAGTCAAAACCAACTATACCAAACTCAGGTAAATTGAAGTGACCTGTATATCTAACTCTCGTCAGAGCTCACAATACATTAACGTGAATGCATAGGAATATCTTCGGCATATATAAAGAAAAATTGCCGGAGCATTTCATACATTGAAATTAGAGCAGTGCGAAGCGCCCCAACAGGCTCGTTTTCCGTCCTAATACAATGAAGTTTACGCTCGTCGAGTAAAGCTTCAGAAATGGCGAAGCTGGACAATCTAGGCGCTTAACATGGACGTCATGGCTGATGCTATAGTCAGATGCAACTTTAGAAGTCCACGGCATTTGCTCCTCAAAGGCGCATACAAACAAGCCTGTGCCAATGGGAGCGCACTCTAAAGTGACGTCACAAGCCAGACTAATGGTGACTCCGCCTTCGGAGGACATCGCCAAGTGCATGAGTGATACTATTTCCTAAGTCCGGGAGGCAATCGGCTGCTGCGCTTTGGTCGTCTTGGCATGGCCTATCCGATCTTCTTAAGTTGCATGAGACTGTAGATTGTATTTTTGGCTTAGTGAGATAAAGTCGAAGCAGAGCCGGTCAAAGACCGTGCAAGAATCTCCAATTTCCAGCGACAGAAACTCACGCGCAAGCCGAGGTGCGGGCCTTTTGTCGCTGCTATATAGTATTCGGCTCATGCCACAACGGGCACACTGGGCAAGGCGGCTGCACGGAGTTTCTCTGTCCGTGGGCATTGCTTGACGGCGGCTGCTTTTCAGCGCATGCGCGGTATTGAAGGATTCTGCCAAAGTCCTTCAGTTAAACCCAGGTGGTGCGCAGCTGTGGCTTGATTATTGCTAGGCAACGACAGGAAGGGTTTTTAGGACAGCAACCTTTTTATTTCGAGCTTCAGGAGCTTCGCTTTTAAAAAGTTGACTTTTCGTCATCAAAAGGGGCTTCTCCAGATGCATTTGAAATAGTCAGCGTGGTGATTAGGAGATCACTGCGTGGTGTACGCAATCGCCGTTCGTTATCACGCATTCTCCGCAGCCCTTAGAAACTCGACAGTTTCCGTGACACGGAAAAACCTCGCCAGAAGCACGCTGAGGGTGACATTGAACAAGACCGATATAAGGTTCAAGGCGTACTAGAGACTTCCGGAGCTCGACCGATGCACACAGCTGCGTTTTAAGATGAGAAGCCGCTGTTTACATCGATGCCGTATCTTGTTTGTTTGTTTGTTATGTCACAGTTTGTAGTTGGCACTGTGGATTATGTGCCTAATCCACAGCCCCAACTTCAAACTGTGATATAACAAACAAACAAACAAACAAACAAACAAACAAACAAACAAACAAACAAACAAACAAACAAACAAACAAACAAAAGAACATCCTCGCGTTTTGTTAGGAAGCTGCCTTTCTTGCATCATCTTGAAGTAACGCAGTGAAACCAACTTGCGCCCTAAAGGTACGATAAGTTTTTTTAGGAGTATTACGTGGAATCATATGATCATATGAATCATATGACGTCCAGTTTTTTGGGGGAGTTATATATAGACGGGTTTGACTATCTTTTTTAAACTATTTACCTCAATAGATCACCGAATAAAAATACGTGCAGAGCTGCGCTAAAATTTGGCATTTCGTATCTCCGGTAATGTTTTATTGCGGTACCAATTATATAGACAGTCTCGACGGGCTTTTGCCATCAACGTCACCATCACGATTCTCTTCGTGTACTGCATTACGTCCAAACTGAAAATGTCCCCCCCCCCACACACACACATGATATGTTCTACACACAGGCAAAAAAAGCACACGAACGTGGGCGACGAACATGGCTGAAGTAGAGATCAAACGAACCGGACCACCTCGTTCTCACGCAACGTGCATGTGGTAACATTCTCAGTGAGTTAGACCTGTCATCGAATGCTCAAGGAAAGGTTAAACGCCTTCTCTTCCCCCAATCCTGAACGAGCAAGAAGAGACGTGGCAGAAGGGGGAGGGAGAGGGGGCGTGCCACTTCAGCAGCAACTTTGAACTTTAATTCTAAGGACATGGTCGCGATCGCTGATGCACGCGTTAACTCCGCAGGCATGAGCGGACGGCTCGTCTACCTATCTAAGTGCTGCGTTCTCAACGCGAAGAGACTGTGCGAAAAGCACAGCTCTCCCTGGAGCGGGCCCTGTTCTCTTATACCACCGTTTTGTAGAGTTGCACGAAATCAGATCCAAAAGAATTAGCTGTCAGCTTCACTTCGTATAACATTACAATTTCTTGCTATCACTTTCATTATTTCGCTCTTGCAGTGAAGCTTAGTTTTCTCCCCGATGATCGCACAAGCCCACTGTTAACTAAAATAAAATGCCCATGCACCTCTAAGGATCGACACCGTGGTCTCTAAAACGACATTTCTTCACTTACCGTCAACTTATAATCACTGTGACACGCCGCATCCTGTTGCCGATAGAAGCATCATGGCGAAACGCGTCATGAATTATTAGAAGAAAAAAATAATTATTAAGTAACATGGCTCCTACTGCTACAGACACTGATCAGCCATTGCTATTTCTAAATAAAGCTACCTGGACTGCTATAAAGAAACTTATCCTTCAATTATTTGTAAAAACGTAAACTACTCTCCCCAGTTTTTTATAAAGTCGCAAAACGGACGTTCAGTACAGCAAAGGCGGGAAAAAATGCATTTCAATATTGCGACTGCATCAGAGTAAAGCAGAGGTAATTATGGTAATAAATGTAACGTTACACTTAAAGACTGATGCGGCAGTTTTAAGCAATGATGTGACTGTGATGCGTAGCGGTTATGCATGTAATGATGGCTGACCAAGAGAAAAAGCGTATGCTCCTAAGATTTTGCTAAAAATCATACCAAAGGAATAGACGTGCATGTACGTTCTAGCGGACTAGCAATGTGCAGATATGGTTCTTTTCCACAAAGTGAACTTTATATTATGGTGAAGCTTTGTCAGTAGACGTTGCCAAAGCATATCAAATGAGCTGCATGTGATTAATAAAAACATCGTGAAAGAGGAGAAATAACACAAAATATTGTATGCGCCATTAAGCCACTCTATTTAATTTTAGTAACAAAATAAAAAAAAAAACACCACAGCATATCCACGGAGTGAAAAATGAGTGGGGCGAAGCTTCAGAGGGGTTTTTTTTTGGTAAAGCGTGAATCCTCCGTCCGTCCGTCCGTCCGTCCGTCTGTCTGTGTGTCTGTCCGTAAGACTGTTTTTTGTTTGTCTGTCCATATGTTCGTCTGTTCGTCTGTCTGGCTGCCTATTTGTGCATCCTTCCGTCTGTCTGGCCGTTTCGTCTGTCCGTCCATTTGTTTGTTTGTCCGTCTGCATGTCAATCCGTCCGTCCGTCCGTCCGTCTGTCTGTCTGTCCGTACATCTGTCCATCCGTCCGTCTGTCTGTCCGTCTGTTCCATCTGTCCGTCTGTCTGTCCGTCTGTTCCATCTGTCCATCCGTCTGTCTGTCTGTTTGTCCGCCCATCTGTCCGTCCGTCTGTCTGTTTGTTTATCCACCCGTCTGCCTGTCCGTTCTGTCTGTCTGGCTGCTTGTCCGTCCATCCATCCGTCCGTCTGCCCGTCTGCTTGTTCATCCGTCTGTCTGTCCATACATTCGTTTTTTGTTTGTTTCTTTCTCCAACTGTCTGTCTGCCTGTCTGTCGGTTCATCTATCTGCCCATCCGTCCATTCGTCTGTCTGTCTGTCTGTCTGTCTGTCTGTCTGTCTGTCTGTCTGTCTGTCTGTCTGTCTGTCTGTCTGTCTGTCTGTCTGTCTGTCTGTCCATCCGTCTGCCTATCCGTCGATCCGTCTGTCTGTCCATACGTCCTTTTTTGTTTGGTTGTCCGCCCGTCTGTCCGCCTGTCTGCTTGTCTGTCCACCCGTCTGTTTGTCTGTTTGTTGGTTCGTCCGTCCGTCCATTCGTCAGTCCGTCTGTCTGTCTGTCCGTCCATTTGTTTGTTTGTCCGTCTGTCTGTCCCTCTGTCACTTCGTCCATCCTGTTTGTCTGTCTGCTTGTTCATCCATCCATCCATCCATCCATCCATCCATCCATCCATCCATCCATCCATCCATCCATCCATCCATCCATCCATCCATCCATCCATCCATCCATCCATCCATCCATCCATCCATCCATTCATCCGTCGGTCCTGTCTGTCTGTCTGTCTGTCTGTCTGTCTGTTCTGTCTGTCTGTCTGTCTGTCTGTCTGTCTGTCTGTCTGTCTGTTCGATTCATTGATTGGTTGATATGTGGGGGTCAACATCCCAAAACCACCATATGATTATGAGAGACGCCGTAGTGGAGGGCTCCGGAAATTTCGATCATCTGAGGTTCTTTAACGTGCACCCAAATCTGAGCACATGGGCCTCAGCATTTCCGCCCCCATCGAAAATACAGCCGCTGCAGCCGGGATTCGATCCCGCGACCTGCAGGCCAGCAGCCGATTACCTTATCCACTAGGCCACCATGACGGGCGTTTGTTTGTTCGTCTATCCGTCTTTCCGTCTGTCAGTTGGTCTGTCCGTGCGTTTGTCCGTCCGTTTGTTTGTTTGTCCGTCTGTCTGTCGGTCAGTCCGCCCATCTGCCCTGACTGTCTGTCTGCTTGTTCGTCCGTCCATCCGTCTGTCCGTCCATCCATCTGTCTGCCTGTCTGTTTGTTCATTCATCCGCCCACCCGTCTGTATGTCTGTCTGTCTGTCGGTCTGTCTGTCTGTCTGTCTGTCTGTCTGTCTGTCTGTCTGTACGTACGTACGTACGTACGTACGTACGTACGTACGTCCGCATTTGCTGAGTGAGCCATAGAACTAGGCGATCACGTACCAAAAGACAAGCACGAACAGACCCACGGCTGATCGCCCCTAAAACAAGACGGGAATAATATTGTTCTGCTCACTCCGTATGCCAGACAAGAAAAAAAAACGATGATCAAGAATAACGAAGGCTTTGTGCTGATGCGTAACAGAAAACGTGAGCTTTGCCAGTTTACAGCGAAGGCATATATACTTGTGTATACTACTATTTATATACGACATGCGGTGAATCTGTGAGTGTCGCACACTTTCGCTATACTTTAAGCTCGTAATAGAAGTGAATTGTTTTTAACTATTTAATTTACATTCTGGTAGAGTCACTGAAATATCGTTTTGTGCTGCCACTCATGGCTCGCGAGACATGAGTGGGCTGCGTGGAGGTATCATCCTATTCATGGCCTATCCCCAGAAGTGGGTTGCACCAAGATGCCGAAGAACCAACCAACCAGCATTGAACGCGTTCACTAAGCTGAGGGGGTATGCGCCCCTTCCATCTAGGCCCGGCCTCTTCGATTGTCATGAACACAAAGAATTAAAAAGTTCTTTCTAGTTCAAGACGTAGAGATTTAGCTGGTTAATGAATTTCTAACTCTTTTTTTCAGTATGCTGATTACTTCATGAATTTCGTGGACGCCGCCATCTTGGACTAATAAGCGTTTGTTTTGTAGATTTTCTATGTCACAATATGAAATAATTGTGGTCATAAAACGTTGAATGCCCCGGCAAAGCGCTTTCGTCCGTGTGAGTTCACCGTATAGCACTATTTGCTTATTTGATACGAATACTAAACTGCAGCGTTATCAGTCCAAGATGGCGGCGATCGAGCGCGTTTGGAAAATAGGTGTATAGTAGAGGTCAAACTGAAAGCCGAGATTAGGCCTAAGACAGAGGGCTAAGTTTTTTTACATCCGAACTCGCACGGTTACACAGAAAAATTAATTCCGACATTTAATGGAGTCCCAACATGATCAATTCAGAGAAAAATAATTGGTTTAAAACGTTTCAATTTTTCTCCAGATTTAACCAGCAACAGGGCACAAAACCAGATTTCCTAATAAGCGCCGACCGTGGCCGGAAGCCGAAGAAGCGAAGAGCGCCGTGCACGTGCACATGACCACGAGGTGGAACGCGCCCGGCGTCGATTCGCGAGCTCTCGAATCAGCCGCCCGCTTCCGAGCAGGATCCGGGCTTTTGTTCTCTCGTTCGTGGATCTCCCAGGACTCCCGGCGCCTGGACTGAACGCTAAGCCTCGGAAGAAGACGTGCAGCGCTCGAAGGCTCCGGTGCGCCAAGTGAAGGTGAGTGTCCGATTTGATATTGGCCGTGGAGCGGACTGCGTTAGGCTTATTCCTTCAGGGCCACGAGCACGGCCATTACTGCACTGCGCCGTAACCAACGCCGATATCCGGATACCGTGACCAATTTGCAAGCTGTATCTCGCTCCAATTTTCGCGCGCCTCTTCTTACGTACCTCACGCTAACGCGTTATGGCCAGCTAAGCGCTACCCAGTCGAAAATTCGATTCCCCGAACATTGGACTTTCACTTGGAGGTAACCAACGCCGATATCCGAATGCCGCGACCATGTTGCAAGCTGCATCTCGCTATAATTTTTGTGCGCCTCTTCTTACGTACCTCACGCTCACGCGATATGACCAGCTAAGCGCTACCCGGTCGAAAATTCGATTCCCCGAACATTGGACTTTCACTTGGACGTAACCAGCGCCGATATCCGAATGCCGCAACCATGTTGCAAGCTGCATTTCGCTCCAATTTTCATGCGCCTCTTCTTACGTACCTCACGCTCACGCGATATGACCAGCTAAGCGCTACCCGGTCAAGAATTAGATTTTTCGAACCATGGAATTTCACTTGGAGGTAACCAACGCCGATATCCGGATGCCGTGACCATGTTTCAAGCTGTATCTCGCTCTGATTCTCGTGCGCCTTTTCTTACGTACCTCACGCTCACGCGATATGGCCAGCTAAGCGCTACCCGGTCGAAAATTCGATTCCCCGAACCGTGGACTTTCGCTCGGAGGTAGCTACACGAATTCACTGCCTAGTTATTTGTGCAGCTATGTGCAGTTTTGTAAGACGCCGCAACGCCGAGGCGACACCACTATAGCACACTACTGATATTAATTGGAGGTCAGTATGCCATTGCACACGGTGCTTTCTAAATGTTGTGGGGCCCTATACTTGGAGCGCTAGCAGATAACATTGTATGTGCTGCGATGAAAAAAAAGCGTATATACGGAAATGCAAGGAATTAAGAGGTTACGTGAGTCGAGTTTGCGATTGAAATACTACTGAAGGGGTGCTGCTGAAAGAATTTTAATCCAGAACAATGGCATTCCTAATTACGAGGGTCTCTGTTTAACGGCGACATGCTTGTTTTCACGTTTACACATTTCCTTCAGTACTGGGTGGATTCCGCAATGCATTTGAGTGAAATGTTTGAGCAGCGACTTATGCACAGGTACACATCGCACTATTGGTTCTCACAAATGTCCTAGCAATAGTCGTCCAAGGTCACGTGCGCTGGAATTCGTCTCCCGGCACAAATCGGCAACTGGTAGCACAAAAAGGCGTGCCGCAAATGTTTAGTCGGGCATTTTGTAATTACCTTTCGTAACGTATAAGGCTAATAACGTATCAGAGTAAAAATTTTCGGATTTCACGCGCCTATACCATAACATTCCGTCACGTCATAGTTAAGGACTTCGGATGAAGCTTGTCCAAGTGGGGTACTTGAGGGCTGCACCTAAATTTAACCAGTGCGGTGTTCTCGCAATTCGCGCCCATTGAAATGCGACCACCATACCAAGGAATCGCATCCTTGCATCGAGCTTTTAAGCACGACAAATAACATGCTAAGCTACTATGGCGAGTCTCTGTGCATTCTCTTCGTGTGCTATCCATGCAAGGCAAGAAGCTGTGTTCATTTCGGTGGAGACTCGGCATCCGGGCCTGTATTCTCCTACGAAAAAGCTCTTACCCTCTACTGCTTGCTTTCCCTTGTCATCGCACTATATTCAAAGGGTCCCTAAATCACATCCGAAAAAAAAAGATCGTGTCATTATCGCATGGACATTTTTCTCATTTCTCTCGAGACGTCGTTAGGATACATCGGTTGGTCCATATACGAGAAATATTTGTTGTGAATTCTCTTCTACATTGCTATGCCATGCACTCGCCCGTAAGTTTCCTTGCCTCGCATGACTATGGTGCGCGGCCAGTTGATATAACTTCATTCTAACGCGATAGCATTAAAGAACTCTTCGAGCAGGAACACTGGCGTTGGCATCGGTGTCGGCTGCGGCATCGTTGATTGTGTGGACGAAAAATCGGCACTGTCCGTGACCGAAATTAGACATAGTTGCAAATAAAATGAACATTCGGTCAGAGCGTGAAGTGACCCACACCTTGTGCGTAGAAAGCAGTACCACGGAACCCAGCCAGCAGATAAAACTCATAAAAAAAGTCTATGTGCATGTCGTGTATAGTAAGGAACCACATTAACGCATATAATATTGCGTCGCACAGTGATACAATCACTACAGGCGTCGAAATAGATGAATTCTGCGACGAAGGGATGGTTCAAAGCAGCCCACCCATTACGAAGTGTGCAGCTGCGTGGTTGCGTGCCGCACCTTACGGATACGTAGTTGGTTAATCGCCAATTAAGCAAAATGAAGAATGATTGCGCAGTGGGCGCTTCTCAACTGTATGTGCAGTAGAAATTCTAGAATAGTTTGAAGCGACCAATGCATGCACGGTTGTAGTCAATGCACACGCACTCCGATCAGTTTACGCTATCGTCTTCTACTCTTGAAGGTGAAGCTCCCTGTAATTTATGTGTTCTCGACTGTGCAACGGGATATAACAGCGTGTAGCTGGCAAGTCCGAAATCTTGAGAGGCTCCAGCGCTTACCCCTAGTTCCCACTGAAACATCAACTTTGTACAGCCGGCGAAATTCTTCTGTCACCGAAACACAGTGCTGATAGCACTGGACGTGCACCACACCACCGAATTCGCCGAATAGCCATAGCGCGCCATCTGCCGAGTGAACAATCGACTACGGGGTGAGCACAGGATGGATGCGCTGTTCCCCGGAGGTAGTCGGCGGCTCGCACACTTCAGTGCGTCCGTGAAGAGTTAGATCTTTTTTGTTTTGCGCGCTTCAACGCTCGTTGCAACTCCGACGAGAAAGGCAACCGCATCACGAGGTGCTCGTGACTTAACGATCAAAGCAACATAGGCACACGAACTCGTACTTCTCAGTCAATGCAAGCTAATTTCTTAATAAATGGGAAGCATTTCTTAGCGAACTTCAGTGACTTTGAGCGTATCTATCTATCTAGGCGCTTAGTTTGGGTGCTCTCGTGGTCACCCCCTTAACTTGGCGTGAACCAAAATTAGCATGGAAGGGTATACGATGGCTTGACAAAGTATGACGCGCTGGTCGCAACACAAATAATCCCTGTCGCGTACGCCGTCAAACCCTTCCCGCCAGACAGTGGCACATACCCACTGGCGGGTATGTGCCGCTGGTATGCGGGTATGGGCCACAGGTGCTTGACACTTAGTATCTACCCAGGAACGACGAGAACACACATGGGCAATTTAAACGCGTGAGCGTTAAGCAATACCCGACATTGGTAGCGTCGACATAACGAAGACATAGAATAAATGTGAGTGGTAAGAAAAACCAGACATAGGCAGCGTTGACTCCTCGACGAGTGCAAATAACAAATTTCAGTGTTCCAGCAGGAATCGAACCCAAGCATGCTACGTGGCAGTCAAGCATTCTACCACAGAGCTACGCCAGGTCTCGTAACTACTTTACAAAGAGACGCTAATCTTCGGGAAACGTTAATAGTGGTTGCAGTGCTGTTTACCCAATTTTATAAATATTACATGTGTACTCCTTTGATACAGCCATTACGTCGGGTTAATGTCAATTGTGGTTAGGTGCCATGCGCTGAAGTTGACTTACGTAGTAGTGTTTCGGGCCAGTATCTTCGCGAGCATCAGCGCTTCATATCAGCTTTTGGTGTGCTAATACGCATGTTCCAGTTGACATCGTTGTGCAAGTGCAAACGATTGGTTATATAAACAACAGCAACTCTTCAACATATCTGTGCGTGCAACATTTGTACATATATTTAGCGTCATTTTATGACGTGTCGTTCAAAATAAAAAAAAATGCAACACGGTCACCTTCCCTGTGCATGCTTCGCATAACGTCAATTTCCTGGTACGTGTGATCTGCCATTTTTTTTTATTCCACAAGTCATTCTTTAGCAAGCTGTCTTTGTGCTTGGGGTGGCGTTTGTCGTATAGGATGGGGTGGTGGCGCACAAATTTAATGAGCCTTTTTGCTAAGCGCACGTTACCTCACTGACATGACGAGCGATTGGAACTAGGCCGCCATTTTTTTTTTCAAATTCTTCGGCTAGCGCCCCTATTGGTTTGCGGTGAGCCGATTTGGCGGCAGGCGCCGCAAAAATTGGTCCTTGAGCGATCGGCGCGGAGGGGGCCCTTTCGGCGGATCTCGCCGCTGCCGAACCGGATTTGGCACCCTTCCAGCGGCTGGAATGGTCAGTGTGAACGAGCCATTAGTGCTGACATTGTGCTCGTGCTATATGAAGAAAATAGGTGGCGAGGAGGAGACATTGTTTTCAGGAAGGCTAGGGAGGCCGAGAAAGAGACGACACTCTCTCTTGTCATTAAACGCGGTGTGGTTTAGGGGCCCTTTAACGTTGCTTACTTCCCGTTATTACTATGGAACTGTTCGTGTGACTGACTCCTATCGTCGCTAGATATATTAGTGAAAGTGGTCTAGTAAATGAAAAAAAAATGACCGCGTATCAGCACGTTTCACTGCAAATGTCGTCTAAAGAAGATACTCTTGCGTCTGGAGAGTGGGAAAAAAAAGTTTATTTGATGTTCTGCGCGAGAAAATCGGTGAATTGTATTCCGGAGGCGCTGCGTTGAAGAGTCTCGATCCGCGCAGCGAAGGCGAACGAGCGCATCGAGGCACGTTAGACACGAGCGCTATCTGGCAGTTATCTTCGAAAACGAAGGAAGGCGTGCGCGCCCGTCTTGGAGGCGATAAGGTGTAGAATGCAAAGTGATGGCCAGGTGCCACCACCGTGTCGTCTTAGAAAAGCGTTGGAAACACTTGCCTTTTTCAGCATCGCGTCGCACTGTCAGCGCAGCGTGATAAACGTTACGGTCCTTAGAATTACTTATGTATGCCTTCTCTAGTATAAAGACACACATACAAAATATTAACGTGTTGTTGTCGTGCCTCAGGTATGCGCAATGATTGCTCTTTAATTGACAATCGCTCAAGTATGAACGTTGAAACTTGAGCAAAATAATGGTGAGCGCTGCGGATGGAATTGACCGTCGGAGTACCGTTTGGTGCCGTTTGGAGTATTGTTACGGTGCACAAACAGATCAAAATTTTTGCGTCGAAGTACCCCAAGAAAAACTATTGTCTTTAAAAAGACCTACTAATAAGGGCTTATATTCGCAAAAACCAGTTACGCCAAAATACGGTAGAATTATTCGTAAAATAACACTTCGAGCAGCGCTTAATCTGGATTAATTTAGTCTTATTATGGCTAGAGAACGCCTTCGTGCACTGTGCTCATTACGGACTCAGCACGATAAACATTGTAACATATTCTGATGCTGAATTCACAAAACCGTTAGTTCGCAAGCGCAATTTCCCACTGGTCGACAGGTTTCGCTAACCTGTCGGTTGTTGTGAATATAATCAAGACAACCGGGCAGATGCTAGCTATAGCTAGCATCTGCCTTTATCAGCAGTTTTAGCGAAACTACATTTCTATAGTGTTTGGAGTGATAATCACAGAAAGTTGCAACTACATTATATATACGTAACGTTCCTCGACGGATTACCATGCAAATGCGTGTATCGATGTTTACCGACGGCGAATGTGAAAATTTACGCTCTGAAAAGAAGCTGGGCCAATCTCCTTCAAATATACAATATAGTCATGCAGATGCACTTGTTTTTTTTTGGTTGATTGTATTCCTTTGATGTAAAAACTTCGTATTGCTGGCTTACGTCGTATAGGTCGTATATTTGGCGTGCATTTTCACATGCAAATATGAATCTAGAGCTCGTGTTTTCTTTTTCTTCAGAAACAACTACGTGGTGTCCAAAGGCTCCAGTAATTCCAGCTTGGCTAATGAATAAGCGATGAACAAGCCAAGGATACCACTCTGTGCCGCGCTTTGTATTTTCATCGGGGTCTCAGTAGGCGGTACGTACCACCTTTTTTTAACGATTAGCATGCCGCCTAACTCGTGTCACTTTTCACGATTATCATGCCGCCTGACTCGCTCACGGTACCCCGACCACAGGTGTCAGCCAAAAAAAAGAGAAAATATTGCACACACACACACACACACGCACACGCGCACACGCACACACGCACACGCTCGCACACACACACACACACACACACACACACACACACACACACACACACACACACACACACACACACACACACACACACACACACACACACACAAACTTACATCAGTCGAAAGAAACGCTGGAATTAAGTTGCAGGAGTCTCTCTGTCTAGCTATGTATATGAATCCGTTGCAAATATAGGCGTGCGTACAGGGAGATTGGTGGAAAGGAGGGGAGTGGGGGCTAATCTTTGCCCCATTCCCTTACCTAGTCAAACAAACTTCTACCGTCATTGTTTCAAGTGCGGGGTTATAGCCGTGCCGGTTTTAAATGATTATGAGCGCAATGGGCCCCTCTGACATTCAATTCTAAAAGCTGTTCACTCCCCAACTTCGTCCTCAAAACTAAAAAAACTGAAGGCTGGCCACTGTAACTAGCACGCCAACGTTTAAACTGTGATTTAAGCCAATTGCGGAGTTTTGTTACCTTTCGGACTCCACCAACGAGGGGAAAGGGAGGGCTGCAGTGAATGTCAACCCCCCTTAATGGAGAAACCTATATGCACGCCTATGGTCGTAATGGCCGCACCACATACATACCATTCAAATACACGCTGTCTATACAGGCTAGAGTGATTTAAGCGATAATAAGTATGTCTTGTAAGTCGAAGTAATGTCAACTACGACAAATGGAAGTGTAAATACCACTGTAACAAAACAGAGAATATAGATTATTTAAGTGTATACTTGACGCACTTTCAAAAGGCTGACAATAAGTTTACAGCGTAAGCATTGAGGATTTATGCTCGGGAAGAAACAATGCTGTTAGTTTCGAGGAGACGGCCACGGTGAGCGATAATGTGCATGGCGAAGGTGAGAACCACGACAGAAACGTATAGCCACTGCTAATTTTCTGCGAACAAAAACAGAAGTTCCTAACAAACAAGAAGCCCATATTTGGTTCGTGCAGCGAATGTAACATATGCGTGTAGGGTCGAGGGTGCTGGCGCTGCAGTATGAATAGCGACGTAATATGAAATGCGTGTAAAGTTACACGTACTTCATACATGAAAATTTTGGATTTTGTCTGTCTTTACTAAAGACCTGTTAATATTCAAATCTTTCCGACAGCGCTGGCGTAGCTGACGGCGACCGCGATCGCAGCACATGGTGAACAGCAAACGCTAAGGCGCAGTGTGGCTTGAAACATGCAGAAGTAGGCGCGCTGTCACGCTGGACCAATGAAACACACGTACCTGTAAAGTGGTATCGTGCCACTTGAACAAAAGGCGCGAATCACTGGCGCCACACTCCCCCCCCCCCCCCCCGAATGGGAATACTATAGCGGAATGCGTGCGCGGATAGAGCATGCACGCAAAACAATGTAATGATGTATCTTCACGCTGCCAAAGTGAAATGTATAGGCTGTTTCGTGAGTCGCTAGTCGAACAGACGGATGTTGTTTACCCTCGAAATGTACAACGAACAAAATAACAAATTACTCAAGCTAAATATCTAAGCGAAATACTTTAACGATTGAAGTCAAGCCAATAATATTTTCGCTTCTATTTATAAGCTCGGTAACTCTGGAGGTTCCGGGGGTCGACCGGTATATAGAAAATACGAGAACAGCTGATAAGTTCACCAGTGACAATTTACATGCCAATCTATCAATATGCACATACGTCATGTCTGTTTGGAGTCGTGAACCAGCTCTCTCTGATGAGCTTTTTCGTTTCCCTTCCCCCTCTCATAACGGCAAAATCTAAGCACTTGGTACCAAATGCTGCCGCAAGCAGATAAACGCACTTCCTTACTTTATTTTTACCAGCGATTCGCTTTTCGGTAAAACCACCGAATCTTCAATAATCACATTTCGCTAGCCAGTCGGCCATTGGCTTCATTCTTGTGAATGTTTTCTGAATGTCGGCAATCACCTTGCTTGTACTATAGAAGGAATATTACTTCATTGATGGTGATAAATTTATTCGATGATTTTCGTAGCCTTCAGGTGCCAAAGGTGCATATCTACAATGGGATGGTGAGATTTCGTCGTTAAGAAACCAGCACCGATCTTTAAAATAAAAACTTATCAAGTGCGCGCGCGCGTTTGTGTGTGTGTGTGTGTTCACGATGCCCAGATTTAACAAAATTATGGCTTTAACAAAAAAACCGCGAATAGCAGTAGGGCTGCAACTGCGTTATTTGACCAACTGGTTTGACATAGGACTACACGTTTGGTCGCTGCCACGAATGAAAGCGTGAGGCGTAATAATGAGATCATCATGTTGGATAATCGCCATAGTGACAGAAAGCACTTACGGGTCATTTTACGCCAAACGACTCAGCCATTTTGGCGACCATCTCATATGTATTCGAAAAAAAATCATGCGGATTTTCTGCGTTAAAAACGGTGAGTTGCTAGAATATTTCCGATAGAAAAGAGTTTTCGGTCACGTCGGTGACTTTTGAACTTCCCAGAATGTCGTCTGGGTGTTGTTTCTGGAAAAAAAATGTTTTAAAAGCACCACCCCCTTTTTCAGTACCAAATTTGGTGTACATATTAAGTAAAGGTGCTTCTGTGATGAAAGTGAGTGATATTAGCACATTTTTGCTACCACATATTCCTGCAAGAATTGAGCCGCAAAATTTTGTTTGCATTTTTTCTGGCAATACTGCACTTTGTATAAATATTTGAGCACTGAGTTCTTCCTCCATAGAAAGTATATTTTGTAGAAAAATAATTTTAGACCAATAAAGTTGCTAATCTTTACACCTTTACGAGAAAAAATAGAAATTTCACAAAATTGTAAATTTTGACCACATTGCGACATAGTTTGCACCATGTGGCGGTCAAATTAAAAATCAAATTTGTACCTCAATCGAAAGCAAATGTGCAGTTATTCTTATAAGGCTAGTTTCATTATTAGAATTCTCGCTTTCAAGAAGAAAATGAAATTTTAATTCTCCCATTGATGGCAATAGGGAACTCGAAGGCGGAAGCTGTCGTATGACCAAATGCGAAAATATCTGTTAATGGGAAACTTCAAAAATTTTTTTCTTCACTAAAACAAAATTTGTACTGATAAAATTAGCTATATAAAAATTAATTTGATTTCTATTGAAGTATAAAGGTGACTTTTAAGTGGACTACCACATGGTGCAAATTGCTCCTCAATGTGGTCAAAAGTGACAGTTTTGTAGAATTTGTGATTTTTGTAAGGTTTAGCAACTTGATGAGTCCAAAAATATTTTTTTTGCAAGACATACTTTATTTGAAGTAAGTATTTATACCTCAAACATTCACAGAGAGTGCAGTATTGCCGCAAAAAGTGCAAACTTAAAAACTTTTGCCTTAATTTTGGAGACCTATGTGGCAGAATAAAGACGCTAATATTAATCACTTTGAAAACCTTACACAAGAACTTATACCTAATATGTAGACCGAATTTGGTATAGGAAAAAGAAGCAGTACTTTTAAAATCAAATTCTCCAGAAACACCCAAGCGACATTTTGGGAAGTTCGGAAGGTGCCCATGTGGACAAAAAATTCTCTCTCTCTAAAATATTCCAGCAACTGATTGCTTTCAAAGCAGTAAATTAGCATGATTTTTTCGCAATACATTTACGAAGGTTAACAAAATGGCTGGGACGTTTGGCATGTAATGACCCTTCGGGAATTAGTACAGGCGCATACCTGAAGCAAAAAAATATGGCGTATTCACTATGGAATGTTTCTGTGACTTTTTAAATTTAATATTACTGCTCTTCCAAGTGCCGGAAGTGTTCTGTTAGCAATATTTACGCTTTACGCTAAACACGTTTATACATATATGTACAGCAAAGTAAACCACGACATTCTTCAAACCGACAGAAAACCAAAGTACGACACGGGCTGGTTTTGTCCCCTTTTGAAGCCCCGCGCTGATTCGTCATACTACTGCATATAACTAATCCAAAGTTTGACATAACTAAGTTCAACATATTACACAATGCGCTACAATGCGCTCAGCTAAATAAGTGTGGTGCATTCGACGACTTTTAAGCCAGTAGACTTCTCCATTTGAGACCACTCAAACTGCGAGCTTAATGCGACAGTTCCCCGTTCCCATGCATTTGAAACACTGAGGAAGAACAGTTTCTGACCTAAAACCATTTACAGTTCTTACTGTTGCTTGAAATATTGGTGATGCGGTAGATATACGCGTGACACGTTTGTGTGCTGCGGTCGCACGAACCCACCTAGCAATATTAACCTTCGTTTCCAATATTGAGAACTAGTTCATAATTGTTAACAAAACGTACTTACGAGATCGTTTAGCTTACTTAACTACAGACGCTACCAATGTGAGTGATACAATTGCCAGAAAGAAAGGAGTGAACAAAAGCAGAGTGACTTGTTGGGCGAGTTGGTCTATTTTTACGGTAGCCTTTGGCGCTTGTCCGTCTCTCGTGTTTAATTCACGTCAAAAGCTACAGTGCGAACAAAATTATTAATTTTTCAATTACAGCGTGATAATTGATCCTTAGTCAGGAGTGATAGATGCAGAAGTGTCGCCATATTTTGGCGTGTTGGGTATCGCCGGTGTCGCCGTGTTTTCTACGGTCACATTTTCGGAGACCATGCGAGCGTGTTCAATAAACGTGAAACACTTGTTATTAGATCTTCGTTAAAGGAATCATGAGTGTATAAGTGTTCATCTCCCGTTTCAGCGAGCCCCGAAGAAAGAATATCACCATGCGACCAAGATATTCTATTCACGTTCACCAATGAGTGCGAAAAAGTGTTCAACGATGTGATAACATCAGCTCCAGTAAACGACACCGTCAAATGCAGGTACGGGCAAGGGCGCGCAACTGCGTCACGCGCACCTACGGTCTGAGCCTCACGACACATTAGCATTACCCTTCGCGTAGCAATTCTTGCTCAGAATGGTTCTGGCTTGAGGCTTGTTTTGAGGTATGGGGCACATACCGATTGAACAGTGAAATCGTACGGCTACGTTTTCGGTTCTTTAGAGAGCCGGCAGGATGATTTTGTGTATTAAAGGGACACAGAAGTGAAACAATGAATTGCTATAGATTGATAAATTGTATTCTCAGAACTCTGACATCGTTGACTTCACCTTCATAGGTATCTTATTAGAGGACAAAATTGAGGTACCAAGTTTCGTTTTTAAATTCCGCGCCGAAATCTTCGCACGTCACATCTGAATTTCAGTGCATTTTTTGTGATATTGTGACATTGGCCCGAAGAAGTTCCTGAAAATTGATGGCTCTAGCCTTCTGGATGAATAATGCCCTTCATTTTTGCTGTTCAGGAGCTACGTATGAGCTTGATGACGCCAATAAAAATTTATGGCGCCACGGCGTTTGGTGCAGAAACTTCAGGGTGGCGTGGCCACCCACATTTTATTGTTGGGCGTTTCCTTGCTTACCGAAATTCTACTCGCAGTAGCAAGCATGCTGTTTTCAGTAATTCGAAAGAGGAATTTACTAATACGCAGCTAATCGTTTCTCGCTTCAGTGTCCCTTTAGTGGGCAACTCAGGTTCAATCTTCAGGCCATTTAGTTGGCCCTCAGTTCTACAGCTGTTACGGTGCTCACCAGAGTGCCATAAACTATTAATTCATTGCGGACAGAAAGTGTTCACCTAATTCTTTTGTTTCTTTTTTTTTCTCACAACTCTTCAGGAAACTCTAGGTGTACCATTGATCCGCTAAGTGTTGCGGGTCGAGTAGCGTTGCACTAATAACCTCGAGGCTGCTGGTGTGATTCGCGTAGTCTCATGGCGACGTAGGTTATGTATTATTTTCGCAACCCACACCAATGCGTTAACCTCCCATGAATGTCCACACCCCACAGAAAATATTAGAGTACGTTGTAGCTTTTCACGATAAAACTGGCATGCTGGTTTGCTTGTTAGACGGTTATAGTATACTGGGCTTACCGGGATACCGGGTGCATCGTGATAGCGAGGTCGAAATGCGCGTTCGCAGATACGTCCCTTACCGCTTACAGTACGCGCGCTATTTTTCAGATTTAACGTTACCGTGGTAGCGTAGGTGTACGTAGTGTACGTACAACATGACAGTGCTCTCGGACGCTCGCTTCGAAGTGATTTTGGCGTAGTGTTTGAAAAATTCTCTTTGTTCGCAGCAAGCGACTGTTTGAAGTGGCTTCGTTTGCCTTCAGTTACCTTCGATGACTGAGTATTACGGATAAGTTGACGTAGTTTTTGGGATAACTTCTGATTTCGAGTGCGTCTAGGCCTAACTACAAGATCGATTTAAACAAATCGGCTACATAAATGTTTTAGCGATTGGTGCGTGGTTCATATATATTTATTTTTATCATTACTATACTAAACTTGTAACAATGCTTCGCGTGGTTGCATAGGCAAAAATTTGTGTCTCTTTCACTGTTTTTTAACTTATTAACCATCTGATACGTGGCGCCACCATGCCAGCTGGGGCACGTAAAGCACGTAAACGCTATCTCGCTAAACTATAAGACGCTGTCCACAAGGAACGTTTGCTGCACGCTAACGCCATTCCCTTAACCTACGCTATCACGTTAACGGTAAACTATAACTGTCTAATATAGCAGCTGAACCACTATATTCTGGTCGGCAGCACAGTGACAAGAAGTAACGGCTTCCACTCTAAAATAGCCTGAACATGTACGCTGTGTATTACAGCTACTTTAAGACATTCCACGGCTGCGTCCACGACGCACTGCAGTCAACAAGATGCGATGGAAATCCTGAAGTAAAGGACAAAGCACTTGCCATTGTAGAACAACATAGGTTTGCGCAGGGACTCAACTGTGAAAAAGGTGAGCTTTTCCAATTGATCACTTGAATACTCTCTTAGTTGAGTCACTTCACCAAAATAACTGAAACGCTTGCAAGATCCGCAATTTATGGCATTTCGCCAGAATTAGTGAAGCGGTTCTTTAAAGATCCTTAATTTTTGGCAGTGTCACAATTTCACTTCTATTTTTAAAGGTCCAGCATGTCGGTGTTTTGTTTGGTTCTATGTAAGAATTCGTATAATGTGCGGCTCACGGGTTTCCTGGGGACAGCATTTAAGCTTCAGGGGTCGCATTCACAAATGCTTTTTTTTTCGTGATGACCTTTTATGCAGGCACTCTCAATTTTGTTCATCAGCGACACACGAAAGTTCAGTTAGGGCTAAATACACCATACTGCTACTACACCACGCAGGTGGTTTATTACACTTAGAGGCGCATCATCTCGTGCGACAACGTGAGGTACCTAATTTGCTGTGCGTATTTTAGAGCGAATGTGGGCCGCCAGACACGCATAGGTACCTCTTTGCAGAGAAATAGTTGAAAGAAGTTTTTTTCAGTAAAAATATTACGTAGAAACATCTCTATACAAAAACGAAAACATAAGTCTACAATGAATCCGAATGGCATGCTTCTTATACATGCCGTAGTTTTTTTATTCACTAATCATGTGAACGAGTGAGCCAATCAGCAATATAAAATATTTTAGCGCGACAATCGGTTTAAACTGTAAGCTTGTCAAGTTATTGCCTGTAAATGTTTCTTGTCCTAACCACTGCTTGCAAAGCTAAACTAGATTGCAGTTGTGCTCGCTCTTTAAAATAATAAAAAAGAACCGATTCTTAGAGGTCAAATAAGACCAATGACAGTGACTTACAACTTGCAAAGAATGTAATATTAAAACATCTTAGTTCACTATACTAGTATACAGTGTGCTTAATAGTGTAAATCGGTGCTCTATATCAAGGCCACACAACTTCGTTTCCAGATGATTTTTTTCGAAACTGACTCGCCGTCATTATGAAAGTGTCACTTGGTTGTCAAATTACCTCTGCTTCCCCCTCCCTTACTCCCCTCATACACACACGCGCACATTTCTGCACACTTTATTACATTCAGGAACTTGGAGCTTTCGGGTTCAAAAAAAAAAGACGGTGTGGCTTGTCTTAAAAGTTTCACAAGCATGTTCATGAAGAACAAGGTTCGTCACATCTCAGACCACACATATCAGAACGCGCACCGCCCTATCAAAGTAGGCGTGCTTTTCGATGCGATATAGAATATTCGCTCGTGAGCTGAGACGAAAACCCTGGAAGTGGTGTGGGTGATCGATGTGCAAAGACACCTCGGAGCCTTCTCAGGACGTGTAAAGGCTAGCTACCACGAAAGCGGGCGGGATGCCTCGCAACGGCTGAGGCAGTCAGGGCGACGACATCCAGCGTTTACAAAGAGCGCTTTTCGCTTCTGCCGTTCATGCATTCATCTTCATGCAAATATAGTCTGAAGGGAAACCGATCAAGCAAGCAGCAACTTCGCACTTTTCTCGTACCGATAAAAAGATCTGTCAAAGAATCGTGTACGACAGTGGTCGAAACGAGTGCGAGAGCATACCCGAGGTGGATGCAAAGCATATCGCCGATGCCAGCGACCATGCCTGCCAGTAAGCAGAACGAGAAGCAGCTAGTGAAAGGGGTTTCATGATTCGAACTGGCCGTCCCACAAAAAGACGCCATTTTTTCACCTGTAGGTTACTTCGGTCGTTCGTCGAACGCGTCAGAACAGTTATGAAGTTTACACATTGCCCCCAGAAAGAGTACTTTCTCGAGAGAGAAAAAGATCGCACCAAGGAAAAGATTGTACAGTTTAATGTTTCTTGCAGTGATGTCATGGGTAAGAGTGTGCCGTTATGATGTAGAAGGGCGGTCGGGCAAATTTTTTGCACCCACTGTGCTCCAAGATTCACTTTCCTCGACATAGGCTTTCACTAACTGCCACATTTAGGACATGTGTCTTACAGGCGTTTCACTCAGTTGCTGCACAGTGCTCACGAATTGAAAAGTGACATTCAGGACTAAGTAACGCGCGCATCATTGTTCCCACCTTTTACAGTTCGCGAAATATCGGCTTAATTTTGACTCAGAACACTTACGTCTCAACCAACATGACCTTTAGCGACCAGATTCGTAACGACATGAAGCGGTTAACTTGAGCAGCCGCGCCTACCAGTCGTTATACCAGACTGTTTGATGTCGCGTTTCAATCCGTACGCGCTGTGCTTGAATTCATGAGAGTCGGCCATTATTCTGAAACCCTTAAAGCTATGGGAGGCTTTTCATTGCAGATCACATTGAGTACGCACCACAGTTGAGTGAGCAGTCAGTCTGCCACAAACGTTCTGCGCTCCGCAAGTTCTTTCTGTGTGGCCTTGCGTTCCACTACGTCACAGAAAAGAATGACAGCAGGATCAACGAAGACCGAAGACTCCTGTGCCAGTAAGGGTCTCCTTTTGGTCTAACTTGTAGCAATGGCGCGTACACACTGTTGCTCAAAACTGTGCACATCATGAAAATGGCCGCTCTGTCAAGAGTTCATTAGAAAAAAAAAGAAGAAAGATAACCAGGTATAATATTCACATGTGACATTTCTTTATATTCAGTTGACGCCTCATATTGTTCTGCAAATCCAGCATCCGATCAACTTTTGATAACTGATCAAAGGAAAAAGCCACGGCGATTGAAGTTACGTTCGTGCCTTAAAAACAGCTTTATCACAGCCGGAAACTGAGCATGCAGCGGCTGTTACTCGGACAATGGCAGTGCTTATACCCTTGCATAAGCCGTGGTTATGCCGCTAACCGCGGTTGTCGGAAATAAGTTAGGCAGCCTCGCTTTGGAGGTTAAGCGAGGAAATGGCGGCGTCCATGCATTGATGGGTTAGCTGTCCCAACCGAGGATGCTTTTGCGTTGTGTAACGTCCGCGAACTGTAGCTTGCGCTAACCGCGATTCAACGCGGTTAACCATGGTTAGTCGTCATGGCTATCAACTTACCTATGTAAGAAGGGTATCGCTCACTCATGTGCAGTGGAATAATGCTAGTAAAAAAAATACGGGTGCCAAAGAATTGCGAGACATACTTTTTCAGGTAACATGCGTTTTTTGTTCATTTCATGCTAATTTTTTTTATAACTCCTTGATCAATAGCACAACCTGCGAGCTTGCGATTACCTGACAATCATGTCGTCCTTTTGCTTTCAGATGCGTCTTTTAAACGAAAAAAGAAAGCCAAACTAAAATATAGCCTAAACTAAAATATAACTAAAATATAAATTGAAACAGTAGTCGGTTACAGACTAAGAATGCAAGCTCGAGATGTGCCCACAGCAGTCAGTGCCACCCATGCCAGAATCGGCATATATGTCTTACTCAATAACAGTTGATTATTTGCGTGACGCCAGACAGATTTCACGGATTTCAAACATATCACTTGTCCGTGCAGGCTCGTGTTAATTTCGCTAGTTCTCGGTGAAAAAAATTCTTTTTTGGAAACTTCAACAAAAATTTCGACTTCACTGCACTGCAAGATGTAACGTTTTTACAAGTGACGACAAACTTTCAATTGGCAACATGCGTAGTATTTGCCTTACCATAGAAAACGTACTTATCGTTAGAACGAAAATACACAGTCGTTGTTCTGTTGCGCAGATGAATGACAGGCGTGCTGCAGTACTGGGGGGTGGAGCGTTTATTCTTAGTCTTTAACCGACTATACGCATTAGCTGGGCTCTAAAAACCACGTAAGACGCGCTGCTCGTAAGTTGAATCACCACAAAGTGAATTGATTATTGCAAGCTATATCATGTGGGCGAATAAAAATACTGTGGATGTCATGAGTCGCATGACAACAAAAAACTTGTTGGCTTTGTACTCATCAAAACCTTCTGCTTTGCACTTCTTTTTTTAAAGCCGGTGACTGTTAGCCTAAACACCGTGCACATACACACATTCACGTTTTCAAAAAAGAGAGGGAGATCGTGCTGGGGAATACAGTCGTGTTACCTCAGGGACAGAGAGTCTCGCCAGTGCGCACACAGGAATCACCACGACATGACGTGACGAGGTTAAACGGTGTTTGGTGCCGTCCATTTCCAAGAGAAACTGTTCTGGTTACCATGCTTTCATCTGGTACCCAAGGTTCATAAAAGTGGATTGACGTGTGTCTATACCCAAAAACATCTTGAGTTACAAAAGAAGCAGAATAGGTCAGGTTTGTCAACCTCTTTCTCCACGATTATTTCAAGTGTCAAACACCGATAAAAAAAAGTCACAGCTTTGCCGCAGAGGCGAAGCAATGAACGCGATAGCTACAAATTGGAAGGTCACACGCAGAATGGCAAGCCGATCGAAACGTGCCCCGCGTTTCTCACGCACAAAGGACGCACGAAACATACTCGCAGGTACAGATTAACGCGAGTAAGTGTCTCAGTTGTAACTTCAGTGTGCCTGAAAAGTGCGTTCTCTTCGCAAACGAAGGCTTTGCAACGATTGCAGTGACCTTTGTGCGCCCGGTAACTACAACAGAATCGTTCCGACAAAACTCAAAGGCTAGCCAACACGTATGATTCTCCTCACTGCAAGATAAGGGCGTGTGATCGAGCGTACACCCCGTTATTCTCTACGCGGGCCAAAGTACGCATGAGAGAGTAGAGCCACCGCGTGTTCACTGTGCCATCTTGCTGATAATGCTGAAAACACGATAGTCAACCCCCCCCCCCCCTCCTGAGAGGCCCACCAACAGCGGTAAGCCGTTTGAGCATTGAGGCGGTATCTTTTGATGGCTCTGTGGTTGACGCCTGGCATTCACAACGATGATGTCCCACGTTCGAGTCCGCGCGTTGGCGGCTTTTTTTTTTCTTGCGTTTTCATATATATAGATACGTTTACATATACGGTGCATGACGCCGACGCCGGCGGCGAAATTCACCTAAAAGTGTCCATATTACTGCTATCGCAATAAAAAAAAGTTCATGCCCACCGGTTGCTTAGCGCTCCCAACTACAGCTAAATTCCACATGTCAGACTGTTCACTCGGCTGCATGTTGCAGCAGCGTTCTGAATATCTTGGCACTTTGACTGAACTAATGGATTTCGAAAGTTTTCTCCAGGCCCCTAAAGCCAAATGAGCGCAATATTAGAAACAAACAAAGCGAAGTGGACTTGAAGTATGTTTGTCTCCAGCTTCCAAGTATACACACATGTGCTAATCATTACAGAAAGATGACTAGAAAACCTAAATGATACGCTTGACTCCCATTCCTCTTAAAAGTTGCACCCACCAAGATGCTCAAACAACCCATGCAAGCAGATATTGTGTAGCTATCCTGTCGTTTTTATTAAAATTAATGTTAGCCATTTGAAACTCGCCTATAAAGGGGAAATCTTTAACGTATAGCCAATTCGCACGAAACGCACCAGTTAAAAACCATGAATTCGGCAGATTGCTTCGGTAGAACCGAGATCAATGCCACCTCATATGTACTACCTCACTGTCCAAAGCAGCACCGCTAATCGCTACACTATGTTATTCATTAGGTTTCAGCGCGAAAAGAACGATAAAGCTCATTAAGGCACACTTACGACAGGTGTCCTGTCGTATGTGTGCCGTACTAAGTTTTCTTGTTCTCTTCGCGCTGTATCATAATAAATCAATACCAACTTGTTCAGATCACTGCTCCCATAACAGGATGTGATCATAACGGAGTGCTGCGTAAGTTATACGAAGGTGGCTTCGGTTTCCCCGTACGTTGGCGTAATAAAGTTCACCTGGCCCAGTATTTCTAGGCCGGCTACGCTGGTGACAGCAGTCTACAGGAAGCAAAAACAAAGTGGTGCCCTAGGACGTCGGCATTAGCAACACTGTTATTCCCATTTTGTTGCTATTGTATAGCGCAAAATTTTGATATCCTGCTATTTGTTCTTCAGGGCGGTGCACGAATACCAAAAATGTACATCAATGGCACTTTCTTCAACTGACTGCTTCTTGGATGAGGCCCTACGAAAACACGTCTCCTACTTCTCAAGCGGAGCTCTAGAAGACCAAGGAGTGGCTTGCAGTTCGGACGGCATGCCAAAGGCGCAGCGCTCACAGATTTCCAGTGAGTGATTTGTTTACATGTATCCATTCCTCCCAAGGGTCATCATTCGAATTGCAAGAAATCAACAAACTTTCGACATGCTCTCCAGAGAAAGCGCAGTGAAAGCAGTATAGCTACAAATACTAATAAAATAAGTTTCAACGGTAACAAACATAACTTCACCAGAGTACAAATTAAAAAAAAAAGTGACAGATCAGACCTGCCATCTTGAAACCTACGTTCAGGAAATCTTTTACGATAATGTATGTTACACAAGCCTGGCTCACGCGCTCGCTTCCGCTCATGCTGCTCACCGCCCTTCGCGGTCGGCGCTAACGCCATCGTGATTACCCGCCGGTCTCCCTTTGTAGTACCCAGTCTCCCTTTGCAGTACCCAGTCTCCCTTTGTAGTACCCAGTCTTCCTTTGTAGTATCCAGTCTTCCTTTGTAGTATCCAGTCTCCCTTAGTAGGCGTATTTTGGGGGCCACCACGCGGCTGCCAATGCTTTAGTCGCCCGCTACGTGAAGAGCGTGGAGGAACGAAATCATAAGTGGCGTTGGCACTCAACGAGCGGGCCTGTAGTGGTGACGTAATGCCATTGATCGATGTTCTTACCAATTCGGCACAGGCGCATGCCTACTGTAATAAAAAAAAATTGGCGGTGGCAGAGTGGTATCATTATCAGGCTGAACTATCAGGCGAATGGTTACAACATCAGACTTTGTGTTTGTAGACAGGTGTCATGCACGTTCAGTTCATCAATATTGCACCGAAGTTGAGTTAAAAAAATGCCTAAGCATTCATATGCCCACACAACAGGGCAATATGTCCACTGGTCATGTAAGACGATTCTTCAGAAAGAAATTATAGTATAAGCTAAAATAACACTGAAAGGAAAGAAAGTACCCGTGGCAAGTTTCTAAGCTATGGCCACACGTTCAGAAACCGAGTGTCTCATCCACTGAGCTAAGTACCGAGGCTTGCAGAATGTTAATATAACGTGTGCTTATAAAAAGGTATTTGGTAAAAATATTTGCATAATATAATATTTCAGCCAATGGTGATGCGTGGAATTTTGGCCAAATTCCAAAAGATTTGCTCCCACTTTACTCAACAAATATATAACACAATTACATGTACGTTTTGCCACCTATGCTGTTGACATCATCAGTATAAATCTTTTAGAAGCACGAACTCACTTGATTTCGAAACATTTTCGCATATTGGTGAAGCCAGTGAGCCAATGGGAAAACCCGCTTACGAAAGTATTGTGAATTCGGTCACTAAAGCTCACTAAAGTGCTGAACTTACTGCGAACACTGTGCTGAAAATTTTGCAAGGACAAATGCCAAACGCACCACATCACTGATGGGCGATTCCACGTAAGATCGAACAAAACATGGCTGGTTGACTTCTTAAATTTCTTTCGAGATTTTATATATTGTTGCCTGATCAGTAGAAAGAAGAGATTCGCAATATGTTTTCCTGTAAAGAATTATTTCGAAGCACAGTAAATCTATGAAGATGGAGAGGTAGAAAACCACGCTTACCTACTCTGCTGCTTTTTTCGATATAGGCGATGAATTACACACAATATATTAAAGATACGTGCATAAACTTGTTTGGATACATATATGCGTGCTGGCGCTTACGTTCAATTATATTTAGATTCTGTATATTTTCTAATGAAAATTCTCAAACTTGATCTAAAAAACATTTTTCTGACTAGTTTGCAGGCCTTTATTTCACTAAGAACTAATGCTGGAGCGATAAAAGTTCCGCATCATGTTTTTAGCATGCTGAAATATAAAACTGCCGAAGGTTATATTGATAGCATTTTCAATAAAAATATATAAACGCGCTAACTTCAAGAAAAGAGCATGCACTGTAAACTTCTGACGACGATTAAAAACATTTTTGATATATTTTATACTTTCCTCACCTATTATATTGCACATCAGCTTTCACAATCAATAAAAAACATGTTGCATTATATGGTTTCGCTTGGAGTTACGGTTCGTCAAAAAATGTTCCAGAACAAGCGTGGAAGATTCAAGGGCTGGACAATGAATGCAATCGGGATCAGAGAGCGCATCATTCGCCTCTCTTCCCTGGTCGGTGTTGCTTCCGCAATTCTCGGTTTCAGAATTATTTCGAGCTGTCTCTCAAAAGTTTTACGAGACGAAGCACTGACATATCACCGAGGAAAATCCCACAGGATATTCTGCGTTGTGCTCCTCCTTAGGCACGCTGTAGTGGAATGCTCTCGAGTGTTCTATTACTCGGGTTTATTTACCGTGTACTGACATCGCACAGTAAACGAGCCCCAAGCATTTCGTCTACCTCAAGATGGAACTGTCGCGGCTAGTATCGAACCAACGACCTACGGGCCAGCAGCCGTGCATAGCAACCACCATGCCTTGGTGTTGAAGGAAAACGGTCTCATGGTGGCATATTTGAAGTGAAGTTTATTTTCCTTTCATACAAAGAAGAAAGCCAAGGCTAAAGGCTGGAGTGCCTGACTAAGGCATCGGCTTCATTGCACAGCCTGTTGACAGTTCACAAGGCAATATAACTACATGACATAATAATAGATAAGTCAGCTATACTTGCAAGTACAACAAAATAAACTGTTCTTAAGCATATAGCAGTGAAAACGTTATACCTAACACAGACGAGAGTCGAGTAAATATTTGTTTCCTTTTTAAATATTTTCATTGAAACATCAAAATTAACATTTGTAGATATTTTATTCATAACCACAGTCACCTGATTTAACACTACAAGTATGAACAGGAATTTCTGTCTCACTGATTAAACGCTTATGCGCAGACGAAGATTAAAACAGTGCCTAAAAGAGGACGCTACTAAGACGCTGAGCTTACAAGGTGCTGAGCGTACAACGAAGGTTTATAACAAATTAAGTGCAATATATAGGATGCAGATATCTGTGCAGAACAATGAAACCCAAAAATAAATGCAGGCACACGGTATAAAGGCGATACAACGAAAAATAATCATCTCGAGCACATTATCAAGAAGCTCTCGCACTATCAGCTCCTAGATAACTAATTTCCCTCAGGTTACGAGATCGAATCCCAGCCGCGGCGGCAGCATTTTCGATGGAGACGAAAATGCTGTAGGCCCACGTGCTCAGATTTGGGTGCACGTTAAAAAACCTGCAGGTGGTCGAAATTTCCAGAATCTTCCACTACGGCACCTGTCACAATCGTATGGTGGTTTCGGGACGTTAAACCACACGTATTAATCAAATCAATTAGGCAGCTAATTTCACTGCAGTGAAAGAGATAATTACAATATCTGGGACTTAACGTCCCAAAACCACGATATCCCTATGAGAGACGCCATAGTGGAGGGATGCGGAAATTTTAACCAACTGGTGTTCTTTGATGTGCTCCGACATCGCACAATGCACGGTTCTCTACCATTTCGCAATACTTGCTACTCCTGTGAAGTTATATTTGCAAAGGACGACCCAATAGTTACACAATTCACATTGGGTGACGCCTGGCGGTCCCTTTGCTGTTATAAAACGCTTTATTGCATGTTTCTTAGCCTGCTTAGGGTGAACTTGGAACGGAGTTCCAAGCCCCGTCGTAGCTCAGTGGTAAAATACAGGGCTAGCACGCCGAAGGTCCTGGTTCGAGCCGTGTCCTATGCTTGATATTTTTATCCAGTTTCTTTTTCTTACTTCGCACGATAGTGGTTACGGCCACCGGCGGCGGAGGCGGAGAACTACGGCGCCAAAATACGTCTTGTTCTGATCTCGTAGCAGCTATCATTGTAAAAAAAAAAAAAAGCTATGATGCGCAGGGTAAGACACACAATCCAGGCTGACGGAATCGACGGTGAAAGCCATGGCTCTTTAGGCCCCCAACCATGCATCCCCCCCCCCCATGACCTGGCTCCCTTTTTCCCTTCCTATACTATTCAATAAAGTTTTTACTCCTCCTCAACCTTTACGATCACATTGAAAGTAAGCAGCGCGTTGAAAAAAAAAGTGCACTAAGTCATGAAGCGCGCGTGACGCAGTTTCTTTCTTCCGTGCCAGCCCTCCCTGCTCGTCGAGACGAGGAGAGAGAGAGAGCGATTACAACGTAAGACATATCTCTAACTCCGCTCGTACGTCATGGATTCTAATAATTTTTGCGGTGGTCGATTCGTTAGAACATCGACTCCTTTAGGGAAGCCACTCGATGGTAGCTTAGAAAAATGTTGCAGGGCCCTTTTAGGAACAGTAAGCTTTCCGCCTGAACCTAATTGAACTGCGGAGCGTATCAGTAAGGGTTCTGCCCACGAATAGAAGACTGCGCTAGCCAAGATAGGAGCGGCCACGTGCAGAAACAATCGTCCACACGTTTCGGCTTCCCAGCGTCTGATGTTGGACTTGCGTTTCGCAGGCAGCAATCAGCGTCTACTGCACGCGCAACAGAAGTGCGTGGGGCGAGCAGTCTTGTACGACTTCTTCAAATGCGGCCTCGAGTTCAACCGGCAGGTGAAGAGGGCCAACCGCGGTGATTTCAAATTCAAGAGGGCCTACTCCCGGAAGAAGGGCAAGCGTAACTCCCGAAAGCGGCTGAAGCCCATTGTCGTGCCGAGAACTGATTTCCGGAAGCCCTTGGCAAACGCAGGAGTGAGAGAACTGTGCGAGTAAGTGTGACCTTTTTTTTTTTGTCCGACGACGAACGAGCGAGAAGTGGGTAGCTCTAATGGTCGTGAATATTGAACTATGGGTTTAAGAAAAGTACCTGCAGAGAGGAAAAATTATCATTGTCCTGTGTACTGCTTTGTACAATTTCTCCTTAAAGGTACACTAAAGAGGAAAACCATTTTTGTTCTCTGTAAGTTACCTTTTCAATACTCCAAAATCTCCGCACACGGGGAGAGAAGATGCTCGGTAAGTGAAAAAAGGTGCAGAAAACCGAAAAAAAAATGTGTGCCGACGCCACCTTTAAATTCCTGCACCGAACATTGCTATGTCACACATTGCGATGGTGTTTATTAAGGCCTTCGTAGCTCTTAATAGGTAAAAATGAAGCACGTTGTCTGCTGATGGGGCCTCAGTCTTGGCGTATTAAGTTTCTGATATATTGTCGAGGCAATGTATGCAAATTACGACAAATATAATTTAAAATTTCTGACGTCACGCACGCAGATTTAGGCAAAAATGATACTCTGTCTTTCACAAAATCACAGACGATAGAGTTCTCAGAGAATACTTCAGCAGCATAAAAACAATTTACCAATTTAACTGTTGCTCTTCAGTGTCCCTTTAAGAGCACGACAACATGCCGACATTCAATATATCACAGCCCGGATTTCACTTCGTTATAAGAAACATTATTCACATCAAATTCGCACATCTTTTGCATAGTGTAAATCAGAATATCTTGCTCTCGCACCCTCGCTCAGAGCACGTATACGTAATCTCGACCCAATTTACCATACCTCCACGTGGGCAGCGTGGGGGCCGAAGGGTTTTTGTTAAAGGGCCCCTAAACTACACCAAATTGAGAGGCAAGGCAGTAGTTCCTTTCTCGTCTTCCCGACCAGCAAGCACTTTCTACAAGCTCTATCTCGTCCTCGTCCCGTATTTCTTCTTACAACGCGCGGAGTATCGGCACTAGAGGCGTTCAGTTGGCCAGGATTACCCTCTGATTGATTACTTCACTTTATTCACTTTATTACCTTAAAGACCCCCTAGAGAGGGTATTACATAAGGGGTGGGAAACATACAACTAATGTAATACATATGCAGAATGGGTACAAGTATGAACAGGGGTAACCAATACAGAAATAAAATAATACATGTGCACGATCAGTATGCATATTAACAGGCGTAACACCTAGCAAAAAAAAAGACAAAGTGAGAACCAGTGGAACAAAAAGGAACAATGTACTGTATTCAAATTGAAAAGAAACGAGCGACATTTTGTGTAAATGTTGAGTGGCACATTATGGTGGCGAGATCGGTGGTAAGGCCATTCCAGTCGGAAGCTGCACGAAAAAAGAAGGAGGCGGAAAATGTGGTACGGGCGCGTGGCCGGCCGACATGAAAGGAATGAGTGGTGCGGTGAGATGTGCGGGCAGGAGTCAAGATATAGAGCGGGTGGCCGAGTTGACTGTGATAGAGCTTGTGGAACAAAATGAGGCTGGAAACTCGGCGACGAATGTTAAGGTTTGAAAGATTGGATACAGCTGCTCTCTCCGCTTGCACGCAATAGGCACGCGAGACGAAGCAGAAAGGGCGTGCAACTGTATGACAAGACAGGGCAGGAGACCATTCGCAACAGCTATCACTCGTATATCGACCAATCGAGAGCTTATTACATCCGGGCGACGCGTGAATATATACAGCTGGCATCGCGAATGTTACCGCAAAGACTGGAAACGCCGGGAGACAATAACCTGCTCGTTCTTTGAATTATCGGTGGTGATTTAGGGGCCCTTCAATTCAAAGCTGATGGCTAGCTAGCTAACACTGGGTACAAGCATGTGACAAGAATCGGCCAGATGCTGTGGTAGTCGTTAACCGCGCCTGACCCACAGCTGCGGCATGATGAAGGCTGCCGCCCACAAGCGATAAATATTTTGGGGTATATTCTCTGAAGGATTCATTTTCATACGCTATAAGGTAAAAAAAAAAAAACTCTGAACGCTTTGGAACACCACTGCGATAAGAGGCATTAAGATGTATGCTTGTATATGAGCACAAACGATCGTCTACGCAAGTACAAACACCCATACACAGGCGACGCTACCCCTCCTTAAAGGGCTTATCCAAGAAAATAGAAAAAGATTGGCCCGAATCTACTCGTTACACTGTAAATGTCGTCGAAAGACGATAACCTCGCGTCTGGAGAGAGTGAACAAAACGTTTATTTGATGTTCTGCGCAAGAAAATCGGTGAATGGTATTCTGGAGGCACTGCGTTAGAGTGCCTCGAGCGTGTAGCCGAGCACGTTAGACACGAGCGCCATCTGGTAGTTATCTTCGAAAACGAAGGCGTGCGTGACCGCGGAGAAAGATGCGCGCCAGTCTCGGAGGTGATAAGGTGTAGAATGCAAAGCGACGGGCAGGTGCCACCACTGTGTCGTTGCAGCAAAGCGTTGGAAACACCTTCTGGGGCATCGCGTTGCACTGTCAGCGCAGCGCGATAAACGCTGCAGTCTTTAGAGTTACTTGTGTGTGTGCCTCTTCTAGTATAAAGGCAGACATACAAAATATATATGTTTATGGCGCCTCAGATATGCGCAATATTTGCTTTTTTAATTAACAATCGCACAACTATGAACGCTAAACCTTGAGCAATATTGGTGGGCGCTGCGGATGGGGTTGGCCGTTTAATGTCGTTTGAGGTATTGTTAGGGTGGACAGACAGACAGACCAAAATTTTTCCGTCGGAGATCCCCAAGAAAACTCGTCTTTAAAAAAACGAGCGCATCATTCTCTTCCGACGCTTCTCATTTTCCTAGAACACTTCCGTGACGCAACAGCTATGTGTCCCGTGACGTCTATATAGCTCATAATCTCGATGCGTTCATATACGCCAAATATCAGATGCGACATACTGAAACTTCGCCCCGCCGCGGTGGTCTAGTGGCTAAGGTACTCGGCTGCTGACCCGCACGTCGCGGGTTCGATTCCCGGCTGCGGCGGTTGCATTTCCGATGGAGGCGGAAATGTTGTAGGCCCGTGTGCTCAGATTTGGGCGCACGTTAAAGAACCCCAGGTGGTCGAAATTTCCGGAGCCCTCCACTACGGCGTCTCTCATAATCATATGGTGGTTTTGGGACGTTAAACCCCACAAATCAATCAATCAATACTGAAACTTCGGCGTACACACACGAGGAAATAGACATCAGGAACACGGGAACCAGCGCAGACTAACAACTGTTTTTTTTATTAAATAAACAAAATATATACTCTATTTTAGCTCCTCATGATCACTGCGCATGAGCAAAAACGGCATCGCACAAAAATAAACTATTAAATCCTTTAACAGATGAAGTGTAATATCACCGTTATTCAGATATTCAATTTATTTTTCATTCAGCGATACTGAAGGATGACTAACACACGTGTCTTCAAGTCTCGAGATATGCTACGCTTCTACAACTTTCCTTGTCGTCGAATTAGGGTTAACATACAGAACTTCAGTTTGATTAAGCAAAAGCTTACATTAAGTAAAACACCAACGTGCACAATGCAATGCTATAGATGTGTTTCCGGCCTTCCCTTCAAATGAGAATTGACTGATTGATTGATATGTGGGGTTTAACGTCCCGAAACCGCCATATGAACATGAGAGACACCGTATTGGAGGGCTCCGGTAATTTCGACCACCTGGGGTTCTTTAACGTGCACCCAAACCTGAGCACATGGGCCTACCGCATTTTCGCCTCCATCGAAAATGCAGCCGCCACAGCTGGGATTCGATCCCGTGACCTGCGGGTCAGCAGGTCGCGGGATCGTCTAATGCGTCTAACCCCCGTATTCAAGAACGTTCCTTCACTCAACGTTTCACCTTTACTTGAGAAAGCCAATTGAAGCGCCGTCTGTAGGCCCTGCAAGTCACTGCATATGAGCAATAATCTGCTGCGATTTTTTAAGTAGTGTAGCGTCATGCTCAGCCAAGCAGTGCCGCAGCGCTCAACTCTGTCAAGTAAAGGAAGAAAGCCGAGTCGAGTAGCCCTTGTGAATACGGGGGTAAGAAGAAAATAAGTGTCGAGGAAGAGATATCGCCTCTAGGAAGTGTAGCAATAGCGAGGCGGAAACCCCTCTGTCGTCTTTGAACGCGGGGTTCGTGACGCGCCCTTTAAACAGTCACGTGAGTCACACAATACAATGTGCATATAAGTGCAAACACTGTCTAGCAAGTCAATTTCAAACACTGATGCTTGTCTTCAAACGAACCAACACGTACGGCCCCGTATGAAAGAGGCTCCTAAGCAAATACTTAACATGCGCAGCAACAATTAGTAGATGCAAAGAAGTCGCATTGATTATTTATGATAATTTCACTCAATAGTATGCGCAAGAAAGTGAAAATGCACCTAAAAGCCTGCCAAGAATTATGGACAGACATTAAAAGCAAGTACTGTTTTTTACCACTTTGCGTACGACGTTTCCCGACTCAACGCACACAACGACCGACAGATGGCAGCAATTTTACATAAGGTCTTGTACATGAAGAATGTCGATACAAAATGGAGGAAGCGAACCAGAAAATTGTCTGGTAAATACTTAGAAAACAGCAGGTGGCCAAACCAAAAGGAATTATCGGTTAAGAAGAAAGTGAAGGAAACGGAGACTGACATGTGGAGAATGGGCATGATTAAGAAGTCCGCACTAGAGATATATCGAACTTTTAAGCAGGAAATTGCCAAGGAAAGGATCTATGATAATACTCGGGGTAGTTCTCTACTGTTTGAGGCCAGGACGGGAGTACCGCGAACCAAGACAGATCGGGCCAAATACGAAGGGGTAGACACAGTATGCAGTGCGTGTGGAGAGGAAGAAGAAACTGCCGAACACTTGATAATGTTCCGTAAAGGGCTTCACCCTATAGTTCAGGATGATGGCGCAGAGTTTTTCAAAGCACTGGGGTTTAGGGACCGGGAGGGCAAAATAGACTTTAAGCGGGTAGACTTAACTAGAAGGAGGTTATCTGATTGGTGGCTAAAGTCAAGGCACGAGAGAAAATTAAACCCTTCACTGCAAAGTACGAATCCTCAAACTCACTTTTTAAGGAAAAAAAAAATAAATCTAGTTTTTGGTTCATTAAGTATTACGGCTTGGTGGCGCTAGCCACCGCCCGATCTAAAGGGTACAGCCATTACCATCCATTCATCCATCCATCGTTTATAGGAAGAAACTTTGCGGGTGATTTGATTTCGTTATTTCCATTTTGTGCAGGATCGTGGCGAAGTTCAACGTATGCACTCACGATTTGGAGTTAAAGCACGAATGCAGTGCCACAAACAGTCCTGACCTTATTCATAATATGGTATTCGTGAGAAACGCCTTGATCGCATCGTTAGGAATGCTGAACTGCGGAGGGCCAACTCCTAAAACACCATCGACGTCCTACCCCTACCCAACCAGCAAAGGACATCCTAGTGGTACGGACACTATTGTACCGTCGCACTTCACCATGCCAACTGGTAAGTTGCAGGATTTCACGCATTTCCCTTCTGATTTGCTCTCCCGTGTAGATCATTCTTGTTCTTGTTGTTCTTCTTAAAAAAAAGTCACTCTTTATTGACTCTCCTCAAGCGCGAGCTTCGGGTCTAAATTGAGCTGTTGCCTGTTTCAGGCATTCCACCTGGCTGTTCGTACATGGAATATGTGCGTCGCTATTCCTACTGTGCAGTAGCTTTCTATGCCGACGTAGAAGGAAGAGGGCTTTCCCCAAACAACAACGAAATATGCACGTAAGTATTTGTAAGTTCTTTGGACGATGAGAAAGCAATGAATTCTTGTCAAATGTTTAATTATTATTAATTTGAATATTTCGAGGCTCACAGCGCATTCCAGGTGGGCTGGGTGACATCATCAAATAATAGTTTTGCTAGAAACAAGACCAATCACCCCTTACATATGTGGTGGACTGTTTTCTTAAATAAACAAAAAACAAATTAAAAGCAACAAAGTCTAGTGAAGCGCCATCGCTTTCTTGAGAGATTTGCTATTCGCTGTAGCAGCAGCGGGAGTGAGAAGGTGCTTCCAGTTTTCGTCTTTGGCAACAATACATATAAGAAACAAATCAGCACGCCGAAAAGGAACGTCCACTTTAGGGCCAGGAATTGGGACATTGACGTAGTTGGGAGAGCTGCCACCAGATGCTGCTGTCGAAGCTAAAATGGCGTCCGCGCTGCCCGTATCCGTGGCGAGGGGGGCTTATTTAGGCACTGAAGCCCCCTCTTCGTATCGTTCTCCCACACACGCTCGCCAGCATTGTTGTAAATTTCGTCACCACCGCAAGCTGTTCCAACACGCCTCGACAGAATACAGGAGCAGACGGCGCTTTGAACACAATGCGAACAACGCCGCGAAAACGATCGAAAAAGTTACATGGCTTTAACTACACAATCAAGTAGCACATCAGTTAAAAAAAGGCAGCGCTCACAGGCATTGTGGCGACATGGCCTGGTAAGGTAGATGCTGTGTGGCACATTATTAAAATTATGTCCAAAATGTTCTAGCACTTCCCAACTAAACGAAACATATCGAAAGTCATTTTCAATATTTCACTTCCTTAAACAGATTTTTTGGTGTGTGTGTGTGTGTGCGATTACCGTTCGCATGGTTATGGTTGTGAGCCCAGTCACAGCCCAGTGAAATGTTTGTTGCGACATTTACACGTTCCGTAATTGTAGGGATGCTTTAAGATAGCCCACGTGAAATGACAAGTACGATGGTTCTGACACGAATTTATGCCCGAAGAATCAGCTTGTGAAAGTTTTTTTTCGAAAGAGAAAGGTCGTACTACCCGGCCTGGAAGGCTGATGAAACATTTCACTGAGGTTATACTTGAAGTAAAGTTGCAATTCAATAAGACAAATCACGCAATCGGTATCGGATACATTTTAAAGAGCGAGCTATAGTGTCAGGTGAGGACCCATATTCCGGCTTCGGTCGATTTAATGTTTGGTACTGCCGTAGTTTCATATTTGGATGCGACTAAAATACGAAGGTAGCTCAGTGAATAATTACTATTGTAAGTCATGTGAAAAGACCACGATAGGTTCTCGGTTATTTGAACTCGTTTCACAAAGCATCGCGACGGAGCGTCAGTGTATTACACATTATTTCTGCACATTCACAACTCTCAAACGTGAGTGGGAAGTTACATATTCACAGTAAAATTTTAGCTCATCTGCATTGCCCTATTTCACTTATTGCATATTGTGGGGCAGAAACATTTACGGCATGGCCGTACTGATAAGCGAAGATATGGCGCAACTGAAACAGCCACGCACAAAATGAACAAAGGAAGGGGAACATTCAGGGCTTGCTTTTGTTCAATAGACACAACCTTAACGAAAACCAACACTCAAAGTGCACGACAATTATGGTCGCAGCGGCGAGGCAATTACGATCTACTCTTGCGTTGGCAATCGTGGCAGTATCCCAAAATTCGACCAGCAGCTCAAAGCTGAATAAGTTGGTGTGCCAATATAATAAAGCATCAATCGCTGTACAAGAGTTCAGTTACAGCCGTTAATACTCGTACATGCGACTTCGTGTGGTTGGATGAGCTAGCTGGAATACCGACATGCGATGCACATAAAACACGTAGGAAAATGAACGCAGAGGCAGGAGACACTGAAGAACATGATTGGCTGTCATCTGTTTTTGTGAAGAATCTTAACTATTTCGTAGACATGTACAAAACCTAAATTGGTGTACTTTGAAGCATATTGTTAGGCTATGTGGACATAGCCTAAAAATATGCGCGCGTTGTCTGCGTTTCTGAACACCAAAGATTTCAAGTATATTAGAACATCACGCTCACGAAAACCGAACTTTGGCCTCTGTTTGCTACCACATAAGTGCTGTTACTTGCCTTAATGGTTTTACGTGTACAACATGAGCGGCGCACAATTTCGTGCAATGCAAATGTCATTGTCTCTTCCAGTTTGGTTAACGAGTTCATGGAATGCGAACGAGCAGCCCGTAAAGACACTGGATGCGGATCAACGCCAGCTTCACTACTTCAGGACATCTACTACTTCACGGATGTCCTGTTGAGGCAGTACAGACAACTGTGCCATCTGACTACTCGGTTTACACGTAAGGAGTTTTGTACGAAGCCATATCACTAAATTATATAGCTACATTGCTGAAATTTAATGCTGTTGTAATAGCGAGTAAATGTCTGGAGACTGTAGCGAATTACTGTCGCCAGTGTTCCCCTGGGCACGCTCTCTCGATATGTAGAGTAGATTTGGCCTCAAAAACGGCTAGGCGAGCCGGGCGGGGTCTCAACGTTGTACTTTAAATAGCTCATCTTGTACAGTGCCAAAGCACTCCTCGTAACGAAAGAGCGTGCCCGGGGGAGAGTGCCCACGTGGGGTGCTATTCTCGTGGTGTCCACTATAGGGCCCCTGCTAATTGGCTGGAAATCAGCGAGCAGCCCGCCGCCTGTGTTCAGTCTTGCTTTCGTAACTTCATTTTGGCGTCATGAAGCTTTCACAATTCTCGACGGAAATGAGGAAGACGAGATGTGTTTCGCCGCAACGAATGCCGCCCCCAGAGATCCACTTTTGGACGAACTTCTCGGAGGCCGGGAAGGGCATGTTAGCACTTGAATTAGGTTTAACGCGGCCGCCCACCTGACGCATTTCGAAGGTCGATATGCATTCCCTGCATCGTTCTTCAAACATCTGAGTACATTCATACGCAAGTGCAGACTTGTCAAGTTCGTTTGAGTCCTGTCACTACATTTTGTCCACTTTCGTTCCCTTTACGGTATAGGGAGAAAGCTGGCGGGTTCAGTGCGTCGACGCGGGCAAAAGTGTCATTACAACACGGTTCGCCACATTTTCGAGTAACTGAATTTACTCCACCGAAATGGGCATGTCCCCTAGATGGATACAGCGAGAAAAGCGCCCAACGCAGAGTTGGATGCCTATTAGCTGCCAGGCCGATATAAAGTAAGCCGATGAGGAGTTAACTTGCTTGCAGTTTTCTCGCGGTAATGTCACACAAGACAATACGTAGCAGCAATACACATGACTATCTTCCTCAACGATTCGCCTTTCATGCAGGCAGAGCGGTGTCGTTCTTCTTCACCTCAATCAAGTGTACTACTGTACCCTCGGTAATAAATGTGGGGTAATGAACTGCTTCACAAATGTCGCGCTACAAGAAGTATTCGAATACGTTGCTTACGAGATATCGATTAGCACAATCGTCATCAAGAGAGATCCGCTGCGCTCGTTACACTAACTGCATGCCGGAAGCTATAAAGCCTAGAGCGTCCCACTTGGAGCTTTTCACAGCTCGAGTCCTTTTGAAGAAAACTTGTGTTATATATAACTGATAACAAGATATTGCCACTGTATACTACGCAGTCGGCTGAAGTCCGGTTAGTACATGTTGTGTAGGGACTCACGCGAGGCAGAACGCCGGCGTCTTTCAGAGCCGATATCGCACTTTCGGGTGATTGTTATCGACTTTGCAACCAACAAATGGACAGGCAGATCGTACAATCGTGATGAGGACACTGCAGCTGTCCTCACTTTAAACACGAAAAAAGAACTTCACGCGAACCTCATCAATCTGAAATAACAGGTTGACAAGTAAAAAAATCGCAGTGTAGCCCACTCGTGACGTGGTAGCGCAGTGCAAAAGGACGAGGCATACGAGATGTACGAGAAGCCAAACTGGGTCTGTTATCTACAAAGTTATTGGCCGGCAGTATCGGTCACCGTCCGGAACTGAGGAGGAGAACCAGGGGGGAGGGGGTGTGATGATTGCTTGTCATAGGAAGCCAACGAATAAAGGGACCAAGGAAATGAGATGGGAAGAAATGATGCTACACGAAGAAATATTGTCGAAGTTAAGTGTGCAGTGTACGAACAACACTGCTGTGGCGGTGGCTCCACATTCTTTAGGGTTTACGACTGTGCACAAGACTGAACCCCGGGATTGTCGAGCCAGCTTTAGTGGCTGATTTGGAAAAGCCCTTTCTTATAAACATTACCCATCGTACTTCCTCTAGAACATTCCTCTAGAAAGTTTCCCACGAGCTTGCGCAGCAGCTTAATAGGAGGTGCTCTTGTATGGCCAGATTAATAAATATGTACACTTAAAAAAACAAAGCGAGGGACAGCTCGTCGTGCACGGAGACGGAGCGGCAACGAGAATGCTTTCGCGGGGTCTCACAAGCACTGAACAAGGAATTGTGCCAATATTAAGAGAGGCGCACGGTTAAACTGATCGCCGGTTCGACGTAACCAAACATGTTAGCGCCAAGTGTTTGTGTACAGTCTACAGTGTTGTTTCTAAGGCCTCTTCTGTCGACTTAGCTCCTTCCTCATTACTTTGGGGAAGAAGAGAGCTAGAAAAAAAGAAGAAAAACAAGAAGTGTACACTTATTTTTCTGCAAAAATGTGACAACATCAAGTGACATTTCGTCTACACATTCTAGCACCCATAAGGACGCCAACAACGCCAGGTCCAGTACCGCATACAGGAAGTACAGGATACGACACGAGTTGCAGGCAAAAAGAATTGTTGCGGAGGTTCTTCGCATGTGGCATTGCACTACAAGCGAGCATTGAAATGGCGGATGACCCATGCAAGTAAGTTGCAGCAGTCAAGTCTTTTCAGCATTTAATGGAAGTTAACAAGGTAAAACAAGGAAGGCTACTGCTGTTTGCATTTTTATGAAGCATTGTACCCTGGTTACCCAGTGGCACTAATATTTTTTGCAAAAAACTGACGCCAAGTGGTAATGAAGTTCGTGACAGTGCTATTACGTCAGCTTTCTCAGCGAAAATGCATAAACCATACTTTCGCAAGTCGTTTTTCACAGTAAGTTACAGTAAATTAACACTGTTTCGACCTCTTGCGTTTTCCTTTGGCACAGGTGTATCAGTGAGTATGAGAAGTGCTACTCAAGAGCCAAGATAGAGCTACATTGCACGCACGACAACATGGGGGCGAATTTTACAAAGTACATGCTCGAGCTTACCGAGGCTACCAAGAAGATGTACAAGGTCAACTGTGGAAAGCAGCGATTCCGTACGTCACCGCTGTTGGTTGCACAACAACAGCCGGCCCTTATATGGCACCTTTCTTGATTGTGTGTCGCACTTCTTTCAGATGCCGGCACCGCTCTCGGCAAGTGTGATGCTACCGAAGCCATGCGCCGGTTCTTCCTGTGCGACTTGTCCTACTTCCGACTGGTCGAAAACGCCGTCAGAGTTGGTGGAAAAGCGTACGAAAACATTTGCAGGTGAACAGGCCCCGACGGCATTTGTTTGATCGCTTGCCTTTTTGCAGTGCTTGTCCACTTCTGTGTTTTTTTACTGTGAGCTGAAATCGACATGTTATTCTACGACAAGAAAAAGGGACAGGTAAAATGTGTGAGAGCAGCTTGAGGAGCCCAGGCCTCCGAGTTCATAGGGTGGCATAGAAGCGTGCGACCGAGTGCAACTATACCTGGAGGGTAGATGTGCGAGCTTCAAGACGTTGGTACAAAAATGAAATTATAATGAAATAATGAAGCGAAAAGGAGAAAAAAAGTTGTTGCCATAACACAACGCTGAATGCAGTTTCTCTGGTAATATAGCAAATTGCTTAATGTTATATTCCTTTATGATTTGGTTCAGATAGGTCTTACCGATTTAACAAACTTTTACACTGAAGCAGTTCATGTAGTTTAGGGCGGTCAATATCTGCTCCAAAACCACCACTTTAGGGGTCGACATTATTTCATCGATACAGTTGTTACTGCTACCAGAAAAAAAGTTCCCTATTTCGAGGAAAACGCGGGTAAAGGTTGGAGGTGATATGCGGTATGGTTGGACACATTGTATAAAGAAGTCGAATGCTCACTTAACTGTGCTTCAGGACCCATGGGTTATTCAGGTGTGCCTCGTTTCTCAACAGACGTTCTCAACAGATGTAAATGCAACCTGTCTCGGGCAAATTTATGCACGATAAGTTTCGTAGACACGGGTACTTTGAGAATGTTACCAAATTTACCAAATTTGTTCGCATTTTTGTTGGCGAACAATATAGCAAAATAAACCTCAACGGAAATATAATTTTCGATCAAGCAAAACAAGCCAAAGAAATTTGTTTTTGGATTCCCTCGAGGAACCACAGAAAGCTTAACAAACATTGGTCACCTCCGCTAAAATTTTAAAATTTCAAAATTGTTTACGGTAGCCTAACGCTTGTTTGAAACGCTGAACACGTGTGCCGGGAGCCAGCCTAGTAACCGACTCATAATTACTTCGTGATTTTATCGTAAATGCGGCTGGCAATCAAAAATCACGCTAATTGCAAACGTATGGCTACCCGTATGGACTGAAAGAGCCTTGCACGAGACGCGAAATACGGCATAAACAACATTAAAAAAAACGTGCAGCATCTACTTTAGGTTTTCAAACTTTCAGTTTCGTTTTTCGTCCATAGCAACTTTATGACGGCGCCGGTGACATTTAATTCTATTACAGGCACGTATATGACGTGAAGGATTGTCTAGCGAAGCTGGAGTATCAGACTGGCTGCACAAAGTCGGCCCTTCACCAACACGCGGCATCTCTTTTGAGCAAAATAACATCACCATTCTCAACGAAATGCGGCGAGTCAAAACGTGAGTGATACACCCAACCGTTGAAAGTGAAATAGCTCATCACGATCATGTTTTTTATGGAAAAAAAGTTCGAGGACACCTGAGCTTTGCCTTCAATATTGAAGGTGGTAGCGTGACCAGGCCCCGTTCGCGTATTTTTAACCACTAATTCAGCATCATTTTGCTTCTCGGTAGACACTTTAACCGTGTCGCAAAGAAACGGACGCCTGTGCCAGTAACCTTGGCCATTTCAAACTATACTAGAATGCCTACTGTCAGCATTGTCGGGAAGTGCCCCTGTAAGTGTTTGTAAGGAGTCGCGCGCGCCTTCAAAGCTGTGCGTTTCGTTGATGCTTTTGCTAATAATGATGATTACCAAGCCTGAGCGCTTTGTAATGGCCAGTTCCTTATAATACTCTCATTGCACAATTCCCAAGCTTTGGCACCAGGGGAAGTTCAATGTTTCGGCCCCGCAATATTGCGTGCGTAGAGAAGACGAATCCTACTACGCGGGATTCATATGGTTTTTTTTTTCGAAGCAGCTTCGATGAAAGGATGTGACTGGCCACGCAGGTGGCTTAGGTTTCATTTTCACTCGAGTCAAAGTTTTATTATAATTATTTATTAAAATTTGCCTAAAAATTTCTGTCATGGACAACGCAAATTTTTCTTCTTAACCAACGACACCGACGCCAACACCGGCATTTTTGCGAAACGATCTCTAACACTACTAAGTGAAAAAAAAAACAATCATTTACCCCGTAATTCATCGGTTCAGTATCATTGTAGCTACGAGCTACAATGATACTGAAATGCGACGGGGTCGTTACGTAAAGTGTGATACAGTGAGCGTAAGCCATCGTTTGAACGAGGAAAAAAAGAAGACATACGTGGCCTCTACGGAACACGAGCGTCTAACCCGAATTCCAGTCGATGTCAGCGCACCTTACAGAACACCAGATTGTCAGAATTTTTTTAGCCCTCCACTGCGGCATCCTTCATAATTTCATAATTGTTTTCGGACGTAACTCCCCCCCCCATATTTATTCTAAACTCTGGAATTGTTCGAGGCTAACAGTAGTTCAACAACGGCTTTGCATTAGGTGTCAAATTCCCATGGTGGTTGGACTGCCCATTTCTATTCACAACGTAAGAACGTCGCACGAGCACTTTTATCAACCACAATGCACCCCGCTATGTCCACACGAATTTCCTGAAAAGAACAAGGTTGCGACATTCCACAGGCTTCAACGAACTACCTGTTAAATTTCCAGTCCTCTGAAATAGGCACGTAGGTGCATATTTCAGAGGACTGGACGACAAATGAGAAATGCACAACGCAACGTTGGTGCATATTTCAGGGGACACACGCAGGCACACACGAGTGCATGTGATTTTTGTAAATTACATTGCCTTCGCATCTTCAAAGACACGAAAGGAATTGTCTGATCACGGCAGATGCTATGAAAGCGAGGCGACTGCAGAAGCCACTTGCGTGTCAGCGGACGAGTCTGAATTTTTTAAAAATATTTATGACTAGGCTTCACCATAATCAAAAAACGTTGATTGTCAAGTGAGCCTTTTCTGTCCTTCTTAGATGCGAAGCGTCTCTTGCTTCGGCCTATGTCCCGCGGCGTCAGCGGTGTCCGCACTCACACTACGCATATGCAACTCTCCTTCTTCCTTCTTTGCAACAGCTGCGCGTTCTCTCCTACCATCTGCATGCGCTCGCCTCCCTCTCTCTACTCTAGGCATCCCTCCCAGCGCAACACCCCCTGCCCAGCGGCGCTAACCTCCCCCTGCACATGCACGGTCCCTCCCCTCAAGCGGCGCAGCTCGCCATAATCCGCGGGGACGAGGGACCATGGTGATTAGACGCAAAAACGCAGGGAAGAAACGACTTCCACGCGGTGCTGACGATGCTTATTCAGACGCCGCGGAAGCCTCGGAGAGGTTAACTCGCCCAAGATTGCCTCCTTCGTGGTCGTTTGAAGCAACGACATGGGGCAAATTTTCGCTCAGCCGCAGATCTCCAGAAGACACGCCAACTACAGGTCTGCGGATGCGTTTTGCTGGTGTTTTCGGTCAGCCATGATGTCACACTACGACGACATGCTGTCTTTTGAGGCGTCGTCGTTGTCGTCAGCCTAGTCTGACCATGGGGTCTGGCGACTTCGTCGGCGGGCGACTCGTCGGCCGATGGTCTGCGTCTGCCTCGTGTCTTCGTCGGGGTCATGTCAGTGTCGTGTCGCTCTAGTGTAAACATAACTTTAGCGAGTTTATTTATTGAACAAACCGAATGCTCACGCTGCACAACCATTCACTGACCACCCTGTTTATATAGGCACTGGATCTTGACCTCCAAAGTAGCCGGTCGGAGACTTCTCCTGTGCGTTGTTCAACAATAAAAATTCGCAGCGTGTGCATTAACTAAAAGCGGACTGCGGCTCTCTGTGTACAATCGGAATATTCTGTCGCTCACTGCCTATTAGCAGCAATTGGCATGCTCTAGCAGGAAACACTAGTCCATGACTGCGTGCTTTGCGCCTTCCTTTCTCTGCTGTGTAATGGAGCGATGAGCGCCAGCATCAACGTCGCCGCCAGTGTAAGCGTTAGCACCCGTTGCTTCGCATCTACACATGGTTCCGTTTAGCGGGAGATGGCGTAATTTTGTTCTCTTTCTCCCCGTTTCGCCGATCTCACGTTAACGCAGTCAACCGAGCTGGCTTGGAAGAGCGCAGTTCGTTTTTAAACTGGCGGGTTTTCGTACGTGTGAACGCAAGCCCTTATTCACTTCCTACGCGCGATGATTGTGCGGCGATGAAGCGGGAAATTATCATATTTCAGGGGCAAACGTTGACATCACTTCACGTAAATCTTTATTTTCTTTTCTCTTCTGAAACAGTGCCATTGGAGGCAAGTGCGCAGATTGCCCTGCAAAGAGATAAGTGTGACGAGTCTGCTGTTCTGAAGAAGGCTCTCGTGTGTGCTATCGGTTTCCAGAATTTCATGGACCAAAAAGTGTCCCGACGGAGACCCACTAAGGAAGAAGTGTGCCCGTGAGTACAACAATATTTACTAAACCGGGGATAACACATACTTCTGCAGTTCGAAGTACACGCAAATCAATAACTTTACCATAGAAGTTTTCGCGCATCAAACGACAAACGTTCCAGCTGAAGTCTCGCAGTTTTACTTTCGACCTGTTATGACTGTTTAGGTAATAAATAAAGGGTCTCCATTTCAAACAAAGATACGAGCAAACCACTGCTGGTGCCCTCCTCATACCTTGCAGCCCATTTCCTTTTTTTACGACAGCCTGGCCCACTTTCGAAAATTCTTCGGCAATATTCATGCCAAAGCACTCCCGAAGCGACGCACACGATAAAAGCGTACTGACAGACGATATGCGTCAGACAGCTGACGTATTAAATGAAACTTGAAGGGAACTTCATAATAAAATGTTAACGCCTGCTAAACCATGCTGGGCGTATATTTGTATATAAAAGAAAGTAAATGAAGTGGCTTATAAATCAAATGCAGCTTTTGGAGAAATGTTCTGTAAAGCTTCAACTGGCGCTAGTTGGTACGATAGTAGAATGTAGCGGCCCTGAGCAAAAGACTCGAAGGACTAACATATACTCGTCTTTTTTATTTTATTTTTATTTTTTATTCCTTCATGCCTTTTGCTCAGCGCAATCACTGTAGAATTTAGGCAACGCTTGGACCTAAAATATGTCTGTCTTTCAGGTTTATCAAAGATTTCGAGAACTGTATCGACAATGCCAGCCAAGGTAGCACCTGCAAAACTGACATGTCACTGAGCGCGCAACTGGTGACTTACAAGAGGCTTTTGGAGGAAGAGTATGGAGTCGACTGCCGCAGCAAAGGCGACATGAGCCCGCGCTTTTCCTCGGGAAGCGAGTCGGCAGACTACTTTTACGACGACCTCCGTAAGCGAGAGCAGAAGACGCAGCGGAAACCCCGCGAACGGCAGCCGCCCGCTGCCCCCTCCGGCAGAAAGGGCGACTCGGATTTTTACGACTACGGAGACAATAGACGACGTCGTGGCGCCGCACGCAAGCCGGCAGCGAACAAACACGACGCGTACAAGAACCGCGAGGAGTACGACTACTACAACGATCCAGCGAAAGTAATGCCGACTCCTCCTGTACCTCCGCCGAATGTGGAATACGAAGACGAGGACGCCAAGGAGTACTACGACTTTAGGCCAGACGTGAAGCGGGGTGATCAGGGAGGAGACGCCGGACGCGGGAGCGGCGGAAGGTTCCGCAGAGGTCGCGACGATGTCGAAGATGAGCGACCACAACGCAGGTCCGTGGACGACGGAGAGCGTCGCTCGAAACCGAGGAAGAACGAAGCTCCTCAGGAGGCGAAGGAGGGCCACGCGTACCAAGACGATGAGGCTCCTGTTAGACCAGGCAGCTCATACGACTATAGCTTCGAAGAAGGATTCAGCAAGAAGAAGCTCAAGAAAAACGACCGAAGTGAGGACTTCTTCGAAGATGAGCAGGACGAACGCACCGAGAGAGCTCCGCGACGGCGCAATCGTAGGCAGGACGCTCCCGCTGTGGGTGACCCTTCCGACGACGCGGAAGAGGCCTCGGACGAGGAACGCATCAACGACACTGTTGACGATGGCGAGCCGGATCGAGCGAGTCGGCGTGCGGCGGTTGAAGACGAAGACGAGGAAGAGGATCCGTTTTTCCGAGGAAAGTTGGCACGCGCTAAGCAGGAGGAAAGCATGCAGATGGAAGACGACGGTTACGAAGATGCTCAGCGCCGGAGAAACCAGAGCGGTGAGAGAACGCTAAGCGCGCCACTGCCAGATGAATATCCTCTATTGGCATATGCAGAATAGTATGCATGCGAGGTGGTTTGAGACTGCAGATTAGCGGGTTTGCATGCTCACGCAGCGGTGTACGTAACTTCCACACTCAAACTATTACGCGGAAGTCTTGGGGCGTCCACACTGACGGGACAAAAACGAACGCCGCAGTCTAGTGCCACGAAGGTGCAGGTCCGTCGCGGTATTTCCGATCCAACCGCGTCGAATCTCGCGTTGCTGGCGAAATCATATGCTCGTTCAAGACGACAAACGAGTGTGGTGATTTGGCCGTATTTCAGCGAATCCAACAGGTCATATAATAAAGCTGAAGCAAATATACTTATAGAGGGAATTTGATAATACGACGTGGAAGCTGTCCTTCAAGCTGTCGTTATTTAGGGCCCTTTCAGTGCTGGGGAAGATTTTTTTGTTTGAATTTCAGTAGTGCGAATAAGCAGCCTTTCGCCCTCGCAAAAAATAATAATAATAACTAAATTTCGACACTCCATCCTCTGTGTGTTTAAACGATCTTCATAAATTCAAAGCAGTATGTATATGATGAAACATACAGCAAAACTGCACCCGCTTTTTAGACACCCCAGAACATCTAAGCAGACCTTATCTTTTTGGTGCCTTTAAGTTTCGCGTAGTCTCCCATTTCGAAAATCAGAAGCAAAGTAAGAACACAATAATATCACTTTATATATTTTCATTTTCGAGTTACTGAACTTGCGCTCAGACCCATATGTGCCACACGCTACATAGCTAACGTACTATAACACAAAGAGAAAAAAAATGGACCGAGACATTCTTTTCCTATCGCACACAACCATTTGAAGCCAGTCACATTTAAATATAGTCATTTGGAAATAAATTACATAAAAATAAAAGTGGGTAAATAAAAAAGCTTGCCGCTTGTGGGGACAGCCATTTTTCTCTCAACAAAACTACGGCAGTGGCCGTTGTTACGCCCACTTTCTTCGGTATTTCTGTATGTGTAACCCTTGGTACGTTACCCTGCATCACTCATAGGCATGGTGGTGTATATTGAACATATTTGGGGCAGATAGAATCACGCCATCGTAGTCATCATTACCCTTGTCAGCCCGTCTTACGCCCACTGCATAATGAAAGCCTCTCCCAATGACACCCAACCAGCCCAATCGTGCGGAAACTGGTTCCATTTTAGCACGCAAATTTGTCACTCTACTCATTCTTTCGTCGTCCTCGGCCACTTTTAGCATCACGTAGCATGTAATTTATACGCACGGGCAGCTGACCAATTCGAACGGGCAGCAAGGAGGTCGATAAGGCAGCTTGTCAGTAATCCATGTTGGGGTTGTTGGTTATATTGTTCGTTAGTCAAGCCTCAAGACAAAATGCGGGTTTGACAAAGGCAAATGTGAAGCTTTATGTGAGAAATCATGCGAATTGAGTCTGTGGAGGGGATTGACTTTAATAAACAGACAGTTCATATAAATTAGCAGCCACGTAAAAAAAAAAACTTGGTGAACAAGTTAAACTCAAATACAACATTCCGAGCTAAGCCCTAAGCAAACAAACACGACCCGGTAAATCATGAGACTTGTATTTCAATTGCAAAAAAATTAAGCGTTAACGTCACCTGTCTGTCGTGTCACAGGCAGGAGTTTAAGTGAATCGACAATTTTTGACCGAATTTTAAAGAAGGCGAAACGGCCGTGACTTGCGAAATGTTCCAACCAATCGCTGATGGGAGAAACGGAATATAGGTTTTGGTTGGAGTAAGTAACGTTCTGGTTTCTTTCTAACCGAAGGAGCTGCGGTGCAATCAAACAATTTTACCTTAAACGTTTGCACAAGGCCTTAAGATTAGATTATTTATTAGGCGATTAGGTCAGGTTCATATTATCGCGGATAACGTTGAGAAGGCGGGGAGGTACTGACTTGACCATTTTGGGTGAATGTTCGATTACTTAAATGACAAGAAAAAATAATAAAAAAAGCCGACGTAAAGCTCGTGCTTATGACGCTACATACTTCCTCGTGAGAAATGCCGCCAGCGTTTTCCTAGCTATAGTGTGAACTTGGTTGTGTGCTATGGTAGGAGGCTGTGCGCTAACGGCATAAAATTGCTGCTGTGACATGAAATTTAAAATTGTCAAGTACGCAAATAAAAAAAAGGCGTCAACTTTTTATGCACGTCATACTTTTCAGCGCTTTATTATGGTGAAATTATTTATGCATAAATCACCTTTTTGCAGCGTGCAATGTCCACATGTACCACATCGACATGAAGCGATGCGACCGTGGTATCATGGACGAAGTGGCATCCCTGTACAACGTGACCGTGCGTCTTTCTCGCAGCGTTTCCTCAGCTGCTAAATCCAGCGCATGCATGTGAGTACGAACTGCCATCATGCGGCCATTATGAGATTTTTCTTTTCATGCATTTTGATCAATGTGAGAGTGAAGATATTGCATAAATTTCACCAAAGCCACGGCAGTCGCCCAGTTGTGCCACTGTGCTCTGCGTACGCACAGTGCCATTTCAGGACCCCCCCCCCCCCCTCCTTCCTGATTAGATCTTAGCAAAGAACCCACTGATTATATTTTTGATGACCTTCTTTAGAGACATTTGGACTGGCTAATACGCTATAAGGACGCAAAATGGCCGTACGTAACAACACGGAAGCGTGAATTCATGAAGAGGGTAAATGAAGAATACGGGCGCAATCAGCGTCACTATGGTATAGCCACAAAAACATTGTAGCAAGCAAGCAAGCAAGTAAAAAAAAGACCAGCAATTTAAGTCGTTGCCACAGAAATGAATGTAAATATACGTGCGAGTGAAAAAGCAGTGAATGAACAAAAATCAGGATGAAAAAAAAATGACCCGAAAAATGTAACCTACAAAGTGTAACCAATAAAATAATGCAAAAAATGTGAAGTTCTGCGACACTTGATCTTCCATGCCTTAATTTCGGTGAATACCAAACACAACGTCTTTGAAGACATACGCCAAGGAGTCAATGTGTATTTTTTGGAATCAACTTTGGCTGACATGCCTTTTTAAACCTTTTTCTTCAGCCGGACGCTCTATGTGCGATGTTCAAACATTTCGTGCAAAAAAAGCACCGTTGACTAATTAACCGTACAATGCCAATATATACGAATACCTTCCAAACCATTTATTTGCAACCTGCAAATTCGGTGAAACAACTGTTACTACCATTAGCATGAGGAAAAGAGGCTTTACTATATCCATTTGGCCCACTTAACAATCGAACAATGTCTCAGAGTATGTAGCAGAACGACCTTGAACGAAATGAATGCTTATTCTGACAAGTGGAAATACGGCTGAATAGTCTAAACACCGCCTTAAATTTTCTCCTTTTGAAGTGCTATTCGGGAATTTGAGTCCTGCATTCAACAAGCACAGGTCAGGCACCACTGCATGGTATTCGACGAGACACACAACATTTCGCTGATGCGAAATCTACTGGCGAGAGCATTCGACGTAAACTGCTCAGACACTGCGCCAGTGCCTATGAAACAACTTTCCAAAGGTAAGCTTCGCCTGCAAACAGATAGATAGATAGATAGATAGATAGATAGATAGATAGATGGATAGATAGATAGATAGATGGATAGATGGATAGATGGATAGATGGATAGATAGATAGATAGATGGATGGATAGATGGATGGATGGATAGATGGATAGATGGATAGATAGATGGATAGATGGATAGATGGATAGATGGATAGATGGATAGATAGATAGATAGATGGATAGATAGATAGATAGATGGATAGATGGATAGATGGATAGATAGATAGATAGATAGTCCTACTTAGCCAACTTGACTATGGCCTGACAGCCGATAAGTACATCGGTCACAATCATATAGTCAAGCTGTTGCAAAGACTTGGCGTCAAATTATGGATAATGACAGGATGTCACTTGTTAAGCATATTGGGACTGCTGTTAGGAAGAAAACTTTGCCATGGAAACTTGATCGCTTTTATTTTACTCCCAAGTAGAGCCAACAAATTGCAACCATTTTTGCTACTTTAAATTATGCCATACAAGTGATTAAAAAAGTTATTCTTTGTTGCGTATTTTCAACGAAGAATTGATTACTTGCATTGCGGCACAAAACGAGAACAAAGCGCACGCGTAGTGGGACGATCACTGCATCGCGTTGCGCAATATTGGCTTACTTTCAGGTTTGCTGCAACACAGATGCAACAACACCATGCTTGCTCGGCTCTACTCCTACTGCGCCGTTGGATTTTATGCAGAGGTGGAAGGCCAACAGATCGACAAAACGGACAAAGCCGTGTGCCAGTATGACATTTTCTTTCCTTAATTTGTAGCAGCTCTGAGTTTACGGCATAGAGATTTCGTGCATTATTTTTTTATGACACTTAGCAAGAACATAAGCATGAGAGGCAAATGTAGTCTGTTCTTGGCACACACGAGGGAATGTACTGAACTTACTGCTACAATCAGTAGTCACTATACGCTTGTTTGGGCCTGTGTGGACGAGTGATCGTTGCACTGGCGCTCCGTATAGCGTGAGACCATGCGTTTCAGTGATAATCGCGCCATACGTGGTCGTCATACGTGGTCAGGGCAGCAACGTCATAATGTTGAAGTCAAGTACCGAATGTAACAGCGTGGTACTATGAATTGTGCTCATAGTTCGTACTTAGTGTATCTCAACTATATTTGCCGGAGTTTATGTCCTGAAGTTACGAATATTCAACGTTTCTGTATCCCCGGTATTTGCGATGAGTCAAATGTATACACAAGTACTGAGAGTTCATTTAGGGCAGACGTTTACACGTTGAAAACTTCTCAACTTTTTCATATCGTTGCCACATTAGGGTATTGGTATTGAAGTTGACTTCCTTAATCGTAAAGCGGAGCTGTGTCGGTCAGCTCCTTCCTATCCTGGCTTAACTTTCAGAGCTGTGTCACTGTGAGAAACATCAGGTGCGGCTACGTCTTTAATAAGCTTTCGCCTTAGATAATAATTAGTCACCATACAGATGGAAGCAATGGTGTTATGTATAGGAACATACTAGCTTAACCCAGCTTAAGGAAAAGGCAAGCGATAACTCGGAACAATACGCGATTGCTGTGATACACTATATAGAGACGCTATCAAATGGTCAATCCCACATGTAGAAATTTGCAGCCGCTCCTCTGATCGTGAAGTCTGAGGCAGGGAGAGTCATACGCCTACGTTGGCGCTCCCCGTGTGTCTCCCCCTCTGTCCGTGGTCGTCGTCGCGCCTTGATCTACAAAATATCCTGAACCTACGCGTCCAGAAAGGAAACGCGCTCACAACAGAACGGTAACTGTCAAGTCAGAAATAACTAACTGTGCAAGAAGTGCGTTATATTTAGTCACTCGAAAGGTGGTGACAGATAGAAGAGGCGCTTTGAAAGCCCTCCAAAAGTTGTGCATACAGAAACTTCGCCAGGGATCTTGCGTAGTACGAAGCTTCATGGGTTCCTAGCAATGACATGCACGTCCCCTGTCGATTCAATATCACGCCTATGAGCACAGTTCAAGATAAAGTCCCCTCAAATGGCGCACATTTCGTTCACTCGCGTAAATCAGGAGTATACCCCCTGCGCAGCAATCGACAGCAAAGCTATTCATCGTTAACTCAACACATGCCCCAACGCTTGACGATATTATGTGGGAAACACGCATTTCAGATAAGACAAGCGTGACTGCTGGCGTCTTCTAGAGGTGTCGCCATCAGCATCTTTAATGTGGTAGCAAGTTGCTCGTCACGACCAGTAAAGAGAATGAAGTCACGTTTTATTTCTGTAGGTTTTAAGTTGAAACAGTTTATCGTGTAGCCGCTCATCTAACAAGGCTGATTCAAGCATTGGAAGTCGGTGACACAAAGAGTTGTGTAAGGTCAAAGAGAGGCAGCAGTAAAATAACAGAAGCACGAGAAAGCTAAAAAGAAACTGCAAACGAACAGAAAACTCATTCACTATAAAATATAAGCTGGCCAAAGAGATTAGTGATTTCAGAGACGTAGTGAAGGTAGCTGATAAGCTGAGCTCAGAAGTGTGCAATTCATCCTTCTTCAAGGAAACTCTCAAAGCAGAACAAGGCAGTGGAGTCCCCTATGTAATGACAGATGAGGTTAGAAAAGGCGTAAGAGGTATGGTCGCTGAAAAGCTGTCGGAGAAGGCATAATGATTGATGTAATAGAAGACAGAAATTAATATATGATACAGAAACTCTAAGGTATATAGTGTCTGAAAACGCCAATTGGTACAGTGAGCTGGAGAAATGCTAGCATTATATTAATATACACGAAAGGAGGTATCAAACATTGTAGTCATTACAGACAAACGAGCTTACTTTCAGAATTATATAAAATCTTCATGAAGGTCATCTCAAAGATACACACAATACACACACAAATACACACAATAAATACACACACAAATACACACAATAAACACAGCCACGCAATCAGCCAGATAATAGAGTTGTCTGCTAAATACAAGAAACCTCAATAGACAGCTTTAATAAAATGCCCAAGGTGCACTCTACTTCATAGATGATCAGGAGCATTAGAGGCGTCATGTCACTTAGATGCCCTTGAAACATATGAAGATATCTACAGCTACCCGTCATCTCCGCAAGAAAAGCTATACAATCACGATTGAAAAAGGCACCAGACAAGAAGGTACGATCTCTATTTCTATTCACTGCATGCATAAAAGCAATATTTAAATGACTAGACTGGGAAGAAACTAGAATAAAAAGTAACAGAGTGTAGTATTAAAACAATGCAGTGTTTGCAGATGATATGCGCCATCCCTGCATTGTTCATAAAAGACACACACAAAAAAGAAAACGAAAACTTATTAGTAGATTATGAGGATGGCAACAAACCTGTTTTGGTGAAATAAAGCAAAATATTTGAAGAAATGCAAACTAAGTGTCGGAAAGTCGCACATTGTTTTGCCTTCTCACTTTTCACCTTTGATTCGCCAACGGAAGCAGACGACGTCAACATAAAAAAAAAGATATATGGTTAAATGCAGCGTGACTGAGACATCGACATATAACCTGGTCTTCTTCTGAGGAAGACACAATCATGTTCCCCCATAGTCGAATACAACTCAAGAAGTCCGGAGTCCCGATGATGAAAGCACGAACTCCGATCATCTCCGCGACTAAAGAACACTGTCACGCACGCGACAGTGTTCTCGGAATGTGGGGTCACCATAGGCGTGCACGATGCCCCTTCAGGGTGCGGGGGGGGGGGGCGAAGGTTCGTCACAACGCTCCCTCTCTATTATTTCAATGTATGGATCTGTCATTGCCCTACTTCCCCCCCCCCCCGAATTACAGCGCCTCGTTTCCCTATTATTTAACTGTATGGCGCTGTCTTCGCCCCCCCCTCCTCCTCATAGGAGACTAGGGAGCGGCTACCCCATCCTGACTCTCCAGCTCTCCTCCTATATACGCACGCCTATGAGGGTCACCGGCCGTCCGGCTCATGACGTCAGTCTGGAGAGCGCGCCCGTTGCTTCAGGCTTCTTTGCCTGCGCTATTGAGAAGAATATTCAGCAGGCTTTTTGAGTTCTACGCGACTGTTTATATCTTCAGGCAAACTTCGAGAATATTAGGTAGCACAGCTTGACTATTTCATACTGATCGATACGTTTAGGCGAAAAGGATAACTATACGACGTAAGTAGTGATGTGATTTGTTTAGAGAGCGAAAATGGGTGTGCTACGCACGACATGTTCTAAGCACGAAAAAAAAACAACGTTTCTGCATTCCGAAAGCTTTGTCTTCATGAGATGCCACTGATTATAGGCCACAGGGTATTATGAGTTTGTTTCGTCATCATTTATAGCCTAAATCAACCTTGTGCGACATTAGTTGGCAGCCACTTTTATCACACAGGTAGGCGCGACAGTTAGAAGCCAATAGGTTTGGTCAAATATAAACATTTATATTTCGAGGGTTGCGTAAACAATTAAACAATGTCAGTGGTTAAACAAGATCGCAATTGGCTGTATACTAATCAACAAAGTGACATTTGTAGCAGATTCAAAAGCTCCGTACCACCAGACAGGACCTGACAGCACTAAACCTTATGCAATGGCATGAATAGTCTAGCCAAACAGTTCCGAACAAGAAACCTATTCATTCCTACTTCGAATGGAAAAATAAGTTATTCAATCATTCGATTGCTTACTATCTGACTGTTAATTTTGTAAGAGCATGCATTCTGTCGATAGCTTTTCGGTGGCACTCAAGATTATGAGCTTTTTCACCTACAGCACGCCTCGGTGGCTTACTTCAGCCACTGAAATTACGCGGTAAGAAATTAAATAATCAACATACATTATGATGGATCAGTAGTTTTGTTATTTCTTGGCATGAGACTGCAATCAGTTAACGTAGACGGCATTCAAACACTCAGGATACCCTTCGTGCTTGAAGAGCCCAAACTTCATAACAGCTGGTCAAACTACATATCTTGACCCTCCGTACCTTTACAAGATGCAGAACTTCGAGACTTATTTTTTATAGATAAACGCATGAAAGGGAGGCAGCAGTACATGGTTGACTAGGATACGTTGGCCATCATAAGCAGCAGAGTATATTTCGAAGCACGCTTAAATTGGGGACAGTAAATCTCAAGGAAAGCATGAAACTGCTTTCCGTAATGCCGAAATTAAACGAGCTAAACATCAGATCACGTCAAAACAATGTCAATCCTTAACATTAGTTGGCAGCCAAACTCAATTGATCTTGTGCTCATTTCAGCTTTGTCCGTGAGTTCCTGAACTGTACGAAGGACGCTTATCATGATTCCTCTTGCGAAAATACGGACATGCCGATCAAGCCAACTACCAGCTTCTTCGACAGCGTGTTGCTGACGAAATATGCGCGCTTGTGCGGGATAGAGCACGACGTTACGCGATCCACAACGCCACGGATCGTGACACCAATAATTCCAGAAAATCCTTCATGCGGGAAACCTGGTCAGCCCGGTGGTCCTGGTGGCCCCGGGGGACCTAATGGCCCCTGCGGGCCATACGGTCCTTGCGGGCCGAATGGCCCTGGTTGCAAGCCTAATGGGGAACCAGGTACGCCAGGAGGTCCCGGAGGACCCGGAGGTCCCGGAGGACCTGGAGGTCCTGGAGGGCCGGGTGGTCCAGGAGGACCCGGGGGTCCTGGAGGGCCAGATGGCCCCAGGCCAGGACAACCAGGGGGTCCTGGAGGTCCAGGGGGTCCTGGTGGTCCTGGGGGTCCTGGCGGTCCAGGGGGTCCTGGCGGCCCTGGAGGTCCAGGGGGTCCTGGAGGTCCTGGACCAGGAGAACCTGGTGGTCCTGGAGGACCTGGTGGACCCGGAGGTCCAGGTGGCCCTGGAGGACCTGGTGGACCGGGTGGGCCGGAGTGTATCTGTCCAGGTAAGTGAGTTTTGTGCACAAGGCAATGCTGTGCTCAATAGCTGTTCTCGCGCAGCAACATCATCAATCGCAACTACAACCACATCAACTACGACGACAACTGAACCATCGCCATTTTCAACCGTAACCAAGAAATGGTCGACGATGTCTGACACGACTGAAACAACGTCTCCCGTAACATCACCATATAGCGGCCCGACAACCACTGAATCGCTTTACACTACAACAACGCCTTTCACGCCCAGCGTCTCGGAAACAACATGTCTTGTCATCAACACGTCTTTCAAGTATCCTGAAGAGTGCAATAAAAAGGAGCTGCTTAGGCGTTTCTTCACGTGCGGCATAACCTTCCAGACCAACCTGGAGCTTCAGAAACCTGAATGCCAGTGAGTATGAGTTGGTAATTTTGCATTCAAATGTAGCATGCGAGAACATTAATCTTCGCATGACTTTTGGTGCGTGTGGCGGTCCTATTAGAGTAATTTCACAGGATGTAAAAGGAAGTGAAATCAGAGCCTATATGTAGCATGCTAAAGCTAACTACAGGGTCTATATGAACTCCCGGTAGCCGTAAACGCATTCAAAAATGATTTTAGACCTCACTTGTGTTGAAGTAGTGGTACCATTCCATACAATTATATCGTTTGCCTAGAGCTCCACAGTGCCAAAACCTCATTCAGGGTACTGGCAAAGAAGCATACCAACCTCAAGGGCCTGCGTATTTCTTTTCACATATGCTTACTTTCGATTATTTTATTTATGTTACATGAACGACAAGGAGGGAAACACAGGGACACATTTGTGTTACGCACAATCTCACAAAGCAAACCCTCGAAATATCAGAAACGTATAAACGTATAAAATATCGAAGGAATGAGCATGAACGTACAAACTCGTTCCATGTGGGAGAACTGGAGTAAACGTTTATATAGTGTGCAGAAGTGCTTTGTCACCGCATACCACTCAGTTTACCATAGCTCAGCAAATTTCAAGTTTCGTTGCTGCAACTTTGCAGCACTGCTGAGGTTATATAGATGGTTGCCGACTTCCAGAGTTCATTAGGCTGTTAAGTTTTCGTCATTATATCTCACACTACGAAGTACGGTCGACCGGATGCTCGAATGAAGCGTTGTAAATTGTACATAAAAAAATTCGGCGCATTCATTGACGTGAAATAGGAGGAGCTCTTAGGAAAGCGCACTCAGCTTTGTTTAAGTCTGTGTACATTTCACAATGCAAGCAAAACCGCAAAGAGCACAGAACGCACGTGTTTCGACAATGTCCTCTGCATCCCAAGTGGCACAGGCACCTGCGTGTCCCTTTGTCAAATCGTATGTGAATAAAAGTGCCGTAGGGGTCTGAAAAAGCCGCAAAGTTATTTTTGTTATCTTAGAAAGATTTCGCTCTGTGTAAATATTTTGTTTAGTAAGGTGGCAAAACTGAGTGAGTAGGACAGCACTTATGACGATCAGCGTAAACGGATCAAATTACAAGTTAGCGCCTGTGTCGTATTCTGATTTTTTGTGCTGGGCATTATGAAAGAAGTTCGCTTGAACTATACAGTGAAACAAACAAACAAACAAACAAACAAACAAACAAACAAACAAACAAACAAACAAACAAACAAACAAAGCTACAGCGCTCCTGTAGGCACAGCGAAGGGCGGAATCGGGAAAAAACGCTTCTAGTACAGGCTGACCATGATCGTGAGGCTACGCTTTGCCAGAACGGACGGTTCGGTAGCACTCTTGTGCCTTTACTCCATGTGCGCACATGTAAGTGCACTAATAGAATGCTTACTCCGCTGCTTCAGATGCTACTACAACTACAAGAAATGTTTTGATGACGCACGGAAGGAGCTTCACTGCTATAACACTGACCAGACTAAGGACCCACTCGTAATCACTGTGAACATTCTGTCCGAGCTGATGATCAACATCTACAGTGTGAAATGCATGCCATCAATGAGTAAGTGGAGTTTTTATTTCTTTCCTCCTGGCATTTTAAACCGGCTGCATGTTTTTTTTTTACCTTCTGGATTACTTAACTATCTTGTCAGTCAGTCCAGAGTAACAGTTGTTTAAATAGAATACTTGACTTCTTTACAAAGCAAATGACAATAGACCAACTTCACCACGTTCAGAGCGCATGCGGCGCGATCACCCGCCGTAGTGGTCTATTGGCAAGTCGCGGGATCAAACCTCGGCCGGGGCGGTCGCATTTCGGATGAAGGCGGAATCGCCAGAGGACCGTGTACTTTTAGATGTAGGTGCACGTTAAAGAACCCCAGTTGGTCGAAATTTCCGGAGCCCTACACTTGGGCATCTGTGGTATTCATATGATGCTTTTAGGATTATTATGATCATCATGCACAGCGATCCTATCCATGTCATGATGGCAGCAGCCCTTGCCGCTTTCCCGCAACCTAAATGATGGCGAGTTATAATGCGAGAAGCACTGACATTGCAGATTTTCCAAGAAATTTTCGGAATATGTCGGGTGGTGCGATGCCTCTATACTTACCTCTTCTGAGTGGGATTCTCATAATTCAAATACGGCATGCATTGTGCCATTTTTGCTTGTCAATAATTTGAGGACTGTTAAAGCTAGACATCTCTGTAGTAGTGGCGGCGTAATGAAACTTGTCGTAAAGTTAGCTGTTTTAAAGGTAGTCCCTAGCCATGGGACGGAATTTCACTTATCGGCAGAAAATAGAGTTAGAAAAGACTATAAATTTATATGGTTTGTTAGGCAATGTTTAAGATTGCCATGAGACTTTAAATGTTTTTTTCATACAGAGACACCTTGTAAGAGGACTCATCAGTCTAAATTGAGCAGTCAGCGAGAACGTTGAAAATTTTGGTGCTTTGCACACTTTCTTGAATACGTGCAATGCAACTTGCAGTGTTCAGGCGTCAGATGGACTGTTTTTGTAGGAAATATGCCATCGTGGGCACAACTGAAACACTAAGGAGTCAGGTGCACCTATAGTAATGTGTTTCAATTTCCGCCTTCACCAGTTAATATAATGTCGCTATGGTATAGGCTTGTACGTGCTTAGTATGCCACATAGCATCGTTTCATAGGTAAAAGTATCAGTGCATAAACAGCATCTTAGGTTATCATCATCATCATCATCAGCAGCAGCAGCAGGCAGCAGCAGCAGCCTACGTCCACTGCAGGACAAAGGCCTCTCCCATGTTCCACCAGTTAACCCGGTCCTGTGCTTGCTGCTGCCAATTTATACCCGCAAACTTCTTAATCTCATCTGCCCACCTAACCTTCTTTCTCCCTTTAACCCGCTTCCCTTCTCTGGGAATCCAGTTAGTTACCCTTAATGACCAGCGGTTATCCTGTCTACGCGCTACATGCCCGGCCCACGTCCATTTCCTCTTCTTTATTTCAACTATGATATCATTAACCCCCGTTTGTCCCCTAATCCACCCTGCTCTCTTCTTGTCTCTTAAGGTTACACCTACCATTTTTCTTTCCATTGCTCGCTGCGTCGTCCTCAATTTAAGCTGAACCCTCTTTGTAAGTCTCCAGGTTTCTGCTCCGTAGCTAAGTACTGGCAAGATACAGCTGTTATATACCTTCTTCTTGAGGGATAGTGGCAATCTACCTGTCATAATTCTGTAGCACCGTATAGGCCTCATCTGTCCTCCTAACCTCACTGAGCCCTATTATATCCCATTTAACACCCTCTAGCTCCTCGAATAGTACAGATAGACTTCCCTCACTAGATAAGGTTCTAGCGTTAAAGGTTGCCAAGTTCAGGTTCCATTGGCAGCCTGTCCGGATCCAGAGATTCTTAGCACCCTCTGTTGCGTTGCAGATCTGACCGCCGCCGTGGTCAGTTGCTTCGCAGCTGCTGGGGACTGAGGTTATACCTTCGACTAATTGCTTCTAACTGGCGATCTGCTTGAAGTATGCCGTTTGCGTCCTTTTAAGCCACATCGGGAAGTTCGTACCCTAGAAGTTAAGAAGAAAAATAAGGCATGGATGGGATAGCGTGTAGTATCCTTTATTATAAGAGTTCATGGTGTGTTGTTACCATGAAAGCAGCGGTGCCCCATTCCACTAAGTCACGTTCACTTGAAGGGAATGCTTGAACATGCTGAAAGTACCTAAGTATCTATATCGTGATCAGCAACAAGCTTCTATAGTGACGTATTGTGAAGGAACCCACCTCTGCTATTGACATCCCAGTTCATCACCCATTGGCCCAAAAAAACAGGGTGGGAATAATCTCGGATTGATTATGCAATATCTAATCGGATGTGTGCCTTCGCATATTTAAATGATGCGGCAGCACAACAGGCGAGAATGAACAATCAAGCAGGAACAGCGAATGACGTTTGGGCTGTGCAAATAGAATTTGCCGCAGTGTACAAGAGCTATTAAAAGTGCTGCTGACTTGTGACTAACATGTCCGATTGCAAATACAGCAAATAAAGTGTATAATATATAAGTGCCGGAATGGAAGGACATAGATATTTGAGTATTATGCCAAAAACGATTGGCAAAAAAAAAGACAGACTTAACGGATACAAGTGAAGTTTATTTTCATTTCACACAAAGGGGGAAACCGGGGCTAATGCTGGAGTGCCTAACAAAGGCGTCGGCTTTGTTCAGCCTGAACTCAATAAACGCAAGTATATAATTACAATTTTAGCAGCATTTGCCAGAGTAACACAATGCTGCTGTTAAGCATGCAGCGTAAACAGGATACAAAGCATTATCAAAACAAAAATTGATACAAAATATAACTTGAACTTATACAAAGCACAAATCAAATTTTAGTAAATATTGCTTTATTTGCTTTATGAATGATTTAAATGTAATATCAAAAACAACATTCGTCGACACTTTATTGATGGGAAGTTAGTCATGAACAGTTTCATTGTTTTGCATGCAACTGCTTGAAATTTGTGAATCGAATATGATTCTCAATACTCTTTTTCAATGAAAAGTAAAACCAAGTTTCAGGAATAGTTAGCTTTGTTAAAGAAAAACTTTCGGAAGGTTAGGAAGTGTAAAGCAAACACACCATTGATCAATTTACAGCGATATTGTGTCGCGTCTCTGCCTGTATAATTGAGACATTCGACCTTACATAGATGCAGTTCCTGGTGTCGGAGGGAAAAATAAACGTTAGCTGCAGCCATCATGCCCCGCCGCGGTGGTCTAGTGGCTAAGGTACTCGGCTGCTGACCCGCAGGTCACGGGATCGAATCCCGGCTGCGGCGCGGCTGCATTTTCGATGGAGACGGAAACGTTGTAGGCCCGTGTGCTCAGATTTGGGCGCACGTTAAAGAACCCCAGGTGGTCAAAATTTCCGGAGCCCTCCACTACGGCCTCTCTCATAATCATATGGTGGTTTTGGGACGTCAAACCCCAAATATCAATCAATCAATCAGGTGCAGCCATTACGTGGTGAAACTAGTGCAGCCATGACGTGGTTGAAACATGGCGTCGTGGTTTCTTGGGAGAGAAACAGCCAGCAGGCTCAGGGGCGATGCTGTTCGAATAACGTGCAGATTAAGAGAGCATCTCAAGGTTACCCTTCCTGGTCCTCGCAATGCGGTTTGAAAAGAAAGATTAGAACGATGAACTCGACAAGAAGGTTGCGTTTCACCGCGGAGCTGTTCAAGGCTGCCGTGAAAACATCGGTGTCCGCAGAAAACCACAGGTAGGTATGCACCCCAGGAATTGGGCAAGACCCCACTGCCTAGTACACCAGGTGCGAGCGTTGCAGGAAAACTATGCTCAGCAAAAATGAGCAGGCGATACAAGTGAAAGAGAGAGTGAGAAACAAAGAGATAGGAAGAAAGAAAAAAGTAGTGAGATAAAAAAAGAGCAAGAAAGAAAGGAACAGAATGAGGACAAATTGAGAGAACTAAAGGAGATAAAGGCAAAACCATTACACAGAAAACGAAAGCGAAAGAAATGAACTCGAAAAATAAAAAGACGAACCAAGCAATAGAGTGAAAGAAATTAACAAAGAGAAACAAAAAATAGAAATAAGCTGACAGAGAGAGAGAGAAAGTGGTAGAAAGGAAGACATACAGAAAAAGCTAGAAAGAAACAGACGCAAGAAATAGAGAAAAAAACAGCAACACAGAAAAAATTAGTAAAAATATAAAAAGATAAAAGAAATAGGCAGGAAAATAAATAAAAGAACGTAGAAAGAAAACAAAAGAAAACCAGGAAGGCTACCAAACTTCTCTATTATTTCACCACAAGCGCAAAGCCACAATTTTTAATTTTGTTTTTGCGTGTAAGAGTACGTTTTACATTGAACAGCTTCCCGTGATTCAAAGCGTTTTGTTTTCTTTAGCACTGCGAGCACAGTAAAGAGTTAATCAGTTTTCATCAGTCTAATTGCCACAGAACTGAGCTTGCACGTCACATGGTGAAACGAAAAGTAACTCAGCCATTAAGAAAGACGGCTATACTCATGTTTACATTAAATATAGAGCAAAAAAAAATGTTTCATATTTAGCAATTCGCCTCAAATGGACACCCGCTTGCAATTCTGCTGAAGTTTTGGGACACATTTGTGTCCAAAAGCTTCAGCGCCTCGTTCACCATGAGTTGTGCTGAATTAATATATGAAATACTTTTTTGAGCAGGTTTTATTGTTCATTGTCTTATGCGGATAGTGTAGTGTCAATTTCATGATTTTTTTTGCAGGTCCCTTAAATTTTGAGGAGTGTAATCAAGCGTTAGCGCTGAAGAAAATCATGATGTGCTGTGTTACATACTTCTCCCTGTCTGATGAACACGCCAAGTCAGTATGGGCTGGAGCAGCGGATACTTGTAGGTAAGTAAAGATTTATCGGTACGACATGGCTTTGATATGAAATATTCATTCGTGGAACTAAACGTAAAATTTACAGCTAAACGGCAATATAGCGATGTCGGTAAAATCGGCAATTTATTTCGTTACATCGTATCATCCTCAAATTAGAATTCGACCTTTTAAACAAGAGATGGTCGTCAAACGACTCTGCTTTTGTATAATAAGTGATGGGAGAATACCAGAATAATACGGCAGAACAAAATTTTTTGAAATCGAAAAATTAATAAAAAATTTATACCCTAAGTTCTGGCGACCGCAATCCAATGCTGTACCGGTGAACTCGCTCTTCACAGCGGCTGAACGTCACGTGAGAACCCCCAAGAAATGCAGCTCAGACGCACCGTCTCAATAAGGCATAAGCGAAGCTATCGAGCTTGTACTGCCATGTACTGCGGGGTGTTATTCCAAACCTCGTATGTGGCCTAGAGGGATGCGACGCCGATGCTACCTTCGCCGAACCCAATAACTTATACTTTCCACTCGATTTTAAGAGCTCCGCTCACACAAAAGCCAGGTGACAACCCGAATTACGATTTCTCCGTTTATGGTGGCGACCTTTTCTGTGTCGCGACATAGGTCACGTGGATGTCACGGATTTCGGTTTCCGTTATGCATTGGTTTAACGATTTATTTAAAAAATCTTCTGTATCAGTGAACTCCCACATAACTGAAATTCGCTGAATTTCATTTTTCACACCAATACCAGCTGCCTCGGTGACATTCGTTTCCTATGACCACCGATACGAGCTTGTCACTTGTAGTGCTACTGCCCCCATGCTTAATTATTTCTTTTCCTTGATACGCAGCGTTAACGGAAACGCCGTATGTGGCAATACGTCTCTATACCAAGTACTCAATGGTCAGGTTTCCCGCTTTACACAAATAGGCATTCCCTCTCTGCTATGCCCTTTCATGTTGCTGTAAAGCGCACTACTTCGTTTGGGTGGCTGATATTCATCGAACCGCATGCGATTTAAAAAAAATGCGTTTGCAAAAACCACGTACATTTCGACCATGTCACCACTAACCCCAGCATAACTTCCAATTTGTCGCATCGGTCTTAAGTCACTAATAGACGCGTTTCATTATACTGAGGTAAAATACATAAATATGAAGCTGCGGAAAGTGAAATACTATGTTATATCGGGAATTTGGTTTTATTGAAGTTCAGTATATTGATGTTTAGCTCAAGACGTTTCAATTTTTTTCCAATACATGTAGCACAAATTATCTTGGTGGTCGTATACAAACATCGCTTCCTGCATGCACTTTTGAAGGAGAAACAAAACAAAGCATAAATGCTTTTAGTTAAACCGTTTGTTTAGTTTCATGGCTAGAAAATGGTGCCAGAGAACGAGACAAGAGTATTTAAGGGGAAGCACTGACATCCAATACGGACATTGGATCACACGGTCACAACGTATGCTGAGAGCTGTTAAAAAAATCACTCCCACATCATGCGTTGCTGCGAAAGGCAATGAAAATGAAGCAAGAGCGACACCACGGCAGCTTAGGGACTGATAAAGTATGATGCTCCTAAGCTCGAAAACGTTAGTCCGAGTCCCGGTGATGCGGTAGGGCGGGGGTACAGCTAACCAGAAAGGTCTTTCATTGATTAGCAAGAACACCCCAAAGGGAACTATAGCCTTAAGGCTGGCTTTCTGGTGCTCCCTTGAAAGCTACGGGAGCTACTTGACGCCATTTCTAACAGCACATGTTTAACGTCGAGTTCTTCTGCATATAGGACCTAGGATGTGATGAAAAGCCCTCGTTCAACACGGTGGTATGCTATAGACTGGTTGGGGCAACATATTATAGATTGTATGCGCGGAAAACAGCAGAAATGTTCGCTCGTACAGCTTTCTTAGCTATATTGCGAGACATTGTGCACATAGGAGTTCACAGTGAACTTAGCTTTATGCTACGGATTCAAAACTCATGCAGGATAACTTATACTCAATTAGTTTTTGCTGTTTACGCGCAATAAGCTTTCATACAGACGTCCCTGAATGAGTGAAAAGTGCCGCTGGATTCGTTTTTCTCAAGGCCCCACGTATAGCACCCATAACACTTCTTTTCTTTTTGGTTTTTCTACAGTGTATACGTTGTTGTAGCACAATAAGTGTTGGCATTCATAGCCAGCGTCCTGTCGTTGTTAAAAAAAAACACATATATGTGTTGCTCTTATTGATATACAGAGAACTACTATATAGAAATAGAAGCAAGCGCAGCTTACTGATCGAGCTTCGTTACACAGTGGCTGACTTTCTGTATACCTTCCTCTCTTGCCCTCAGCTATGCGCATGATATGCAGAGGTGTATTGCCATTGCTGAACACAAGACGAAGTGTGTGAACCACAAGATATTTGCCCATGCTCGCGAATTCGTGAGGCACGCAACGAGTGACAAGCGACATGTGTGTCAACTCAACGTCTGTAAGTGAATTCATGTATTATATAATCAACAAACAACGCTGCCACGCTTATCTACGTGGCACGCCGGCCATTTTCGTTTTGCCTTCTCAGACATACGGCAGTGCATTGAATTATTCTCGAAAGATAGCTTACAGCAACGAGATCCACTTCGCACAGTGACCCCGTTTAACCTTGCTTACTCGGCTGCCGAAAAGAGGGAACAGCGCTGTGTCGTGTCGAGTGTTTCGACCCAGTAGTAAGAACATGCAATCAAAGAAAAAGAGAGCAGACCACAGTGCCTGTATTCCATAGAACAAATAACGCAGTTCAGTGACGACTTCTCAATGTTGCTTATATTTAGTGGTGCAATTAGCCTGACAGCGTTTTCTATGCGCGAGTGTGCAATGGCGTCGGACATATGTCGCAAGCTCGTCAGCACTGAAAGAGGTGACTGTAAATTTAGTGAGGCAAACAAAATAAACGCCACTACATTTAAAGTTTACTTATGGTTCATTCATGCACAGTTAGTTTCCGCAATATGTTCTGCATCAAGCCCGGAGGGAAACATGGTGGAAGAGGGGGAGGGTCGGGAAGGCACTCTGTGATGCTGGTGTTAGTGAGGTTGCGATATTCCTTCTTTTCAAAGCCACAAAGCCTTGGGACCAAACAAATAGCAAAAGCTGAGCACTCTATTTTCCTCAGTACATGTTTACGTAATAGAAGGCCCTGCAAAAAAATGCCAGTGAGAATCGCACAACCATTGCGCCAGGATGGTCCTTCGTAAGAACAATTTGAACTGACCGGTCCAATTATCAAAACACGGTGGTTAGAATTGCTATAGTGTGGAATTAGTTCGTCCACATTAAGATTTCGCATTTATTCCGTCAGCAAGGCAATAAGGGGCAGAAAAAAGTTTGGTTATTCTTCGAGCATGTTAAAATAAGTTCACAAAATCGCTGGAAACAATAATTTAATTCGAATGACGAACGATAAGGCATTAGTCCTGCGCTTGCAATGCTCTATCTATCGAGCTAAAAGAACGGCTCTCTTGCTCCTCCAATCGCTAGTGTATTTGTACATGTGTTCTAACTTCTAGATATGTGCCTCGTAGTGTTAGCGCCCTTGTCGGGCATGGAGACAGATTCAAGCTGCATGCGTCACATAGAACGTCAACTTAAGAAGCAGCCAACCTCGTAGCGTCAACAGCCATGCTCATTTGTGTTGTGGCATATGTTCTCTTTATTTTTCAGCCTCCATGAGCATCCAAGCTCTGGCACCTCACATGAAGACCAAGTGTCGGCACACAGCCGTAATGAAACGAGCCCTCACCTGTGCTCTCCAGTTCCAGAATACTCTCGACGGCTACACCAAGAACAAGCCACCCATGACACTTGCTTGCGGGTACGTACATTACAGAGATATTACACGCTCTGCTGAATATATTGTGGTGATTAATGGGAGTTAGCGACACAACCGCCATACGAGTGGTAAAGGGCTGTCAGTGGCACAGTGGATCGCTGGTTCTGAGCGTAACATGGCTGCCAAGTGGCCTTAAAAGTCTCTGCTAAAACACTTATATTGATCTGCCGTCTTCAAAAATGTGATCAGAAAACTAGAACATATTGTTTTATCGGCATTTATGTCTTAAACGCATATTCAATGTAGCATAAACAAGAGTGTACCTTTGGGGAGTTGCAGCACGCTCTTGCGTATGAAGCACCACATTAAAAGGAGAAAAAAAAATAAACAAGTGGCAGCAAAAATTTTCTCTTGCTGATTCAGGCAGCTATGCGCCTTCTCTTTCGTAATGTTTTACTAGTAGCGGAACGTTTACCGCTACATTTAGGGAGCTCAGCACTTGTTTATTCTCTTTTTGGTTTGTTCTTGCGTTTATGTGAACTGTTACCGGATGGTAAGCACGATGTGCCTCTCACATCGTTCAGGCTGCAGCGGTCGAATGTCCATTTCAGTAGACTGTAAAATTGATCAACTACGATATTGGTGTACTTAAAAGCCCAGTTTACCACAGTCATCAAAGGCCAGCATGTATCGTAAATTGAGAATATACTTGCTACTTGCCGAATCGTACCTAGTGGCCACTAGCCGGTAATATAGATGAAACCGTCACTTAGCGGGCATCTGATGCAGTTAGGCAGCAGTTTAGTTTTACGAGGCTTGTGCGCATAAATTCCTCGATATTAACAATACTGTCGCCCGTTTTCAGTTACGTCACCCGGCTCCAAGAATGTCTGAGGTCCTCACTGGAAGGCACCGAATGCATCGGGGAGTCAAGCGTGAACGCGCAACTCCGAGGCTACAAGCGAGTGCTGCAGGATGCATACAACCTGAACTGCGAAGTAGCCCGCAGTAACGCTCCAAACAAAGCAGAGCAAATGCGTAAGCGAGGCGAGGCTAAGATATCGAGGAACAAGGTGGCCTCCTCAAGAATGGGCAAGAGTTTGAAGCAAAACGTGCTGAGACGCTACCTAAGTCAGTACGCGCACATGTCAGAGCAAATCGCGCCCCGAGGAAGCTACGACGAAGACGAGGATTACGAGCTCATTTCCAAACGGCAGAAGCCAGTGTTTATGAGCCCGGCAGGAAAGTTGATGGAAGAACCAGACGGCTTCCGCGATGATGACAACTATGACTTGTTGCAATCAGAGGGGTACCAGTACCATGACTTGAACAGGAAGAACCAGCGGGAGCTAGAAGACTATGAAGATTTCGCAGACCTCGAGCCAGATGTCAGGCCACGTCTGGGCCACCGGCACCATCGTCGGCAAAAGAAAGGACGCTCCAGGAATGGCAGGACCAAGAAGCTGGTGGGCGACCCACTCGTAGCGAGCAAGGTGAGACACGCTAAACGTGACAAGCGGCGAAAGCTTGCGTACGAGGATGAATACTTCTTCGACAACGAGCCTGACGAGGATTCTGTGATCTCTGGCCTACCCGACAACATGGCCATGTTCCAACACATCAAACACAGGCCTGAATTGAACGTGGAACATCTGACCAGCAGAAACACAAGTGGCAACTCCTTCGTGGTGACCAACATGGCTGGCCGTAAGTATTGCACTTAGAGCTTTTTCTTTTTTTTGCACCATAGGGTGGGAAACATAATGCACGCCTAGAAATAGCACATAACGACGATGTCAAAGTAGTTGCGAGGTTCAGCCTATTATTAGTCACATGGACGTTATGTGTAGATTTTGCGAACGAGCTTTTGTCAGTGTAAGTCCGGCTGCTTAGACGGTTTTTTAATTGCGCTATTCAACTACACACACAGACGATGCTTCGATTATTGATGCTTGTGATGAGGCAACATTTGCGCTTTCGAGCAGCGCCCTCAGCTATTTCACTGACAGTCAAGAGGAACGTAGTGACTAGTTTTATCATAATAAAAACTATCTGCGCTGGCGTCAGAATGTCCTGGAACCGACGGCGAGTGTGGCTCCCGCATTCACGATAGCCACTCTGGCGCCCGCACGTGCAATGTCGTTTGATCAGCTACCGTTACGTGTGGCATCACTGAAAGTTGTGTCGGGATAACTGCTCGGAAAGTAACCCATCCTTCAGGTGACGCGCGATTTCTCTGCGCGAGAAGTGCAGTATTGGAGAATGCTTCTCGTAGGGAAAGAAGGGAGTAAGGGGGTGACAGTATCGATTATATCGAACACCCGATTAAAAACAGTAGGCATCATCATCGGAAATAGGCTTCAACATCGGAAATAAGCTAGCGGCTACGGACTCCCCAAGCGAACCGTAGCAACTTCGAAGCACTTCGTTCACATGTCCGCCTTTGCGTACATGCAAAAAGAGACAGATGTCCGTTGATTGGCTCCGAATACGGTTCTCCAGCATCCCCGCCCGGTGCTCTATCAGGTCATGGACATGATGCTTGAAGAGAAGGAAAAAGCTTGCGACTTTCTGTCGTAAGATCCAGTACTTTAAGACTCCTGGGGCCACATCGCTTACTGACATATATTTTACATATACAGGTGTGCACGAGCGTGCCGGTAACAAGAATAAAAACACTTTTATAAAAAGAAAGTCGTACCTGCTGTATATTGGTAGTCATGTATACCTGCATTCTGTATTTTTATTAGTTCCAATACTATATGTAAATCGAATAACTACAATTAGCCAACTTAATTTTTTCGGCCGCCCCAAGTGACGTATTTCCGGTTGAAAACAGCCTGCGAAGCACAGGGATGCAGATGTCTCCGTTCATGTTCACACTGTTCAGAGCTTCGCGCTGTTCGATAAACGTGGCATGAAAACTTGCCGCGTCCATCAAAGCTGCCAGACGTGGCTATGTGGAATCAGCGATGAATATCTGGGCAGCTGAAAGATGCATCCCCAACACGCTGGCAACGATCGCACCCTAATTTCCAAAAAAAAAAACTATCTTTGAAACACCGTACGTGAACTCGTTTACGCAAAGTGCTGCTGACGCACAACAACATGACGCAGCCAGCAAGTTTGTTGCGGGAGCAAATGATTGGCGGTACATCGATGCACATTTTCACGCAGGTCCCAATACAGTGAGCTTGGCACATCCATGGCTGTGGCATATAATGGCTGCCAGCTGCATTACGTAAAATAGTCTATAGAACATGGCCCATAATCACATTGTGGTTTTAACGCATAATATCCAAGGCTCCGAAAAAGAACCGATACCAAAACGCAACTAAAGCTAGCGGCTTCGTGACTTCTGGCGAATCATAATTGTTTTTGTGGTTGCGATGTCATAATTTTGGATTCTTTTTTATCGTTTCCTTTCGCAGAAAAAGAGTCCACGTGCAACAGCGGGGATTTGCAGAGTGAGGTGAACAAATGCAACGTCACACTAACGAAACTGGTAGCCTTGTGGCCCCAGTCGTTGGCAAAGCAGTCCGACTTGGCCATAGGTAAAGAAACTTACGAGGCCACCATCTGCAGGTAAGCGGTGTGTTTTGTGGTTACAAAATGGGTTGGAGTTCCTTAATGCACAAATATTGCCGTAAGGGGGTACGATGTACAGTGACTTCTGAGGAAAACGTACAATAAAAATTAAGCAAAACTATGAAAGCACGATGCAGCAGCCCATATACTATAACATGCAACCACCCGACTCAAAATTTTTAGAACGCTCCTGTCTTACATACAAAGGCAAAAGCGCCGGCCACAACAGAATAAAATGTAATGAGGTTTCGGCACCCAGCACGAAAGCCTTGTTAATTCACAACCTCGTACTGGCTGCCGATACGTCATTACATTTTTATTCTGTTGTGGTCCGCGCTTTTGCCTTTTTATTCGATGATTCTTCCCGACCAGACGGACATCCGTTGAAGCCGCAATTACATAATTAAAACAAATGAATCATATCTTGGCATTCTTGTCGCATTGCCATTTCCACCTCATGCTCTCTTTTTGCATGCATGGAACAGTAAGCATGCAATATACCTTGAATCCCTTAAACGGCACCGTTTTACTCTTTCGCACTGTCAGGCATTTTACCTACTACTGCTTTTGTTATGTGGAGACGTCGAGAGTAATACGGGCCCAACTGAGGCAATCCTGAAGGTACTACAAAATGGTGAGGAGGAGATTAAAGTTATACCGAATGAAATAGAAAACAGCCAAACCACTAAGAATCAAATAATCATCAACCTTAGTGAGCGAATGAGCAAGCTCGAATAAAAATAGGTAAGTTAGAAGAAATACCAAAGAGGTTGTACTATAGCAAGGAATCAAGTCCTTAGAAGCTAAGGTTGATGACCGCGGAAACAGACCTCAACGTCGCAATTTGGTTTTCTGTGGAATAAAGGATAACGATACGCAGAAAGTTATCAATCATGCGAAACACGCATTTAGCAATTACGTCTGAATAGCCTAGGCGTCAACAGGATTTGAATTGATAGAGCTCGTAGATTGCGATAAAATATGATAAACTAAAAATAAACAAAATATCTACGGCAGGTTATGTAGCATCGTGTGCTTAGACTCTCCCTAGCGACGTCGCCTCAATTAAATTCCTGATGGTGTTTCTTCCAGTGACATGAGAAGCTACAACGCCTGCCTGACGTTTGCCATGCAAGCGACCGGGTGTAGCGAACACATTCCCACGCTGAGGGCAATCCTCAAAGAGCAGCAGTACCGCTTCGGTCTGGGCTTCTGCACGTCTGGCAGCAAGCGCAGCCGCCCTGCAGTTCTACTGCTGTTCGCGATGCCTTCATTGTTCACGTGGCTCTTCAAAAGCCGACACCTGCACTTGTGAATAAAGCTGTCGCCTTACCGTCGTGTATTTAATGAGATTCCACCGGCATTATTCTGACAGAGGAGTGATGCCGCACCTGTCTACAAGAATTACATACAACAAATGCATTATGGTCATGGGTGTGCGGGTTCGAATATGTTCGAGTATGAATGTATTTCGATAAGCCAGAAATGTGATCACTGTTGTAAAATAGGGAGTGCGAATAACTTTCTGTACTCTTTGCTGCATTTCTTCACTGCAGCCAAATGAAATGCTTGACTGCATTTCATTAGGCTGCAGCACATTAAATATGTAATGCACTCATGTTGACAAGGTAACCACCCTGTACGGAAGTCCTAGCAAATTTGATAGTGCGAAAGCCTTTGTCCCTCTGAATTGGTTGCGTTACTGCCACCGTGTCGAAGCTGACGCGCAGAAGAAAGACGAGAGGCAAGCGTTCCAGCCCCGCCCCAAAAGGACCCTGGTTTATTGAAGACAACCAAGCCTAATTCATTATAGTCCTGAGGAACTAGCCGGGAAGGGCTCGCTAGGGGCCTCGGCTCGCCGCAGGTTACTGCCATGTAGGAATCGGGAAGCCACGCCTTTCCGCTCTTTTACGGGTCCTCTAGATGGCCGTTGACTGGGTATTTAGTGCAGTACTTGTGACGGCGCTTTCCCAGTCCTGGTCGCTGGTGTGCGTTGTGGTGGTCGCAGGGAGCGCGCTTGATAATGATGACAATGATAATGACGATAAGGATGATTATGATGGTGTTGATCATGCGTCAAATAAGGTCATCTCACTCGGGGGGGGGGGGGATCGGCCAAGACTACAGAAACCTTCTTTCTTGCTCAATGGTCATGGTTTCTCACACCCACATAATGTTTGTTTAAGAGAAACTAGGAAGTATAAATGTGGTCATTACAAATGTAACTGAAACTCATGGCTTGAAATGTAATATTACGATAGAATACAATATCCCCACTCCTCAAAAAAAAGAAAAAAGCTAAGTTGTAGTCTCTCAGGTTTTGAAATATCAGATTAAAAAATTACCTCGTTCATGCAAAAAAAATATAGTAGTCACAGATGAATCTGTGAACAATGAAAATGCAGGCGTAAGAATTGCCTCTGAGATGCTCGGGTGGTCCTTCTCATGGAGGCTGCCTGATTTTAGCCCAATTTTCGAAGCTGAGCTCGTGGCGGTTAATATAGCACTTTGAAAACTCTCTTCAAATGAAAACAGAGCAACAATAATGACAGATTCCCTTTTAGTGTGTAAATCACAGCTTCTGAAAACTCTCGAACTCCAAGGACATTCCGAGCATTAGTAGAACCGCAGCTGAAACACCCAAAGTTACTGTGAGTCGCAGATCACTGCGGATTAAGACTGAATGAGCTGGCCGATTTCTTAGCATGCATAAGCACAGCCATAGCCTCCTTTATTGCACAGCTTGATGGCCGAATACTATCCTTACTCCCAGAATGACATAACCGCGATCAAATATAGGAAATGATAAATTTGTGCAGATATGCTAGAAACAATAGCTGCACGGACAGAATATTACCACCTCAAGTTTCCACGGCGATCTCAGTGGAGTCAGCCCAGAAAACTCGAAGTAACGATTACTAGATTTCGATGCTGTGCCTGCCTCTAAATTTATATTAACTCAAAGTTGGTCAGGTGGTGTCCCCCCTCTGCGCATCGTGCGAAGAAGTAGAAACCATTGTACATTATTTCTTATCATGCCACCGATACTTTTAAATAAGTTGATGGGGGAAACTGTCCAAAGCTTAGGTGCCTCAGTTTTAAGACGTTGCCACAGGGACACAATCAATGCGGTTCGCGATTTTATTCAAGCTACCAAACGTACCCCCTTTGAAATCTCTACTCTCATAAATACTGTCGTGTAACATTGATACATGTTTTAATACATACAGTCTGATTGTTTGGTGAAGTAAACGTATGGTCAGCTCAAAATTCCAGAATTTTTCATTTTATTTTTCTTCCTTTTTTATGTCCCTCCGGTTTTTTAGTTTCTTTATTTAATGTTTCTTTTATTATTTTAATATAAGTTCATTCATAAGCATTGTTGTAGTGCTCCTACAAAAATTAGGCTACGCTTTCTTGGCCAATCACCCGAATGGGTATGTGCCATAATATAGAGGAATGAAACGAAATCAAATTGAAGCGACAGCGCCAAGCCGATGAGCGTGAATGGTACGATGAGAGAATATACCGGGAAACGGCAATGGCAACGGCGCCCTCGAGAAGATGCCGAAGCGATGAAAGGCCTTACGCGAACAAAGACGTGCCCGTAGATCTGTATACGAGAGGTTCGAACGCTTGGTTTTCGCTCGAGTTTGTGCCTCGGGAGCTTGGACATCCGTGTCACACCTGTCTGTGTTTTAAATCGAACACCTCTGCGCTGAAAATCAACGCAGACACAACATTGGCGCCACCTTGCTAAAATAAAGCCCAGCAACGACCTGGAAAGCAACCAACAGAAACAGCCGGCACCCCCTCGCTAAACAAGAATCAATCTAGAAGCAACCAGATTAGTGTCAATGGTTACGAAGTTTCGCGGTTTTATGTCTTGCGCAACGTAGCGCAAGTTTTGCCGTTTTTTTACGCTTACGGGCGAGAATTAGCGGAAAATACAATGCCGCGGTAGCTCTTGGGTGTCACTTTGTTACCATTTCTAGATTTAGATGAAACCGAAAATTCCTTTCGTGGCTTTACAAACTTCCTTATTTAACGAAAGAAAAAATAAAGCATGGTCGTTAAATCGAGTTTGAATTTTATTTCCTATTTTCATTCGTTCCTGATGATGATGATGATGATGATGATGCCTCAAGCGTGGCTCATACCCACTGAAGAGGATGGGCCAAGAATTAACTCAGTTACTTCTTCTTTCTTTATTCTTTATTTATATATTGTATCAAGAGGAACTCAGCCTATTTACGTTTGTAGTATTCATCCAATGCCAAAGTTGCTTGCCTCCCTTAAGCCTGCATTGAAATCACCCTTTTCTCCCTTTTTTATTCGTCCCTTAATGCTGGAGTAACTGCGCACATCAGTATGTTTGTTGTTCTCGTAAATCTAATTGGTTTATTTCTTATCAAATTTCTCGTTTTATTAGTACTGGCATTTTCCTGTATTCAATCGCTAGCTTCTACTCGTGCAGCACTTCGTGTTCTTTTTCACCTTCTCTTGTGGCTCATACCCACTGTGGGGGATTGGCCAAGATGTGAGTGGTCTTATAAAATCTCATGGCATAGCTGACTTGGAAAACATGCTCTGGCGGTGCCCTGCGGTACGCTGTGGTGAAGTCTTCATGCCGTCCAAATGGGAGGGTGCCATTACAAGCTCCGGGCTCGAACAACAGTTATAGGCGAGCCAACGGGCCCGCGACGCAGAATAAAGACTAGGTATCTCTGTTCCGACATGGGAGTGGCCCGCAACGGGCTAAAGCGCGTTCTTAAGAACCTAACAAAGTTCACCCATTCATTTTAGGGTAATGGAGATTATAGAAAATAAGAGATTGCAAATTTTAGAATGCAGCGCTTCCTCTTTGAGAGGGTGAAGAAGACGAGGAATCTCTAGGCGGTCCGTGGCTCGTGTCGAGCTCGCGGCTCGCGCAGTCCGGGCCCGCACCAGTGTTCCAACGGTCGTCGCAAGGGCAGCCACGCAAGAGGAGGGCTGCCGAGCGTCGGGGGGGAAGCCTGCCTCGACCGCGCCTACCCAGGAGAGGGGCCGCATCTCAAGCTTCCCACGCACCCCCCAAGCTTGGTGAGTCACTCATCCGGCATTGCGCTTACACGACGATTTTGCGAGGGCAACATCGGTGCCGAGGCTAGATGTCGCCATCTTGTCTTGTGCGAGCTACAGGGCAGCCTAGTCCCCTTATACGCCGGCTCTCCCGAATGCGAGCCTTCGGATAAGCACGCTGTGGTTGCTTCGGCGCTACCTACGCCAGCCGCTTGAAGTTTGCGGGTGGTTATAAATCGAGGAGTGACTACTCTGCTGGCATCCAGTTAGGGCTATTCGCCCCGCCCCCTTCCCCGTCAATTTTCCTTCCTTGGCCAGTTATGGCACAGGTTTCTTCAGTATCCTTAGGCCGAACCGACCTTGGTTCTTTATTGTAGGCTATCAGAGCATTATATAGGCTACGCTCGGATTAATTCTGCAACCGGGGCGGTCGGGGCCTCGGTTCTGGTGTTAACTGTTGCCCATTCGTTGTCGTGAAGTGCCGCCAACGTTGACCGACACGCTGTTTTTACTTAAGGCCTGACCCCACGTACCCGTGGCAGGGCGTCAGCACGAGGCTTTTTGACGCGGCGCCGTGGGCGCGTGGCTCAGCGAAGCCTCTCTCTCCCCCTCTCGATATGGGAAACGGCTCTACGCCGCGTCAAATGGAAACGCGCAGACGCGTTGCGACGGGTACGTGGGGTCAGGCCTTTAGGGTAAGCGCGAAATCTCTCATGGTGTCGGCTTTCAGAATGCCCAGTTCTGTGCAATGCTGGCGTAATTTTCTTCAGGCGACCGCTAAGTGCCGGCAGTATCTCATTACGATCAGCGCAGAAACCATACGCTAGATCAAAGATGGCAAAATACGCACAAATACATGAATGGCACAAGCATGTACAGGTGCTCCGTAAGTAAAACGGAGCATGCGAGATGTGGCCAAGCTACGAAAAAACGCAAGCCACCGCGTTCTCGTTCTGTCAGAGAAGTGGTTCTCTATTCGTAAATGTGTCATAGCATAGGGACATCATTTCTGTATATAAACAAAACCCACGTACCTATATATATGGAGCGCGCTGGCGCGCAGTTTCGCGTAGCTTGGCCACAGCCCGCGTCCTTCGTTTTACTTATGGAGCCCCTGTGGTGTCAATCGTATCCACTGCATTACGCGGTAGACCTCCTTGAAATGGTCGTTTGGTCGTTTCTCGCTCTCTTTGCCATGACGAAAAACCTTCGGGCGGTTATAACCGAGCCGGTGTGCCATCCCCTGGCTACGCCACAGCATAGCGGTCATACGGGGTCATGTCACCGCATTAACGCAAGCACTTTTATTCGCTATAGCGTTAAGAGGTGATCTGCAACAAGTTTTAAACGCCCTCCATTTGCCAAACTCTCATAAATGAGGTAATGTCGTATATATATATATATATATATATATATATATATATATATATATATATATATATATATATATATATATATATATATAGGGTGCCCCAGCTATCTAAGCGAAAGTTTAAAAGTATTCCGACGCTCGCAATGACGACGCGATCAACTGCATGTTGTTGGCTGTTGCCTGGAGTGAGTCAGACTATATTTTGTGTTATGATTATTGCCTGATTAGGTGAATTTTATTAATTAACTTTTTAAGCAACAAAAATTGGCCAGACATTGGAATGAAAAGGTTGTTGTTCGGTTTGAAAAGCGTCCAATTTGACAGTTTCGCGCTTTATATCTGTAACTACTAACTGCAAATGCCCGCAAAATGCAAAAAAAAACCTACCACGTGACAAGCTCGATCGCAAGCCAGTGCGCACGATGATTCCAGTGCTCCCTAACGTTCTGCGTACGAACGACCATAGCATCTGCCCGATTGTGCTGTCTTGATAGGGCCGCAACGATGGTGGTGGCTTTGCGATGAACACGTTTCGATATCGACCACACAAGCGATAACCGCTGTGACTGCTTACCACTGTCATGAACAAGTACGAAGGAAGCGTATCTTTCGTACAAGGAATGTTAGAGAGCACCAGGATCGCGGCGCGCGTAGGCGCGCACCGTTGGGTTTGTCAGCAGTATTTTGTTTGTATTTCGCGTGCATTTGTAGTTAGCAGAAAAACGCTAAAACAGATATAAGGTTCAAAACTGTCTAATATGACGTTTTGCCTACATATGTACAACTTTCTCAGTGAAATCTTTGACCCATCTTTGTTCTTTCAGAATTTAGTTAAAAGGGCCTAAATAAACGATTGATCAGAACACAAAAAATAATCTGATTCACTCCAGGCAACGCTCAACAACACGCATGTGGTCGCGTCATAATTGCGTGTGTCGGCATATTTCTGAACTCTGGCTAAACACAGCTGGGGCACCCTGTATATATGACGAGTGGCAGCGCCATTATCTACCGCTGGTTGAAATAACCTATGCAAGGTTCAGCATCGCTGCTCATAATAAGAATCGCTTTACTGAGACAGATAAAGATACAGGATTTTAGTACAGGATTTTCTTGACAATGCAAACTTTTAAATAAAATTTAATAATAATAAGGTTTCCATTGTTTCCTCACACGAAATCGAGGCGAAATACTTTGTGCCGCTGAAGTAATACTGAACGACTTATTAGAAAAAAACACGTAAACATTTGTATCTTGACTTGAAGACTATTTTTATATTCGATATTTGTATAGTGTGTGACAATTTATGGCACACTAATTTTTAAAATTGTGAAAACAGTTGACGTGGAAGCACTTGAAATCGTATTTTATTGGCTACATGTCTACCGTTACGCTCGCATTTTCCTGCTACGAGGAAGTGACGCAACAAAAGTTCGTTGGTGAGCTTCGTCGCTGTCAGGATCGTTTTAGAAGTTCGTGTTTGATACGAGTACGTCTTTCAGTTCCGTGATGTTTGTCGTAAAATTTGATACTCGGCGAGGTAACTTAGCATTGAAGGGCGTGGGTCACGACACAACGCCAAACTACGAAGGGACATGCCTGTAACGGGAAACGAAAAAGTGAGTCGTTACTTAATCTCACCAGTCGATAGCAAGAGTACAACTGTCGTCTGCCCTTTACAGCTTGCAAACGACGTGCCTCGCACTGTAAGCTATCACAAGAGAGGCCGGACGTTGTGTCCAGATCCAAGCGCGCAAGATAAATATCGGGACAAGAGCACTCCAGCATATTTAACCAAGAAGTTGCCCATGGATACGAAGGTGTTAGATATGCAACAGCAGGAATTTAAAATTCCTGTTATGGTGATATGTGTCTAATGTTTGATTTTTTAAAAATTGCATCAGCCGAGATAGAGTAAAGCGCGTGTACAAACATATATCCTGTAGGGAAAAAAAATTTACGTTTTTTTAAATACTGTAGCTATAGTTTCGATTTCCCGTGAAAATAGTCCATCACTGAAATTAAGGGCATGAGAGTGATTAAAAAAGTCCTCATGCTGTGAAAGTAACTAGTATGGCAAGTTTGCTAGCATGCGTAAAACATGCAAAGTACAACTTCAGGGACAGTCAACTAATTTCGGACAGTGTCTCACTAGAGAAAAAAATTGAGCGTATATGCATAGGCGTGCACACCGAGGTGGAGCAGAAGTAGGGAGTTGGCCGACCCCGGCACAAAGTCGGCCTCATAGTCATACATTGGCTCAATAGGGGAGGAGGCGCAACAGTGAGCCCCCCCCCCTCCTCTCGTGGGGGGGGGGGTCTGCGCAATCTTATGCTTATATGTGTACCATGCAGCAACTATACTAGGTGTTTTCTCTGCAGACACATTTTATAATTCTGCGGCGATAAAACACCTGGCGTCTTCAAAAAAAGAAAAGAAAATGTTCGCCAAGGCAGCAATACTATGCCGCAGCAAATGTTATACAAAAGTGAATAACTGAGGAAACTTTTCGGTTGACTTTTTATTTATCAGTTTGTGGGCAGTTGTTTATAGGGAATAGTTGTAAACGGTGGCAGTTGATGGCATACTATTTAAATTGAAATCACGAATATGGCACGCGCTTGCATATACCCAGTAAAATAAAAAGCTGGGCGTGTTGGTTTTGGCTCACTGTAAACTGAGAGGTGCGAAGATACGAAACACAAGGAAGATGTCTCAGGTGACGCGCTACTAGCAACTGAAATATCTGTATTCAGAGAAGACATATATAAAGCCCGTGTGCTCAGATTTGGGTGCACGTTAAAGAACCCCAGGTGGTCAAAATTTCCGGAGGCCTCCACTACGGCGTCTCTCATAATCATATAGTGGTTCATATAGTGCAGGGCTCCGGAAATTTCATAATCATATAGTGCAGGGCTCCGGAAATTTCGACCTCAGTTGCGACTTGGAGCAATGCTTGTACGGGAAAACAGATAAGACATTTATTTACATTAGAGAGAGGTCAATAAGAAAGTTTAGTTACATAGCGGCGTTCTTCGTTTATATTGAGCTCTCCACTCGAAAAAGCACCCCGAATGGGCCGGGGGGGGGGGTCATTAAATTGCGTATGTTCTCCCCAGATCCCCAGATAGGGGAATGCGTACAGATGGCACTGTCCAATCATGGATCACACATAACCGGCGAGGGTGACGGGCATGCATGGTCCACGTGAACGTCCGATATTGAAACTTGGTCTCTGCATGGCCATGTGGCACAAACGTGGCTCTTCCTCGTCGATGTGGTCGCTGGGCGAGGGGTCTGAAGCTCATGACGGCATCCATCAAAAGGGCTGCAGCAAACAAGCTTAAAGTGGTCTGCAGAACTGCCCGCTTAATTAGCGGGACCATTTGCGGCCGCCACCGCCGTCCTCTTCTAAAGAAGATGCTGCACTTGTAGCCGTATCCCGAACGGCCTACGCGTCATGGCGGCGAGACGCCTCACCCTCCGGCCAGGGGGAAACAATACCTGGCGAACGTAGGCCGCCGACCAGTCGGTGACTTGTTCAAACATCAAAAGGAACGCCGATCCCTTGTCAGCCCCGACGCCGGTCACAACACCACCTGTGGTTCTTTAACATGCACCCAAATTTGAGCACACGGGTCTACAGCTTTTTCGCCTTGATCGAAAATGCAGCCGCCGCAGCCGGCATTTGATCCCGTGAACTGCAGGTCAGCAGTCGAGTACCTTGCCACTAGACCACCGCAGGGGGCCGCAGGAAGTACCTGCTGACCAAATGAGGGCAACTCCAGAATGAACATCGAGAAATTGAAGGCGAGCTCTTTGAGCTTATCGAATTTCTCTCCTGGAAGCCCTGCGCGCTTACTCGTCCGAAAGTGACTCCGTTGTCATCCAAAACGTCGCTCTAGCAGGTTGACTTCAAAGTACTCGATATAATACTGTCGGGAAGTTATGCTACCACCGGATGCTACATTATCGTTCTTGGGTGAGATGAAAAAAGTCTCAGCTTTGCCTCAAAGGCGAAGCAATAAACACAATAGCAACAAATTGGAAGGTCACGCACAGAATGGCTAGAAGATCGAAACGTGCCCCGCCGCGGTGGTCTAGTGGCTAAGGTACTCGGCTGCTGACCCGCAGGTCGCATGTTCAAATCCCGGCTGCGGCGGCTGCATTTCCGATGGAGGCGGGAATGTTGTAGGCCCGTGTGCTCAGATTTGGGTGCACGTTAAAGAACCCCAGGTGGTCAAAATTTCCGGAGCCCTCCACTACGGCGTCTCTCATAATTATATGGTGGTTTTGGGACGTTAAACCCCACATATCAATCAATCAACGTGCCCCGCGTTTCTTAGGCACAAAGGACGCACGAAACGTACTCACAGGTACAGTATAACGCGAATAGGCGTCTCAGTTGTTACTTCGCTGTGTCTGAAAAGCGCGCCTTTTTCGCAAACGGAGGATTGCAGTCACCTTTGTGCACCCGGTAACTAAACAGAGTCGTTCAGATGAAACTCAAAGGCTAGCCAAGACGTACGATTCTCCCCACTGCAAGATGAGGGCACGCAATCGAGCGTATACCCTCTTATTCTCTACGCAGGCCAAAGTACGCGTGAGAGATGAGCCACCGCGCGCTCATTGCGCCATCTTGCTGATAGCCGATGTTTTTGGTCACTGGTCATGGGGTACTAATGTTCTCTTGCTCCAGCAAAACACTATAGTCGGCACTATACTCAAGGAGCCCGTAGAAGCTGTATAGACTAGACTTGATTCGTACTTCTGCTGGCGCGGAGCAGGCTTCTGGCTGAGTTTTTCCGCGGCAGTTAACGTTTTAGCCTTCATACATGGAACCCTGTGCTTGTAAATTACTGTTGTTTGATGAAAAGCATAATCACACCCCTTGCAGTGCAGTGCCAACTTGACGCTGGCATGCTGAGCGCAACGTTTTTTGTTTATTTTGGGGGGAAGAGGGGAGAGGGGATGGATACTATTGCACGGTGGATACCATTACTTTCCTGAATAAAATTATTCAACTTACTAGTTGCGCGTGGTCCATGTACTTTTCCGTGTATGCCGTATTCTCGTGCCCCTCAGTTTATATTCAGATACTCGTCATCGAACTTCAAAGGCGATATCTACTTATCACCACTGGTTGTACAGAAAACACAACCGCTCTATTACGTCAGACCGGAGCTTCCTGTGACACAGAATGACGGATGGAATGAAGGCTCGTCGTGACAATAGCATTTTGTGGAAAGCGTAACCTCACTTACACCAGCAGATCCACCAACCTTGGCGCAAAATGTTTGGTGCCTGTTTGTTTGATGTCTGTTTGTGCTGCGTGAAAAGAAACCGTAATTTTCCCCTTCTTCCGCTGTGCATCATCTAAACTCTGCAGACAGGCGAAAAATACCTTTGAGTTGATTTCTCACTTTTAAGAAAGATAGGCACGACACATCGCATAAAAAAAGTAAGTGGTCCCACTGCCTATTCGACCAGATTCTGCTTCGAGGCACCTTAATTCAAATTGCGCCACTTCCCCGTCACAGATAGTTCCGGCGTGACACAACAGAGGGGCCCGCCTGTCCTGTGCACGAGGCGCGTTTGGTTTTGATATCTCATTTGGATTTCCCAGAATATCCCATGTTAAGTACAATTTTTGTGGTTGAAAAAAATAATATGCCGTAAACTTTGGGGGCTTAGGTAAAACATGTAACTTTAATTGTGACAAAATATGTCCCCATGAACGCAGAGCTCATGTGCTGAGACAACAGGTACCTCACTGTCATAGTATTTTAAATATATCGTAATGTTTAAAGAAAACGACCTCCATATCGGTGAACATATTCCTAACTTGCATTTCCCTAACTTGGGGAATCATCCTATTTTACGCGACTGTGGAGAGGTTAGAATTGTAGGACGATCCTTTAGCTTCCACTCTATGGCATCGCTTTTAAGGCTCATGCACTGCAGCACGAACTACAGCCATCGTGCGTTGTCAATTTCTGCAGCATCACTATAGGACAAGTGAGCATACATTGTATACAGTGTAACCAATATGTAGTTTTCTAGCCAGGTATACGGTCCTTGCGGGAGCTTTACATCATTTTCTACGAGCTCGGGTACGACGTATACAGTCTCAGTGAGCGTACTTATTGGACATCCTGCAATCTCACTGCATTGCAAAATGAGCCGAACCATACAAGTAACGTATAAAATGAAGTTCACGTCTTATACGCTCATAATTCCGGCTTCTCGATGCTGATTAGGAGCACAAAAAAGGAACCACTTGAGTGTTCGCATCTACGGAACTTAGCTTTTTTTCTTTCCCTTGCAGAAGGTCGCCGTTTGCGCGACCTTCGACCGACCAACCATGGACGTCAAGCTTGTGGTGCTCTGCGCCATGCTCTTCATGGACTTGGGAGCTTCAGGAGCCGTCGATAATAATCTTACGACGAAAGGTATGCGGTGACCTTTTTAACATTCTAAAGCCCACCTGTCTGTGCTCTATTGGGGGGTCCTTAATATTTCGTTCTTTCACAGGTTCCCTTCCTAAAGAAAACGTTTCGAGTGTTGCTATCGGAAACAATACACAGAAATGCGATTACCTGCAGCTTGCCAAAACCTACACCATTTGCTCTATGCCCTTTTACGCGGACTTCGTGAGTAGCTCTCTTCTGGCGAGCCCGTCATCGTGCAGGTACGTAGTACTAGGATAGCAGATTCTATTACTGTGCATTAGAGCATGCGCTGCCGCATATTGGTTACGAATTTCCTTCCCTTTCAGCCCACTGACCGCATTCGACGCTTGCCTGCGAGACGTCCTTGAGAAGACCGCTTGCTCAAACGATACAGTGCTCTTAACGCCTACAATTAATTTCTTCACAAGCAATATATTGGCCTCTTATGAGCATACCTGCAAGAACGGCTCGGAAAACAAAAATCTTACCATTGTTGTAACAAGCGCCGGTGCATCGGATAAGAAAAACTTGAGCAATGGTGCAACCCCAACCGAGAGTCACGGTGCTTCTATTAAATCTAGCCTGAATAATGAGACTACTGCAGCTTACGAGTCGAGCGGAAGCAGTGGCCAAACTCAGACGATCCAGCCAGCTGAAGAAAACAAGAAATCATTCGTTGAGGACACGACAGCTTCAGACACTAATTATGATTTCCCAAAAGACATGACGGGAGTGACGAGTGCCACGGACAACGCTTCGAGTTCGGGCAATCAGTCGTCTGACGGCGACAAGCGCAAAAGAATGGCTGACGAACCTTGCGTGCCCACAATAGACACTGGCTACAAGTACCCGGCAAAATGCGACAATCGATCATTGCTTCGACGGATGTTCACATGCGGAGTTACAATGCACGAATTTATACTGCACGGTCAAGACCCATGCAAGTGAGTATCCAACTTACCTTACATTTTAGCTACTAGTTTCAAAACAAATAACATTTTTTTCTTCATAGGTGCTTTATGAACTATCGTGAATGCGTTGACAAAGCAAGGACTGAGCTTAAGTGCGATGGCGGCAATAAAATGGATGACCCGATCCTCGTAACAGTGAAGTTAATCGAAAGTTTGATGCTCAGCTGGTACCAAAACCCATGTGCCGTTTACTCGAACTCAACTCAAGCAGGTAACCAGAAGTTTTTCTTTCTTTTGAACTCTGAATTGAAAGCTTTCTTTTTGTTCCAGCCCGATCAAGCCTTGTAAGCAGCGCTGTGAGCAGTTGCGATGTGCGGAAGGGATCAATTGCATCGGTCGTCTGCTACGCAACTTACCTTGCCATGACTGATCTGAAGACGCCCGCACCCTGGACGAGCTATGAGGACGCTTGCAGGTACAGTGTATATACTTAAAGTACGTTACGGACACAGCATCGTTTCTAAGTAATCTACAGAAACTCGTCAATTATAAGCTTACCTAGAGGTATAGTCGCCACAGCCTCCTCCTGCATGTTTTCTCCAGCCCGATGAACGCCCTGGAAGCTAGCTACACAGATGGCATTGTAATGATTAGTGGACAAGAAGTTATACCATCGCGCTTCATAGCCTTGAGCGTCTGCTTTCTGCTTCCACTTTAGGCAGACACGCGGAAGGGTAGCAAATGGCGGCACTCTGTGGCGACCACGGCATCTGCACTACAGCACGCTACTATGGCACTACATAAACAAAGGCGCAAGCAGAAGCGCTGCGTAACTACCGTGCTACCCAAGTGCGCATCGGCTAGGTACCGTGTCAAATCAGCCGATGGATAGAAGCCCGATCCAGATTGTGTGTATTGCCACGGGGTCGTGACATTCTCCAACGGAGCAGTCGGCGTGAGAAGGATGAAACACCTCAGTTGGCTGAACCTGTGAACGGGAAGCGAAAAAATGTGTGCTGCACGCAGAAATTGGCAAACAGAGCGTCTACCGCCCGTAATCTGTTGAATGGTCAAGCGCATCTGCATTCATGCATGCCATTCGGGTGTGGTTTGCACAAAGCACCAGTTACACGTGTAATGGGGCGGCGGCATAAAAAGAATTGGGGGACCCTTAAGCTTCACCTTTAAGAGTTGAACGCTATAGAGAAATACGGCCCCTATTGCACCCTTCAACTACTAAGTGCATACTTATTATGTTATCTCTCTCTCTCTCACACACACCCACTGCTGCTGCATGTCGACCTGGTCATTCCTGAGAAGCTAGCTAGTTTATTTATTGCACTTTCATGCTGCACTCACTAGGCTTTACCCATGTCATTTTTAAAACTAATTGGCTTAAAAAAACTTGGGAAATTTCCCCTCTTCTTTTATGTTAGATTGGCTTGAGTTCGTTATACCTCCTGGTGGTACGGCTACCCCATTTTTGCTTCTAGTTATTTTCACATATAGGGAGCGAAAAAAGCGCACGCACGCACGCACGCACGCACGCACGCACGCACGCACGCACGCACGCACGCACACACACACACACACACACACACACACACACACACACACACACACACACACACACACACACACACACACACACACACACACACACACACACACACACACACACACACACACACACTGGTACAATTTGCTGTGGTACACACAGTAGATTGTACCAGCGCGTGCGCGAATGGTACATGCAGATTTTTTACCTAAAGCAAGAGTCGCATGGCCTCCCAAGATACACGCTGAGCACTCGCTATCTCGAAGGCCTTAAAGAGTCTCACAATGACTCAGAGATGGCAGCACATCATCTAGCGAGTGCTGTTTGCTTGATGAACGCCTCTGGAAAGGCATGATATGTTTTCCGCTAGATAGACATAATTGTCCATTTTTAGAGAGGTTTGAAAGTTCCTGTGTCTTTTTAGCGGCGATGGCTGCACTATCCCGGCCTTTTTCGACGTAGTTTCATCGCCTCCAAAATGCGCCTACTAATCGCCGAATGGGCTCGTTTTTGTCGTGACACCTGTCAAGCAAACTGCGTTAAGAAGACTCCTTCCACTACATGACGTTTATGTAGTATTTTTTTTCCCAAAGCTGCTACAAGTAACATCATGGCTTTGTGGTAGAATACCTGCTTGCCACGCAAACGTCCCAGGTTCACTCCTCAGTAGAACCAAAAATGATTCATTTTATTTGCTTCTTTCTCAATTTTTTGCTCACGGACGATTTTTCGCTCACAACCAACAGTGCCGACGCTGACAGCGGAGCGTGCCAAGTGCAGCGCAATAATGTAGTAAAGCCGAAAATTTATTCACCTATATAATATAAATCACGCGTTTTACCTTTACAGCGCTGTCATCGACGCCCATAGATGCTTGATGGCCGCGGAACATACAAGCAACTGTACCAACATTCAATTCACGGGTCATTCAAGGAAGTTTCTTAAAGTTATCACGTCTGGAAAAGATTTGCAATGCCCAGAGGAAACCGGTAATTTTAGCCATATTTCGTTGTTAAACCACGCACTAATATTGTACTTTTTTCAGCGTTGCCTAACGTACAAGCGTTATCTGCATACGTGAGGCCTGGATGTATGCGAAGCAAAGCACTAAAAAGGGCCTTGCGCTGTTCATTAAGCTTCCAAGACATGGCTGACACGGAGCACGAGTTCAGTCCATCGCAAGCTGTGCCATGCGGGTGAGTGGAACGCGTATTTAACACGTTGCCTCAATACATGTTGAAACGGTGATGTTTATTGCGACAGGCACGTTTCTCGACTCCACACGTGCCTTGAAGATTCCGTAGAAGGTACCGGCTGTTATGGCGACATCAATGTTCACGCGGAAATCAAGCTGTACAAGAAAGTGCTTGAAGACGCCTACGACGTCCGATGCTTAGTGGAAGGGCAGCCGGAGACAAACCTCGGCGCAAAAAGCAAACAACCCATACTGAGACCTGATGCTAGAAACGTAAGCGCTAGATTGCATTGAAAGTGGCAACGCCTCTAACGTTCTAATCATTGCAGATCTACAACCAAGCGTCCGGCTCCAGTGGGCTCCGAAACTGGCACATTGATCTGGGCCTCTACGATAAGAACAGCGACAACGTGGGCTATTACTACGATGACTCGGCGGAAGGACACAAGCCGGTTTTCGCTGGTCCCAGGATCATAGCGATGCACCCAGACGACACAGAGTATAACGACTATGATCGGACGGACGCTCTTTACCAGAAAGCGCACGAATTCAACGCACTGATTGGTTGGCGGCCACTGGTGATGAGCCTCGAAGAAAACGCTTCCATGGCATCCAAGGCCGCGGACGCAGCGGTAGTCAATTCGGCTTCCAAGGTCGTGGATGTAGCTGCACTTAACAGCTCGCCAAACGACACTTCACCCCAGACGTTGCTGCAGTTCTTCAAGCCAGACAACCCTGTAGAAAACATGCCGAGGTCCCGCTCCGGAGAGCTTCAGAAAGTTGAACAGACTGACAAAAAGCCCCATGGAAAAAAGGCCACAGGAGAAGACGACTACTTCTTCGGTAACGACTACATCGAAAATGCGGAACTTGCGATGTTTCCCAGTGGTCTGGACATGTTCCGCCACGTCAGGGGAGGGGCGCTGGCCAAGATGGAGCACGTCATAGCTAGTAACAAGTCTGAGCTAGGCACCAATGGTAAGAAGTAGAATGCTAAATAGGGGCAGATATTCACCGTTTGTTGCATTTCAGACTGCTCCGTCGAAAAGACCAAGCTGGCGCTCAGTCTCTGCAATGCGACCTTGAAGGGGCTACTACTCCGTTGGCCAAACGTCAGCGATGTGGGTCTGCCACTGGATGGCAGTAATGCAGGAGTTAAGCAGTTCTGCAGGTACTGACGTATCCACTCAGTCGTTCTAAGGAACAGCCGCTCTAGAAACAAGTTACATAACTATGATACACTCGGGCCAGTGATACTTCGCTGTAACTTGATTACAACAATACGGAGCCCGCTGTTGATCAGAATCGGCTTGTGCAAGCTAAACTTGCAGCCACACAGCAGAGAAATCTGCAGCCAGAAGATACGCGTCACCTAGTTTCACGGCCACGGCCAGCCAAATGTATAATTTCCTTCACAATGCAAAGATGCGCCCAGTAAGCTAGCACACGCGTGCTAGCTTACTGGGCGCATAGAAGGGTCGCCGACTGGGCTAGTTGGTAATGTTCCGTTATGGTCTAAAAACATGATCTAAAAGGGAAGCTCTTACGCTTACTCGCCGCATGGTCTTCCTTCTTATTCCGTCTTATGTGACCTTAAGTGCCACGCGCAGGAAACGCCCCTACATCTCAATAACCTCGAGAAGGATATACATACTTTGACTTACATAGCGTGGGTGCCCACTTTCGCGTGGATGTCTGCATACATAGATAATTGGCAGCTACGTACTTGTGCTCTAGTCACGAAGTTTTCGTTTAGGCCATAGACAACCCGCCTGTTTCAGTGGTCAAGTTACTTAAACGAGTCAGTTGATTGCATTCCTTCGAATGACGTTCCCATGTTGCTATCGCATTCATTGCTTCGCCCTTGGGGCGAAACTTACTTTTTTTCCAGCGATCTGCACACCTACCGGGGGTGCTTGGTAGCAGTCCTGAAGGCTTACAACTGCAGCCATGTGCAGTCTATCAACGGAGTCTTCGAGGCGAACAGAAAGAAGATGCGGCTCCCATACTGCGCTTCCTCCGGGACGTGGACCCGTGCAACTGTCATTACTACGCTTTTCGGCCTGCTGGCAAATTTTGTGAAGGGAAACGTGTAATAATTAGGGCCGCAAAAAATTAAATTCACGCTTTTCCGGCGACTGAAACCATGCAAAATTCAGACGAGTTGTGTTGCACAATTTCATGCACTGTAACCTTGTTTTAGACGGTATGCAGTGGCCGCATATCTATCGGGGGAAGGGGGGTGGTAGTCGCAGCATAGCGACCACTCTCCTGCCAGCTTTTTCCAGTGACTGTGAAGTGCAGATCGCCTGCGGATCCTAGTCACCCACACTTTGTAAGCGTTGAACGCAGATTATGCCAAAACTGATAGGTAGTAATTAAGAAAGACGTGATGCCGCACTACGAATCCTGATTAATGAAAAAAAAATGCGTGGCTTCAGCACTCTGCATGTACGCAGTGTTGAATTCACAGGCAAGTTGGTCATTTGGTCGTGATTATTTAGTAAAAAAAGCGTCGTGTTAAATCCTGGCCGTGCAGTGCGCCCGCGACAGGGCCGTCGCAGGCTGGACCTGCTAGTCCCCCCATTGGAGTAGCCGGGTGGCATGTGGCAACCTCAGCGCCTGTACTGGACCGTAATAAAGTTGTACTCCCTCTCGATCAACACGTGAGGTGACCATTCTGTAGCAGTAGTGTAAAGGTGCTGTGGCCCAGCTTTGCCATATTCGCAACACACATTGATAAAACTTTCGCCCTCCATGTTTTGCCGGTGTGTGACTTCAAGCAGACAAAAATATCTTGCAGGAGCTGAAGTATTTCTGCGCGTAGCCTGTGGCTGAAATCGCAGGGGGGGGGGGGTAGAAAATGAATATACAAATCAGTGAGGCAATGTTGGTTTTCAAACCCAAGGTAAATTGGGTTGCACTGGTTCTTCAGGATCTGGGCGGGTAGCATGGTGTACATTAGTGTCGTCTGTGTACGATTTACAGCTATAGCATAGACTGAAGCAGAAAAGTGCCACGCTCCACGATTAAACAAGATTACACAAATTATGTATTACCTTGTTAAACTGTTTCACGGAAAAGGCTTTATTGGGGGAAAAGTAGCACGGCAGCGTAAGTACAAGATGGGGGTATAAGAAGAAAAAAGCAGCGAAGCACGCATGATACTCGACACAGGGGCGATCTTCAGCGGTAGTCATTACCGTAGCCCTCATTTCCCACTTCCATCTAGCTCTGACTGAGGGGCGATAGGCGTTTGCTTTTTGGTGAATTCCATTGAGAGCAGGAGTAGAGGAGCAGGGCACTGAAAGCAGGGCCACTCAACCTGCCACTGGGATGCGCCGCGCTCCCAGAGGGCCGGTGAGAAGGTGACGAGGGGGGAGACCACGTGACTGAAACATTCCAAGCCCTGGCATATTCTTTGTGAGGCAGCAGCAAAATACGCGTGAAATTGGTCAGCCACATATTCTTCATTATCCTAATAGCTAGTATGCTTGTGCAATGACTCAGAAAACGTCCAGCTCTCATCGTAGCCATCAGTACAAAACAGCGGTGTCAAACTACACATGGTTGCTACCATTGCCACCACGCTCGCCGGCTGAAGAAAAAAATTTGGAGGCTGTGACGTTCAAGGACCACGTGACTCATCGTACTGCGCCTACTCGGCTTTTCAGGCGAGAGCACTGCAAACTGCTCCTGGCTGCTCTCGGCGCAGCAAATGCACTTTCGCTCTACCAATGAATGACAGTGCTCCTGCACCTGTTCGACCACTGAAACACGCCGGCTCTGAAGAGAGCACTTTCAGTGAGCTTTTGAGTGCTCCTGCTCTCGCAGTGGAATTCGCCATTAGCTGTTGGCTCTTCCACTCTCGCCCTTCAGTATAGAATTTTTCTGCGTAGACGCCTTGAAATTCCGAAACCTAGCCACAGAGAGCTTCGCTATGAAAATGGAGGAGCCGTTCCACTATGTGAAGGTAGCATACAGAGTGTATGCTTCACGGCAGATGCCTCAAAAGCAAGGTTGCGAGCATGCGCACCAACTGCGCAGTCAATCGTGACACATCGACGACGACACCTTCATCGAGGCTAAGAGTTGGCTTCTCAGCAATGTGAAACACGACTGTGTGTTGTATACTGAATTGACCGACCAAACGGATTCCACCCAGCTTCAGGATGATCTCAATCACGTGGAAATATGGTGTAAAAATAATGATATGATACTAAATACTAATAAATGCGTTCACGCCAGCTTCACCAAAAGGGTCAATAGGTTTACAAATCAGTACATCTTAAACAACGAAGTTATTAGGAAAGAACAGAAATACAAGTACTTGGGTGTCACATTTTCTGAGGATGGGGGATGGTCTGAACACATTGCCAGTGTTCTCAGCAGAGCTGGAAAAGCCCTAGGCTTTTTACAAAGAAATCTTATGCATGTAACCAAGGAGGTTAAACAGGCCGCACATTACGCCTATGTCAGACCAATACTGGAATACGCCTGTCCCGTGTGGGATCCGTTTCACAAAGTACACACTGATGTACTAAAGCGCATGCAGTCGATAGCTGCAAGATTTGTTCTGGGAAAATGTGATCGAACTGAAAGCTCTCAATGTATGAAAAGAGAACTTAATTGGCAATACTTACAAGATCGAAGACGTAACCTAAGAATGAAACTATTTTATTCAATCTATAACAAGAAAACAGGCATTAATCCTTCACAATATTTAAAACCAGTGCATTATCATTCCTCTCGTCACGACCGCAAACTTATAGTAAGGCCATACAACCCCAAAACGGATCTGTTTAAGCATTCTTTTTTCTCCGAAAGCCATTGTGGAATGGAATATGTTACCAGCTAATTTAGTTGGCCGCAAGACCGAATTTATTTTATGAGGCACTGTGCCCCCCGCAATAATGCTAAGATGGCGCTGCGGGTAATCTTCCAAATAAAAAAATGTGGGAAATCCAGCATGCAAAAATAGTCCTACGTTCATTCATATCAAAATATGAAGGCCATAGGACATTTTTTTATTTTATTCTATTCCTTCCTGTTACTGTTAGCTCAGTACTATTTCGTAGATACGTTGCTTTTCGAGACTACTAAACATGATGGTGGTAGAAAATACTAGACGTTCACATGGTTATTATACAGTCATATGTTCCAGTCGTGGGTGTGCTACCTATAGCGGATTGTGGGGTCCCAAGTTCAAACGCGAGCACTGGTAACAAACTAGGTTTTTCTAATGAATTAGTTCCTTGAGTCATTCCGAAGAGCACGCAAGGAGCTTGCATGTTTCAAAATGCGTCAGAATACATTAGTCTTTCAGTTGCTCCCTAGAGGGCACTCGAAGTTCTTCCGCGCCAGAGCATATACAGTTACTGTATTCCACGCTAGGGTGCCTCGATGTGCGCGCCCCCAGCGGGAATCGAGGCACTCTATTCCGCGCAGACAGCATAATATTTCCGATCCGAGATATGTGCAGATGTGGTGCAAAAAATAATGAAAAATAAGGGTGCTGTATTCTCGGCGCACATGCAAAATTAGGTTAGCTACCTTCTCTAAGAATATGTCCTGCACGAGGGCTGACTGAAATTTTCTGTTCCGAACAATTCAGTCAGCAGCATGGGCAGACTCTACCGTCGTGTCAGTGGTTTTTGTGGCCTTGATATTGTGAATAATTACGTGTGGTTACGTGGTTGCATGAATATGAAACGTGAGCTGCACTATAGTGCCACGAAATAAATCAGCCTCGAACTATTTACTGCATTGTGTCATGACTACTGCAGCCAACTGTATACCGTGCACAGAAGGTACGTAAGGATACTTGTCGCACTTTCTGGTTTCAAGGCTGGTATGTGACCTTCACAAGGTTACTGGCTCAAAATGTCTTCAAAAGATTTGCTCTAACTATATGGACTACAAAACAGACATTGAGTGTATCTAGGCGCACGTACGAAAAGGAAACAATAACTTTTGTTTCGTCTCTCCAACCAGGGGCAGGTCTTTTTCCCTTCTGATCTGGATGTTGGACGCTCTCGACGAGATGGGGCTTCTGGTAAGAATTTTAGTTTAGCGTACACAAGGCTTCACATCCGCAACGCGCTGCGCGCGGCGTACGCTACGTCTGAGGTTACCACCCAGAGCATTATTTTACGGTGCGCAATATCTGAAACGAGTATACCGCACCTCATCGTCAACAGGCTTGCCTCTGAGCATTGCTTTACACCATCTCGTGGAGAAGAAAAAAGCTGTAATAACCTATATTTGTTGACGCAACACACAAGTCGAGGCATAAGACAAGGCCGTCTCTTCCGAGGACGAGTAGTGGTTTGGCGTGTTGAGGCTATAGGTCAACTAGCAGCATGAGGGACCGAGATGGCGAAGAGGATCGCTTACTGCCAGTTTACTATTCGTTTTTTGCAGACATTTACTAATATTACGAGAAAAAATAGAAAGAGAGAGAGAGAACCGAACTGGGATAGCTAAGAGCTAAATACAAAAATCAGGAGACCCTAAAGCTTCGCGTTTAGGAGTTGAACGTGATAGCGACATACTGAGCGTAGTGCTGACTTCAAGTATATAGTACATGAAACCTTTTCGAAATTGCTATGAACCCACTACATGGCCTTAAAGGAATAGGCGCAGTAGCGTGTGTGCTTTTTGTAGTGACGTACCGTCTTTCAACCATGGAGCCATCATGATAATATATTCTGACGCCCGTTGGCAATGAATGCTTGACCACGCCTTATTATGGCAATATTTCATGTTGCATTGTGAAGCATGTATACACAGGACACGCGTGTTTGTATAAAGCATGAAAGTTAATATCACTGCGTTTCCAAGCAGAGGAAGCATTTTTCACTGTATTCGCAAGCACAGGCGCGCCCGTGTGGTAGAACATCCACTTGCCACGCAAACAACCCGGGTTCAATCCCCTCTGGGACCCCAACAGCCCTGGTTCGGTCCCCACTATATTCCAGTTTTTTTCTCATTGCATCGTTCTAGATTTTTGGTCACGCATAAGATGACGATTTTTCGTTCACAACAAACGACGTCGTAATTTCTGCAAAACGAGCTTTTTAACGCTGTCACGTTAAGAATGCCCACATTGGCACCTACGTCTTCACGTGTCTTTCGCGTGCTGTGAAAGCTGCTTTCAAAATGATGAGGGCACCAAGAGCGAGAAAAATCACCTGAGCTTTGTAGAACATGGAGGTTCATCCACATGCACACTAAATGCGTGACGAGAACTAACCTTTACTTTACAACTCTTGGAATAATTTTGCAGGCGATCAATCAGACATCTTCCGGCACCCACAGTTCAAAGGGATCACACTAACACACGATGGCCCGTACGCAACCCACACATCTGTCACGGTGCTTCACGTCACTTTCGGGTTCTTGCCTGCTGCTCCGTGAATGACGCTGTCCGGTTGTCCAACATTGCGCTCCGGCTTAGCAGTGACTACAATTCACTGCACCTGTTCACCTATTGGCTTCAAGTTACTTAGTTAAGTTCCAAATCCACTGAAATTCACACGGACTTCCTTAGCTGCCGCGACCACCGTATAGTATTTTCGGTCACTGCCATCTTGTTTGTTTTGCTTCGCCACGTAGGTCTAGTGGCTAAGGTATACTCGGCTGCTGAGCCGCACGTCACGGGATTAAATCCCGGCTGCGGCGGCTGCATTTTCGACGGAGGAGAAAATGCTGTAGGCCCGTGTGCTCAGATTTGGTTGTACGTTAAAAAACCCCAAGTGGTCGAAATTTCCGGAGCCCCCCACTACGGCGTCTCTCATAATCGTATGGTGGTTTTGGGATGGTAAACCCAACAAATCAATCAATCAATCAATCAATCAACCAATCAATCAATCAATTTGTTCTGTTTTTGTCTCCGCAGTTCGACATCTCATGAGAGCCGCTGGAAAGGTACACATCACCCTTGGCGGGTGCAACGTAAGCGCCGAGATCTAGCGTCTGCATCCCCTGCGTGCGCAAACACACACACACACACACACACACACACACACACACACACACACACACACACACTCACTCACACACACCTCTTACTTAGGTTCAGCGCATGCGCACTCTTGCTCCCTCTCACGCATTGCGTACTCTGGGCCATTGCGCACGCTAAACTAGAATTCTCTCATGTCTGTCAGGCGGCGAGGCGATGTCGTTTCCTTTGTCTTCCGGAAGTTTTAGTAGAGGTGCGTGTGCAGGGGTTGCACGGCAGTTGGGTCTAGTTCATGAACGTCGTCGATGCGTCATTAGTCTCTCAGATTATCAATTAAACATTAAAAACATTAAACATGACTGCTGTGCATTGCACGTCGAGCCAAACAAATCACCGATACGCGAGATCATCGTCTATTCTTCTTCACTGCCCTCTCTTATTTCACACTATTCCACATACACGCAGTGGCATAGCCCGATGTCATTGCATGCCTGTTACACTATCCCCCAGTTAAAAAAAAAATTATATCCCGTCTCGATGCTCAAAGCAGATTACAACTGAGAGTAATCGCGTCAACGCACAAACACGCATGAAGCCGCAGTGTCAAGTTGTTCGGGGGGTAGTGTGGCTTCATCCTCGATACACGAACAATGTCCGCCTGCTGGGAACGACATGATGACCGAGCTGTGTCTTCAGGCAGGACTTCGTAGTTGACGTCATTGACGCGCCGGGGTGCTCTATAAGGAGCGAAAATCAATACACGTTTGAACGGAGTGCTTGACATCCTGGGGAGCTTTGGCCAGTAGTAAGAAATATACAAATCCGGGCAATATATATATATATATATATATATATATATATATATATATATATATATATATATATATATATATATATATATATATATATATATATATATATATATATATATATATATATATATATATATATATATATATATATATTACAGAGATCTACCAGACAATATTGCCAAGGAATGTATTAGAACCAGTGTAATGTGAATAAGAAAGAAAAGTGGGTGAAAAGATGACTTGCCGTGAGCAGGAACCGACCCTACGACCTTCGAATAACGCGTTCGATGCGTGTGTGTGTGTGTGTGTGTGTGTGTGTGTGTGTGTGTATACCATCATGACATTTTGTCGCAAATTAAGAGGAATTAGAGTGGATGAAAATCACGCTTTGTCGGTTCAATTCCAATAATTTTGCTTCCAGTTTAGTTCACTTTAATATTAGACAAATTCTACGGTTCAAAAACACAAACATTGTCCCCCAGGCTTCTTTTGAAAGAAATGCTTCTGAGTTTCATATATATGTAGAAGTATTTCTCCCGCAGCACTAATAATAAAGACATCATAACGCTACAGCTAGATTTCAGAAATAGAGCTAGATAAGGAGCTAACTTTTGGAAAAAAGTGTTAGAATAGCTACTCGTACCTAAATAAAACACTCGGTAGCTAGCAGAGTCCAAAAGTAACTAGATGTACCTACAAATCAGCTAAATTGGTAACACTGTGCAATGTGCCCACCAATTCCATGTTTGAGCAACTTTGCACAAAATGAGAGTCAGCGCATGAGCTTGTTTCGTGGATGTGGAAAGAGAAGATACTTTGCGTTTTGTGGCCTCACTTGCACCAGAACTACATCACTGAACAAACCATACATAAAGAATGTCATGTTCGTGTGCAAACTCTGGAACCTTTGAAATCTGGAATCGCTGGCCGCTTTGCTTAAGAGCTTGCAGGACACTCATTTTAGTCATAAGAGGCCCGCAGTGCAAGAGTAGTAATATCAGGAAATGCTATTCGCCCTGTTATTGGCCAGCGCTTCCCGTTATAATATGTCCAACACTAAAGCTGGCTGAAATTTTGTATTACGGACATGTTTAGCCCAGGTGTTTTTTGTGAATGTGGGCCTAGCTGGCCAAGTCATTTGGCCACAGATCACAATGACAGTGGCAGTTGGGTAGTTGTCCGTCGCCGCTGCCAGTTTCCTAAAACCAATGCCTCCAATGCCAGTGCAAACGCGCGCTTCTCAACGGGAGACGTCGGTCCACCTTAATTCAGGAAGTCATCGTGATACGGCACTATATGAGGGTGCTATATTTCGGACCAAGGCGTACCGAGCCAGATGCGAAGGCACAGACACGTTATGCAGTGCGTGTGGAGAGGGGGAGAAAACGGGTGAAAATTTGATAATGTTTTGTGAAGGACTCCATCATATAGTCCAAGATAATAGCGCGGAATTTTTCAAAGTATTGGGGTTTAAGGAGAGTGAAGGCAGAATAGACTTCAAACGAGTAGAACTAACCAGGAAGAGGCTAACTGATTGGTGGCTACAACCAAGGTGTGAGTGAATACCAATACTTCATCAAATAGTAATAGTACTTAACTTTATGGCTAGGTGGCGTGAGCCACCGCCCAATCTAAAGGGCACAGCCGGATACATCCATCCATCCATCCATCGCTACTCGCGTCACATATGCGCCCTAGTGCTTTCCCCCGAAGATGCGATATACTTGTTTCCCCCACCAATATCACACGTCTGTAAGATTCGCTCCTCCATGCTGCTTTTTTTTCTGGCTCGAGACAATCCCGCCGCCATGTCACAGAGCAGCGCTTGCAGAAACGATGCTGTGACGCTTTACGCGCATAGCGCCACCAACGGTGACACGCTATCTCAAAACACCGTATATTTCGCAGGGCCAGCGTGACTGCCTTATTGTGACACTCGCTCGCTGGTTTCCGTGCCGACCGGTTGTGCCCTCGCGATCTCCGATGACAGCGTAGCTCCGGCTGACTGGGTTAATCCTACGCCACCTCCTGCCGCCGGTCCCCTACGACGACGTCAGCGCAGCTCTGGTCGACTGGATTAGCCCTATGCCATCTCCTTCGCCGACAAGAGCTCTCGCAAGTGGTGCCCCGTCCTCGGACTCCTGTGACCCTGTTTATATCTTTCCTATCTCTCTTATGTCGTCGCTCGCTGTCCTAGCGCATCTCTTTCTATATACCTTTAATCCCATCCTTTTAATCCCTCCTCACCCCCATCCCTAGTGAGCTACTGTTGAGGTGTCGCACGCTGATGCGGACAGTTACGGGGCTCACTTTTCTCTTCCTTTCCCTCTTATAACCACAATCTCTCAATATTGTGAACACGAGGAATGCAAGACGCCGCCCTACGGATCCTTACACAAGTGAACAAGAAATTACTTCATATGATTTCCCTCATGAGGCACTGCATGAGGGGATCTCCCCCGTGAACGCAAAGCACACCCGAAGGGTAGGTGATGGGAGAGAGCGGGAAAGTGCTCGAGGAGAGGTGGTGAACAGCTAGATTGGGCGCATCTTGCTGGCATTGATAAAATAAAGGGGGCGTTGCCTTAACCACCATCACACGAAATAAAAAAATGAAACGAGAAAAAAACATCTGAATAATTAGCAGTGGCTTATCTCGGCTACGACAGGATATACGTAGCGGGAGCTATGGATGGACTAGCGAGTGAGTGATCTGACGCGAGTCATGCTGTAGCCCACTAGTTACGCATCATTCCAGGAGCTTCCATGCCTCCTCCGGCGCGCCAGCGTGTGACGTCCCTGCTCCTCGGGCAGCGCTGCTCATCATAAGCCACGCGAAATCGCTAAACGTCGGCCAGTGTAGCTTACGCTACAAAGCGCTGGCCACTCTTGCTGGCAATTATCATCAACCCAGCGTTAGCATCTCTCACAATGGTAAGGTTGCGCGCCCTCGACGTAGCTATTCAGGACGAAGTGATGGCGTCAACATGGACGAGAGATAATAATGGTTGCGGTTGTTATTCCTTGCTGTCACCCACCATATACCCGCAACTCTGTGTTCTCGACCATGTCTGTGGGGACAGTGATGGTGCTCAAGGCCCCTATATACAGCTGTTTTAAGAAATGTGTCCAATATTCTTTTCAAAAAATCAGGAAAAATCCGCTGTTTGCTCACTGTCTTCACAGTTGCTTTTTTATATAATGGCGAGCATCTTAAGCGGGTTGAAGATATCGAGTTGAGTCAAATAGGACAATCGAAGTATTTCATGCGAAAAAACCGTTTGCTGCTTTAAGATTCCAGAAAAGCGGCCTCTAGTAATAACTGCGAATTAATAAACTTCTCCCCAAGTATGCGGCGAAACCGAAACGCGAAAGAGCGCAACTGAAATGAGGAAGCGTTGTTATATCAACCATCAAGCAACTTCGTTGTGTGGGCGGTGCTCGCAATTACAGCACGCATGACGCACACAAGTTATAAAACGGGGAATAACTGCACCCCTGCAACCGCTGTTTTGAACGGTGACGTCACAGCAATCGTCTATACTTGTCGCGCTCTTCGTTCCGTTGGTTTCGGTTTCACCGTAGAATATAGAAATATTTTATTAATTCGTAGTTATCCCTAGATGCCGCTTTTCTGAAATCTCAGAACGGCAATGGGGTTTTAGCATCAAGGACTTCAATTGTCCCATTTGACTTAGCTGCCGAATTCTACTACTTAAAAAGTTAATTATTTTAACTTTCCTAATTACCGTTCCAAGTGATGTCTTCAACCTTCTTAAGATGCCTGCCGCTACAGAAAAAGCAACTGTGAAGGCAGCGAGCCAATAGCGTCTTTTGATGATTTTTAACAATATTGGATACATTTCTTGAAACACCCCGCATACAGTGAAAGCTGTACTGTGGTCAAAGCAAGAGCCAATTTTGGCGTCGTAGTTATATGCCGCTGCCATCACTGCTGTCCGAAACTGCTATCCTGAGAAATAAGAATTGTTGTCTAAAGAAGTTCCAGGAATGGCCGGTATTTGAACCCAGACACATGTAGCTGGCAGTCGAGTATCCAATAGAGAGCAACAATGATGCGTAAAACTTCTTCGCTATAACACCACACACAAATTTCTTGTCACCTAAAGAATCACGCTAATATATTTATTATAGCATTGTAGAAGAGTAAAACAACAGCCAGGCGTGACACAATGCGAACTGCGCACAGAGTGCTTCGTAGAATTTTTCCAGCACAGTGCTTCCAATCCATCAGCCCCAGTACAAAGTGCACACAATGCCTTATATATGTGTGGCGGTTACCTCGCTTACCTTCAAAATGACGAATAATGGCATAGTGGGTGCTTACCTAATTCATGAAAGTTTTGGTGGTTTATCGCGTAATAGATGCTTTGCATGTGCACTTGTATTAGTTCCCCAATCGAGTTTGCAACGGTCTGCTGAAAGAACGCTATTCGAGATTTGGCTGGGACTTTGTCTGCTTGCCTCTGCGCAGGCCTGTCGCTTTTTGAGGAGGATTGTTTGTACGTCCATGGCCTCCGAGAAGGTGGGCGGACGCGGCGCGCCCGCCATCTCAGAGGTCATGGTACATACTTTGCATCATTCGAGCAGTTGCGCTGGCCGTGGTGGTGGGTCATGACAGTCACTTTGAACCGCGTAGTATTTGTTGGGGCCAAAAGGATCAGCATATTTTTTTGCAAATGTGTAGCACAGACAGAGAGGCTATTCTTGTTAATTAATATGAATAATAAATTTGGTGAATCATCAAATTGAATACCGTGCATCTCCGAATAATTAGACATATTCTGCCATATGCTGCCATACCTCCATTTCGAAGTTTTTCCTGCATCATCCCCTTCACCCCCTTCCTTTATGAGTAAGCGCAATGGAATAAAGAACAAGGATGGGAGCGATCCTTGATTGGCTTCGAAGTTTAAAAATCGCACCACGATCGCTTCTTTGAGTAAAACCTATGAACGGGTAGCGCTAAACAACAAAATTTACGGACGATACAAGTGCAGGTTAAAATCTCGAAAAGCTGAGATCTTTCAGAAATTCCTTTGGTCTACTTAAAAAAAATCTCATTACCCGCTCCACCGACTTCCGCTGGACGACGAGGAAGACGCTTTCACCGACCACATTACCATCGCCATCACACTTTCCCGGCGCGCGTGCTTTGGAAAATTGTGGCTGGTGTTCCGAAGCCGGCTGGCACAAACACCTTCCAACGGCATCTGTGCGCCCCGCGGTGCGGCGTTGGGAGAGGAACCCCTGCTAGATGACACCACTTTACGTTCACCCATCGGTGCACCTAAAGCTCGGGTGAACTCCACAGGAATGCAAGGTGATCCGGTTGGCACGAGAGACCAGTGAGCAAGGGTGCTACATCTGTAAAGGTGAGCCCCAATGTCATAACTTACAACCTTCATTTAACCTGTCAGCTTGCTATATAAGTACTTCAGTAGAGGCACGAGCATTAAGTGACTACCACTGGTATTTCGAACGTGCCAATCCCAAGTGCCTCTAAACAATCGGCGGTGCGGTCAATTGCAGTCTTTATTTATGGAGTAGGAAGCAAAATGAATGCGCCTGCAGCAATATATGCTTCAGAATTCACAGTCCCTATTGAGGCAAAATATAATATAGGTGTACCTATATAACCTAAACAAGCCAAATCGAGAGAAAAAAATGAAATGGTTGTAGTGCTTCTTTCGTCCTTGTTCGGCTGCGCGTGCTACGTACACCTATGTATTCATGCCAACTATGGGCCACTCAGACTCAATATAAGCCAGTTTAATATTTACATTATAGCATACGCAGAATACAATAAGGCAGCTCATCTCCGTCATGCGTAGGGAAAAATGAATAAACTAGCTCAGCAAGTTTGGAAACAAAACAATAAGGATGCCGCTGAATGTTCAAGAGTATAACGGTAACGTAGTCTTTTATTCGACGTATAGTTAAACATATACAGCAGCTACTGTAGAATAAGTCACTAATGCTTGAGCGATGACCAAAGTAATGAGCCTTACTTCTCTGTAAAATAATCAAGAAAATTTAGTCGCTGCGAAATCCCGTCCTAGTGCAGGCACGTATCTGGACAGAACCTTCAATCAGCAAGGGAAACGGTGAGTGGGAGAGTGTTAACTACGTGCGGCACATCTCGCTCTTTTTTATTTTATCATCTCAGTCATACAGCAGTCATAACCATAGAACAACAATGCACGAGTGAGTAACACATCATTCATTACAATGCAAACGATGAGGAGGTGGCAGGAAATATTTCTTCCCACTCAAACAGATTGAGCCAGAGGCACAGGAGAGAGAGAAAGATCGGTGCCGCTGAACGCGGCGCTGCAGTCAGTTAGCGAGAACTTGAAAATGGACACTAGTGATTCTCGTTGCCAAGATATATACGCTGTTTCTACGAAGCGCTTTCGGTGCCCAATGTTTGGTTTCACACATTAATAAGTAACTGAGCTAAAATAAAATGACGAGAGATGAGAAACGAATTATGAGCGTTGATATTAGTGAAAGTAACATGACGGACGGCAAAAATCAGGCATGGCCTCAAATTATCAGAGGGGCTCCTATAGTTAAGCCTCCACTTGAGGGCTCGAGGGTGCCATGAGCATAAGATACTGTGATATTATTGAGGCAATGTGTGGTTTTCTCTGCTCTTTTTATCCGCAGACTTGCCACTCAGGAAAATGTCGGGAGGCAGCCTCTTAGCCTACACCTTGATTATGATGACCTGCATAGCACAGGGGGAAAGCACAGATGTTTCTGCACAAAGTGCCTCAAACATGCGGGGACACAAAGGTAAGGATGTCTTACAAGTTGTAATGATATTAAATGTCATTTATTTGAACTTATGCCATTCAAAGATTTCAAATTATACTGATCGCTCGAGAAAATTACTGCTGACTTTTTTTCTCGCAGTGGAACATTGCCGGTACACTGAATTCTCTCGAAGGAGAGAAGAGTGCAACAAAAATGTGAACTTTCTGTCTTCAAGGAAGGGTAGCGACTGTCAGTGAGTATTTATACTGAACGTTTCGGCCACAGAGAATGTCGTCTATTGAGGTCATATAGTTTCATAAATATATACTAAAGTGGACTCTGGCGCTAGTGTCTATGGGAGCTGCAACGTACGGCGCTTCAGTGAGCATGGGAATGATGGGTATAGTACACGGATTCGTCTAATCTTCGTAATTCTGGCTCCCTGTGTGTTCTTGTGGCTTTGAGCGGTTTTCTGACGAAACGAAAATCAGCAAATGTACTTCACCACTTTATTCTTTTATAGGCTTACCATTTTAAATCAGCTCAAGAAATTCAAAAGGGTTCATTCTTTCCTTCAAAACAAAACCAAAGCACAGCAATAAACGATGCTACAAGTGAGATTCGCCTGCCGCAAATACGAAGACTACAGGCCATTGCGTGCACTACCCATCATTACCCTGGTCGCTGAACGATCGCAGCGCCAGAGTCGCCTATAGTTATTTTAGGAAACTCTATGGCTCAAGTGACAGAGTGGCTATTGATTGATTGATTGATTGATTGATTGATATGTGAGGTTCAACGTCCCAAAACCACCATATGATTATGAGAGACGCCGTAGTGGAGGGCTCCGGAAATTTCGACCACCTGGGGTTCTTTAACGTGCGCTCAATTCTGAGCACATGGGCCTACAACATTTCCGCCTCCATCGGAAATGCAGCCGCCACAGCTGGGATTCGGTCCCGTGACCTGCGGGTCAGCAGCCGAGCACCTTAGCCACTAGACCACCGCGGCGGGGAGAGTGGCTATTGTGTCCGCGCAATTATTAACTGTTCGTTAAATCGTGGGCCTATGTTCGTAGCAGCGTTCTGGACGCAAAGCGTTCTGGACGTTCTGGACGCTTCTCCCATGTGATGCTTTTCCATGCTGCGCATCACGCATTCGCAGTTGTAATTAGTGAAGTACGCGGCACAGCCGCACTGAGACCCTATACGCTTAAAGTCCTGCGAAGCAATAATGTTGAATTTTAATGGCAGATCAAGATATCCTTCTTTTTTTTTTCGCTGAGCGTAGCATTGACACTGAAATGGCAGTTAGGGAGAGTGAATTGTATGTTCTAATGGTAAATTGAGCGCAACCACCGATTTTCTCTTGCTCCATGGAGCGCAAATTCTTGCTCCTCCGAAATCGGTGGATTTAATCGGGAGTTGATGTGACGTACACTGTGGGCCCGCCCGTCATGCCGTCACGGCCGGATGTTTACAGTCGCGGGCGGCCATGGACGACTAGGAAAATGCTTCGCGCCCCCTCACGCTTCCTCGCTATATTTTTCACTACCTACTGCTCCTGTCGAGGCGCACGAGTTCCAGTCACAGATTTGGCAAGAGCCATCCCCCGCTAAGATCCCCGCGCTCGGTTTGACCGACCGACCACTGGTGATCTGCCACTGGTATATATTATAAAAAAAACCAGTCCTCAGCGTAGTTATTCGAAATATTTTGCATCGGATGTCACGTAGGTGCCTCGTCCACGTTTCTGTCATTGGAAATACTATCAACAGCTATACAGCTATAAACATAATCGCAAAATAGAGCAGAGTGTATAGGTGGCTCGCTATACAGGGTGTACCACATAATTTGAGCCAATAATTTGAAAGTGAAATGCACTTAGGAGGCGAATTGAACCAAATGCATACGTCTCGCACTAGCCTGTAGGTACTCAGGCTATCTTTATTTCTCCCCATACAAATTAATAATTCTTAATTACCTATTTTTTAGTTATGGGCTGGAAACCCAAAATATTAACACTGAGATGTAGAGCACTTTCAGAAATCACCGACTAAATTGTTTCCTGTACGATACGTCTCGCGCTGTTATTTTTTGCACGTTGTAAAGAAAGCCCACGAAACATGAAAGGAAGCTGCGTGATCCGCGAGCGCACTGCTATGGCGCTGCTATAGGCTTTCTTCACAACGGAGAAAAAAAGTAACAGCGCTATAGACGTATCGTACAGAAAACAATTTAGTCGGTGGTTTCTGAAAGTGCTTTACATCTCAGTGTTCATATTTTGGATTTACAGCGCGTAATTAAAAATCTAATTAAATTGAAATAATGAATATGGGTAGAAATAAAAATAGCCTGTGTACCTACAGGCTAGTGTGAGTAGTACGCGTTTGGGTCAATTCGCCACTGAAGTGTCTTCCATTTTCAAATTCTTGGCTCAAGTTATGTGGGACACCCTGTATAACACCACACTGATGTAACTCGAGTAATCATATAGAATAACAACGCCGAATGAAAACTATTTAATTGAGAACATTCCAGTAAAATCGAAGTATCATTTGAGTATGTTATTAAAGAGCAACAAAGAAGAGGAGGTGCCGTGATGCTACGCTATATAATGAAGCCACGAGAACCGGTGCTTCATTTGCTGCTGAAGCGACAATATCTTAGAAGAAAGTTTTAGCATCTCCGTCAACGCCTGTGTCATCATTGACTCATCAATGCACAAGCGCTGTTATAGGCGAGTGTCTCTCGATGTGTCTTTTGCCTGCTTTACTGTAATTAAACTGGATTATTCAAACAGCAATGTTGTCAGGAAAAAGATATAAACTAAAATGTTCAACCATACTGGACAGTGCAGTGGATGATTAAGCAAAGTGCACGCCAACGTACCGCGTCCGTTACAGATTCCAGCATTTTTTTTTACCTAAGTGGATGCACTGACGAGCTTACCGTTTAGCGAAGCCTTCGTGTGCTTGAGAAATCCGTTAATAGAAACATTACAAACATTATCTCGCCACGTGCATCCACTTTCACCTTTTTATATATATGTAGGATACATTGCACTCAAAACGTTGAATCTTACTTTTGTTTGGTTTCAGATACACACTGTGACAACGTATGCCGGGTGTTTTCTGTAAAAGAACTAGAGATTAAAAAAAAACGTGGTTAACCGCAACTCAATGAAACAACGGGACATGACTTTCCTGCATAAAGAACGTGTTAGAGATTTTTTTTTATATTGCGCATAGTTAATTACGGCCAATTAGGGAATATTTTTTTTATTCATTTTAGGACCAAGTGCACTTCGTTACGTTGTAAAGGGCATGAAAAACAACTGATTCAGTTTTTTTTGACAACGTATGCGCTGCGTGATTGTTTCCGGCGTTAAAGCAGAGCCGCAAAAAAGGGGGGGGGGGAGAGACCTTAGGCTGAATTAGCTGTTAAGAGTTGAACGTGATAGCAAAATCCGGCCCCTAGTGCACACTTCAACCGATAAGTGCATACTTATTGATATGTTTTGTGACATACACACGCACGCACACTAATACGCACACAGTACATTGGACCAGCGCGTGCTATTATCACCGAATGGGCTCGTTTTCGTCGTGACACCTGTCGATCAAAATGCGTTAAAGAGGCCCTACAACACTTTTTCAAGTAACAATGGAATGAATTCACTAGAAGAGCTTATTGCCTCACAAATTTAACACCGCAAAAATTTTAAGAATCCGTCCAGTACGATTGGAGTTACAAAGGTTTGTCGCATGCTGCAATTCCATTATCTCTTCTCTCGTTCCAATGAAAGCGCTGGAAGCTAAGCAGGGAGGGGTGGCAGGGCAAAGAAACTAACGCGCCTCGTGACCTTGAGCACTCTTTTTTTTCTTCGACTGCGCGAGTTTTTCACTGTGATCATGCGCGCACGCGCGGACCAAAAGCGGCCTCTCGCGGCTATCTCGGTAACTTGATTTTTGGGTCACAGACGCACAGACGATTTATTGCTCACAACCAATGGGGCCGACGCCAGTGGCGGGTTTTCTGCGACACGAGCTCTTTAACACTATTGCATTATTTTAATAGAACAACGTGATGGCACTCATGCGATACCGTATTGCAGCGCTCTTAAACAGGCTTCGAATGAAACATCCATGCGCTCGGACCGTCAACCTATCGCTTATCGGGAGCGATGTGGTTTTTCGCTATATCTAACGCCTCTATAAGCACTGACCCCCGTACTCACGAATGCTCCTCGACTCGACTTTGTTCCTTCACTTGACAGAGCTGAGCACTGCGCCACCACTCAGCTGAAAATGACGCTGCGCTGCTCAAAAATCACAGCAGAATATTGCTGATATGCAGTGACTTGCCGTGCCCAGAGACGGCGCTTTAATCTGCTTTCTTAAGTGAAGGTGAAGCGTTGAGTGAAGGGACGTTCTAGAACACGGGGGTAAGCCTCCTTTATAAAAGCTTATAAAGAAGGCATTGCCGTGTCCGGCAACCAAAAGTACGTGCTCTGAAGCCATGTGCCTACAGCCGCGAGTGCTCATTTCGCCACAGTCGGCGTGCACGGTTGCCTTGCTGGAAGTATAGCTGAGAGCACCGCAATACAGTAGCGCTGGAGCGCACTCACATGGGTCGACTTCATGTTTTGCTGGCTTTTTTTTAAAGCTGGAAAATTTAACCACGCAGCGCGCACGTCGCCAAAAAACAGGAACAAAATATATTGATCGTTTCAGGATGTACTTGACAGCGTAAAGAAACGCGATTCGCCCTAACTTTAATATTAAAAATCTTGTAATATAGGTCTCAGTCCCCAATTAAGAGCAATATAAACATACCCTAACAGTGCCACATGACGGCACAACCTCCGTTGTTAGTTTTGTTCATTCGTAGTCAACGGCTTTCTTTTTTTATCCTCGGTTATAATAACGCGAAACAACCTGTATGTGTTCGTTTACGATTCAAATGTACAGAGTTCTATTGGACCGTTGTTTAAAATAACATCTTGTTCACAACAATAATGCTTGGAAACATATTATTGCAGAAAAATAACTTATTAAAGTGATTACGTCGCAGCTCTTGTTCACCCAATGATTTCTCCATCAGCATGCAGTCCACGTATTTCGCTGTTGAACACGGCGCTGTGTTTTTTTGGGGCACGGGTCACGCCTTACGGTGGTGTCAAAACGTAGACAAGCCCACAAAACACGTAATGAAGAGGTCCCGGAACTTCTTTGAAGGGAGGAAATACAGAAAAGTTTCTTGAACAATTCGCTTGAGGAGCCAACCACTTGGATGAGAGCTTTGATGAAAAAGTAGAAGTTCGGGAACAGATGGGTTCTCCTTCCGAGATACCGTACTGTACACACGTTGAACACAGCGTGTGTTATGGCGGATGGAAGTAACATCATGGCTTATTGCTGTGCAGCGTGATGCAAATTTATGTCGACTGCCTGACCATAGCGCTGAAGAACACTGGCTGTACAAGGAACCCGTTCTTCCTGACATCGGAATCCAACCTGATAAGGAAAAAGACAAGCGATAAGAACCTGACCTGCAGCCTTTATAGCGGTAAGATGTTCGGCATCGCTTGCCACGCTTCGCTTCTCTAGACTATATCATTTACCCACGAGCGTAGATTGATCACGAACTGATCAAAAGAGCGTAGAACATGTGCAGTCGTCAGCACCTTTAAATTCGAACGCTCTGACGCCTGGCCATGACGTGCCCTCAGCTCGCTTGGACTGAGGTCAGCACCGACAAGCGTGGAAACCGATATGCTTGCTGCAGTTAACGTTAGATGGAGTGCACGTCGGCTTCACTAATAAATTTATGTTTCCAGTCTGCCTGACCAGCGAGTCAAATGCAATCACTTCACATCCCGTTTTCGCCCCATTTCGCTCGTGGCTACGTTGTCGCGCACGCCCATGGCGTTCGTTGTCGTATACTAATCTCGACAACGAAGCATTGCGTACGACAGCTTACGCAACGTCCAAGTTTTAATTCCCAGCTGATGCTAAAACAATCACACCTAAAAGGAGAGCAAACTCCACGTTTATCAAACAAAGGTGAGCGAACCTGGCGTAGCCTTTTGGTGTGAAGAATCTTGCGGATTCGTGTTCCGTGACCAGCAGATGGTGTGAAACCTGCTAGGAGCGCATTGACATATAGAGTTGAAAGAGCTTGACTCGAATGCCAAATGCCTACACCAGGCTCGCTTTTATACCGATGCTTTGCGGCTCAATATAGAGACCTACCAAGGCATTTTTAAGGCAAATATACTGGGTCGAGAACTGTCTCTTTCGATTGACCGTAAAGCGCGTGGAGTATTTGCAAGTGGTAGCATATAGGCTTTTCCACCTTAGTGGCATGACCGCTAAGAAGGAGACTGCGACAAACACTCCTGCACACACACACTGGGTTGTGATGTGCTCGATGAACTGGTTAGGCTTGTGTTGTGCCACGAACACAAGTTCGGCACGGAATTGGCCATTTCGCCGTATGATATGCTCACCTACGTCAGGCAAGTGGCTCGACAGATTCCTAAGCATGAAATGGGAAGGTGTGTTTTATGCCTTCTACCGAAAAACGCCAGTTAAAAAATCGTAGAGTACTTTAAAGACAGATCACTTGCCCTTTTATCTTCTGATAAAAATGGAGGGCGGGCCGTTTTGTCTAACTCTTTCATTATTGAGAAAGCGACCACAGCCGTTCATTCTGTCTTTAGAGCTGTGGACGTCACCTCCCTCGGAGAAGTTAAATCATAAGCAAAGAAGTTGTGCTTCACCTTGGGTTTTGAAAAACATGCCAAAATATTTGATAGCGAAGACACATACTCTCCACGGTGAAGAGACGCCAGATTAATTCCACCCTGTGGGTAATTGTGACAGAGAGAGCAACGTGGCAAAAAAAAAACTGCAGCACAATTCCGGCAAGAGAAGGTCAGCTTGTTGAGAACTGATTATCTTATTCTGAAAATAAAGAATTCAGACAGTTTGGTCAACTTTCTTGAACATAATGCGAAAGGCTTATAATACTTTTTTGTCAATGTCAGATATCTGTATTACTCATTGCTACATGGGAAGTTATTAGTATTTCGACGATGATATTGACTCATTTGGAGCTTTCCAGAATCTCACGGGTGCACATACCAATAGCCTCTAGTGCTTCTGTATTTTTATATTAAGTGGACTTTTGTATCTTGTAATGATCAAACTTGCATACAAAAGTGCCGGCATCAGGTCGTGCCTTGCCCTAATGCTTAGTCCCGTATACCTTGTGTATCCTGACCGATTGCTGATGAGCACGCTCGACGAAAGTATTGTCTTTAAAGTGTGTCCTTACGAAGACGACTTTCTCGCTTTTATCAAATGCACTGACGCTACCTGCCAGCACCTAACTAATGGTATTGTGTAGACTTACAAAAAATTTTTCAAAGCACTGTCATTGACTCACGAGATGATAATTAGGAAAAGGTTACGCTTTTCAGATTTGAACTTAATCTTTCACGTGGCCCTGTGTACCAGCTATATGAACCTAGAACTAGAAAACATCTTTTACTCTTTGCCTATTCCCATCATAAATTGCTTAAGCAAAGCATTACTAATCTTTGTCTCATGAACTCCCTTGAGAAACCACGTCATGATATCATGCAGCGCAGCTTTGTAGTTCAAGCTGAGCAGCTTTTTTGAGTGGGGTACCGAGCTACCCTACTGTCATATATAGGTGAAAATATATTGAAACAGATAAAGAAAGACTGCAACTCTGACGCTTAGCCGTAGTCTAACGACCATAAAGGACTTGTAGTTTAACCCTACGTGCATGACATTTTCCATCGACAAAAGAAAAGACGGTAAGAAAGCTAGCGTAAAAATGAGGTTTTTGGCATCGGGTAAGTTACAGCGGCTTTGCAAAGCAATCAATCCCCTAAAATAAAGTACCACTGCTTGTTCAGCCAAGTGCAAAACGTGGTTTGTGCCATGTGAAATGGGGGTAGTTTATTGGATACCAGTCTCATGTGGTAAGAGATACATCGGTCAAATTGGGCGCTGTCTTATGAAAAGCTAAAATAGCACCATTGCAATATTCACAAAGCAATCCAAGGATACAGGAGAATTCGCTGTTGCGATTGTGGATGTTCATCTTTATTTGATCAATACAAAGTGGTGTAGAAGCACCCGTCACAAATCACGCAAGAAATAACACAAGCGCAATGTATAGCAGGAGCTGGCATCCCATGTAGCATGGCACCCCCTCATTGGCCTCATTTGAATATCACGTGTCCTTCCTTAATCAGATGAACCATCCATGAAACTTTGCTCTGTGACGTTGAGATGGTGTTCTCTAATCTTGGCGATACCTTCCAGGGTCCTTTGTATGGTTGCGCGAATCTACATATTCGATGCAACTTGCCAATAAAGCTCAGCAGGAAGTTAGTGCTCTGTCCTCTTTTGTCGGTCGGCTCAGCCATTTATGCTTTCCCGTAATGCGCTATATCAGCTCAACTACACTGAACCAACAGGCCCAGTCTTCAACACTTGTGGTCGTCATGTCACATCATCATCATCACCACCACCATAATGATCATCATTATTTGGCTTCATTCGATTCTTCATTGAACGCCTCTATGGTGACATGACCAGCAGGACTACTACTACTACTGCTACTATTACTACAGCGACTACGACACCGGCATGATGCAGGCTAAGGCAGCTTAGCTGTAAGAACATCCGGGCTGAATTCACTACACTTCTCTTTCGTAAGTGCATTTTTACATTGGTCAACTGGTTTCCATAACCATTTTTCTGCATCCTGATGGCCTGAAATATTCTTATGGAAATTCTTGGCGTAAGTCGTTTTTGTGAAGTACTCTAGTATATTCGTTTGGAACGTGTCATTTACAGGATATACGTATACTTTGGGACATATATGGCTTTATCCAGCCTGTATTTTATCACGAAAGTGCTTTCTGCCGGGGTCCATCACCGTTACGCTGACGTACTTCCATCAACAATGTGATGTGAAATATATAATATCACATTTCAAAGAAAAAAAAAGAGCGAAGGGAATGGTTCTGTCACGGGCCATCGAACCAGAGACCTCTCCATACGCACCGCGTGACGCTAAATACTCGTCGCAATGCCCACGGCCTATAGGTGGCGCGCCGTGCAATTCATGATGGCGGTGGAAGCATGATCAACCCGTGAACTCGCATAAGAAAAGAGAACGCACGGACGTAATCCCCGTGTTGCTTTCACCGGATGAACTCTTGATCGTCACATCAATATATATTGAGCCAAATTACTTCCCTAACCAATAGAAGCTGCTGAGTGTTCGCTACCTCATTTCTTGCCACAGAGCAAAGGGTGGTGGTGTCAACTGACCGACCATGTATCAACGATGCTTTGCGTAATCCTGTGCGTGCTACAGAAATCTGCGCGAACCAAAATTCACGTCTGAACTGAACGACACTCCGAAATCATTTGTGCCGAGCTTGTCTGGCGGATTTGCCGCAGCAGTAGGCCACTAGCGAATAGTGCGCCGTCACGGCTGAAAAGTATTGCAAACATATTACGCCGTCGTTATTTGCGCTGTAAGCATCATGCAGCAGCTTCTTCAATGGAACACAAGCATTTACTTCCCATTAAGTAGCACCTGTGTAACAGCCATGATCAGACTCTAACAGGGCGCAATTCACTGCACTTGAATGTTGCAGGTTTCATCAGCGCGAACAAAACAAGGATATCGAAATGAATAGATGCGTACGCTTTTCGCAACGCCAAGATTGCGAAAATTTGTCGAACAACAACGTGGTTCGGATGGCACCAGTGAAGTGTAGAAGTTAGCGTGGGGTGTAGTCGTAACTGCATATTTCATTGATCTAACCATTTCGCTTCGCTGGTCGAGCTCGAGCGTGTTGCCGGCATGCAGCGCTTTGTAATATCCACTGTAATTGGGATACATTCAATACGCGAGAAAGAGCATGCTTTTATTTTGAGCTCACTGAAGGATATTATACAATAAATACAATCAAAGTGACTTACGAGCGTGAAAGAAAAACATTAACGCACGACAGGACGTGAAGTGCAACTCTCTGCTCTTTGACAACCATATACGTCCAGTTAAAAATCCTCTACGTCAAGACGGTTTCTTTGAACATCACGGCTGAAAATACGCTGTGAAAAAAATTTTGTCGATGACAGTGAATATACTGGCAGCTCTATTTTCAAGCTTATGACCGTCATTTTCAAATGACGGCACAATTTTATCACTTTTGTGGGTTTCCCGTCATCTAAAAATACAAGCAAACCGTCCAATTGATAACAGTTACATTAAAATAAGAACGGGCCGTCATTTTTAAATGACAGCACAATTTTATCATTTTGATTTGTTTTCTATCATTTCAGAATACAAGCGAACCGTCAGGATGATAACAGTTACGTCGAAATAACTGAAGGTCGTCATTTGCAAATGACTGCAATATCTTTCATCATATTTTTCATATCTTTCATCATATCTTTCAATATCTTTCATCATATTGACGTTTTTTAGTGAACTTCATACACAACTGAACTGTCCGATTGACAACCTTTGATTGTCAAAAGTTGTCAATTTTAGATAAAAGTAATTACTAATTAGTGTCATTTAATGCCTTTTTGTTAATTAAAACTATTATTAGACCATCAATGTAGTATTTTGTTTGTAAGGTGACAGCAGGCTCTCAATGCATTGTCGATAATGACTCATGAGAACAAGTGTATTCTGTGTCATTATAAATTGTATTGTAGTCTACGTCACCATGCCACTGTCATTCGACATGGGTAGCACTGCATAAAATATCCAACGAAAGTTTTCGTGAATACTTGCACATTTATTCTTCAATGTATCTTGAGAAGGCTGAGCACCCTTCGGGCTACTCCGCTGAGGTCTCGTCTCGACCGCCGAAGAGAGCAGACGTGTTTTTCGGTCGGTCCCCGACCGGTTTTCCTGGAGGAGCACGCGAGCGTCTAGTGTGGCGCCGTACCTTACGGGCGCTTCCATGCTTCCCTTTTTTTTTTTCCCCCAGTTTTTTTATTTTGATAGATTTTGCGCACACCCGTGCGCCGTTTTAATTTTTTTCTTCCCTCCCTTGTTCTATTGAGCCATTTTTTGTCTCAAGCCCTGTTCAGGGCTATCAAGATATTGAGGAAATGTAGAGCCCTCTCATCTCCCCTTAGTTCTTTTTTTTATCTGTAATGACCTCGCCTAGTACGGCCCATCGCCTCTACCAGTAATGACGGACACCCCTTCTAAGGATGCTCCTGACGAGATCACCCTCTGCGCGAGCCTGCATGCTACCGCAACGAGCCGCCCCAGCTCACCCAAACAATCGCCTGCGGCCCCGATCATGACCCGGGCTCGTAAACTGAAGGCTGCTGCCAATCGTCTTCAAAAGCACTCATCTACCAGCACCCCAACTTCTCGGCCCCATGTACGAAGGATCGGGAAACTGTTGTCACCACGCCGGCGTCAGGCACCAAAAATCAAGGCCGCCACCACGAAAAGCGCGAAGCTAACGGCCGAGGAGGCCGCCGCCGCCATTTCCTTAGTACCACAGCCTTCCCAACTCCATCTTGTACCCACACTACAAGAGGGAAGCAAGGCTGAGCTGCAGGACTACCAAGAATCGGTCGCATCAACACCGGCAGACAGCGAGGAACAGGCCAGTACCGATTCCTCCTCGCCCACATCATCCTCCTCTTGGGAGCACAACACGCCTCCGTCCTCCTCTCCGTCCCTGTCGCCCTCCCCAAAGGGTCTGGCCCTTTTCAGAACCGGAATCTGCGCTGACGGACCAGGCCGCCAACGAGCAACACAACAGGCGTCGTTTGCAGCTCCCCCCAAGCGAGCGCGCGCTCACTCTGCGCCGCCGGCAACCACTTTCTGCCCTTGCCTGCTGGCTGTCCAAGCCTGCCGCGCCGGGCGTCAAGAAGACCTGTTCGGAGAGGGGTGTGCACGTAGTGCTGTCTCTCCTCTTTTTCCAGGCGAAGGAACGCGCATGACCTCTACTGGAAGGGCAACCGAGGCAACATTGGAGTCTCTTGCGCAAGCGGGAGCCTCCCAGACCGCCACAGGAAATCCCACCCTCCTCGAGCCTTCCCCACCTTCTTCCGGTCACGCAACCCGTCCGACCCGTCCTCCAGAGAGAGCGGCCTCTCCGGTGTCTGATGGGGTGGTTTGTTTACCTCCCACCTCCTCGCCACAACAACAGCACTCTCCTCCACTCTCCCGCTCAAAGGAGAGCACGGGCGCGTCGTCTCCTACGGCCGCAGCTCCTCCGAACTCTGCCGCTAGCACCGCGCCACACCCTCCTTCTGCTTTCGGCCCCATGCGCCCACTGACGGTGGACGCCTCTACCGAAGCAGATTATGAAGAGGCCCGACGCAAGCATCAGCAGAAAAACGGATTTCCGTGCCAGGCATCAACAGCTACAAATGCCCCTTCCAGTAGGCAGCCAGCCAGTGCAGCTCCCCCAAGCAAGGGAAAGGGGCCCCGCCAGAAACCAGGTCGCCGCCAGCACCAACTCGATATTATCGAACACCTGGTCGCGAATGAGCCCCGTCGCACCTCTGCCACCATCCTCTACCGCCCCAAGGGCAGGAAGAACAACTTCCTCTCCCTCAGCCGCGACGCAATTGCAGCACAGCTCTCGAAGGTGCCCGGCACGAAGCGTGTGCGCATTAACTTCAGCGGCAACGTTGTTGCGGTTGACACCACACCCGGAGCTGACACCTCCGCTCTCCTGGCAGTGGAAAGCATCGGGAAAGTGGCTGTCAACGCCAAGACCGCCAACAAAGGAACCTGTACCGGCGTACTTCACGGCGTTGACGCGGCTTTTGACGAGGAGGTCCTCAAAAACAACATAGAGAGCTCTGCTCCCATCCTCTCTTGTGCCCGTACCGGACGCAATGTCCTTCTCCGATTTGTGGGTAACGCACCGCCACCTGAGGTGGCGTTATTTAAGCAGACCCGCCCTGTACGTTGTCGTCGTCGCCGCCCTCTCCAGTGCGCTGGCTGTGGCGCTTTCGGACACACTCATGCGACGTGCACCAGCTCCCCACGCTGTTCGCGCTGTGGCGGCGACCACGCCCGCGCCGACTGCGTTGCACCCGGCCCCAAGTGCCTACACTGCGAGAGAAAAGAGCGAGAGAAAAGCCGTGCCTGCTCGAGCACCGTGCACTGGTATTTCCTCGGTAGTGCAACCGGGCCGGACGTACAGCGCGGTTGTTTCGCCCCCGGCCGCCGAACCCTCGGCCCCCGACTGCGAGGTGCAAAAGGACATGGTGATTAGTGCCCTGGCCGCTGCCGTGCAGGCCCTCATCGGGACAATACCGCAATCCGGCCCTGTGTTCGAGCTGTGCAACGCGGCCCTGGCCGCCCACGCTGCCCTCAATCAACATGGCTAGCGGCAAGGTGTTTCGGCCGCGGATTCTTCAATGGAACGTTCGTTCTCTCCGCTGCCGTCACGCCGAGCTGTCTACCCAACTCCTCCGACGCGAGTACGACGTCTTGCTGCTGCAGGAAACCTACGCTCGCGTCGGAACACTCAACCTACCTGGTTTTGTCGGCTATCACAGCACCACGCAGTGCGAACTTGAAGAGTGTAGCGCAGTCCGGTGCAGCACTCCCTCGCATCCTCCCGGCACGTCGCGGGCTTCGGTTTATGTGCGCGCCGACCTCCCTCACGCTGCAGTGGACATCGAGGACATTCTCTGTGACACCCTCGAGGCCGTCGCCCTGACTGTGCGCATCGGGAGCACGGACACCAGTGTCGCGAGCGTGTACGTGCGCACATCGAACTACTCGGCACGCTGGGACACCCAATTCGTGTGCCGCCTCGCAGACCGCCTAAATCGCGACGCGGTCATCGGTGGCGACTTTAACTCTCACCACACCTCGTGGGGCAGTGGCGTGACGAACCACCGTGGGCGCGACCTTCTCGATGCCGTGCAAAAGGCCGGACTGCTCGTTATAAACACGGGTAGCTGTACTCTCGCGCGCCGTGGTGTGTCCGACAGTGCCATCGACCTGACTCTCGTGGGTGGTACGTGTAAATATGAGTGGCAACGTGCACCGGACTCTCAGGGCTCCGACCACTACCCCATCGTGGTCACACCCCCCTCAGCTTACATCAGGTACACTCGGACCTACAGTGTTGTGAAGTGGACTCGCTTCAGAGAACTGTGTGCTAGAGTGCCAGTCTCTGCAGACTTCTTCACCGCGATGGCCGAGTGTCACGACGCAGCTACCACCCACTGCACCGTGCCTGCGGGCACCCCCGCACCAGACATCAGCCTCCTCAACCTTCGCGCCGCGCGTCGCAGGGCGCAGATTGTGGCGGTGCGCTCGCAGAAGGCGGAACATTGGCGTGCCTATAACTCTATTGACGCGGTGTGCCGCAGGCACGCCAGACGCCGTCGCAACCAGAGCTGGGGGAGCCTCTGCTCGTCACTAGATGACCCTCAGAACCACGCCCAAGCCTGGCGCATTTTCGCTGCCGTTCTTCGCACCAGAGAGCCTCGCTGCCCGGTTCTCTGTGTTGCTGTTGCAATGAAGATCGCCACGCAGGAATTGGCTGAGCTGCTGGCAGACAAGTTTGCCCCTCCTGCTTGCCCACAGCCTCCACAGGGACTACCACCTGTGCCTGCACTCAACAGGCCTGAGCTGTTCGCTCCCGAGCGGTACTTTCCCACCGAGGGCATTCTGCTAGAGATCCGCGCATTGTGCACGGAGGAGTTTACTCTCAGCGAGCTGACCGCAGTGCTCAACAACCGCACGAAGCGGTCTGCCCCGGGAGTGGACGGCCTCACCTACCAGGTGCTGCGCAACATTGACCCCTCCACGCGGCCCCGGTTGCTGGAGGCCTACAACGAAGTGTGGCGCACAAGTCAGGTGCCTCCTGGCTGGAAAGAGGCGCTCGTGGTGCCCATCCTGAAGCCACGGAAGCCGGCCACGGAGCTTTCATCCTACCGGCCAGTGTCACTTACCTCGGCCGCAGGGAAAGTCATGGAAGCCATGGCATTGCGACGCCTTCGCTGGATTGCCACCGCAACCAACGCATTCCCTCCCGAACAGAGCGGATTTCGCCCAAGGCGCTGTACGTTCGACTCACTGGCCGACGTGATCGCCACCCTCGAGGAGGCCAAGTACCGCGGCGATTACGGCATCCTCGTGCTGCTCGACGTGAGAAGTGCGTTTGACTGTTTGCCCCACGCATCGATTTTGGACGCACTTCGTGACCTCGGTGTGTGCGGGCGGATGTTTGACTACCTGGAGAGCTTCTTGGGCGACCGCACTCTTCGCGTTCGTGTTGGCTCCACAATCAGCGGTCCCCACTCCGTCACCGCAGGCGTACCCCAGGGCAGCATATTGAGCCCTTTTCTGTTCAATCTGGCTCTTGCCAAGCTGCCCGACTACATCCCGTGCAACACGGCGTGTGAAGTGCATGTGGCGATTTACGCCGATGACATTGCGCTGTTTGCCTGCGGCCCCGGTCGCCACCGGGCAGCCCTTCTCGAGTCCCTCCAGGTGGCCATCGACGCGGTTGACGCATTCCTGAACGGGGTTGGACTGGCGCTCGCCGCCTCCAAGACGGAGGCACTGCTCGTCCACCCGCGAGCGTCGACACGCCGCTCCACGCCTCGGCTCTCACTCCGGGGCCTCCCCATCGAGTGGAGCACGAAGGTGCGCTACTTGGGGGTGACCATAGACCACCGGCTCAGCTGGCGACCGGCCGTCAACGATCTGCGGACGAGCAACCGCAAGGTACTCGGCGCCGCACGCAGTCTCCTCGCGCGAGGTCACGGCTGCACCCCTGCCCTTGCCCTGCGAGTCTACAACGCAGTCGCATCGGCACGCGTGATCTACACTGCAGCAGTGGCTTCGTTGAGTGCTTGCCAGCTAGCTGCCTTGGACGCGGACCATCGCAACGCCGTGCGGGAGTACTACGGACTTCCCCAAACCTCCCAGGTGGGCCCCACGCTCGCCGAAGCGGGGGAAACTCCCATCTCCCTGCGGGTGACCCAGCGGACACTAAATCATGTACTGCGGCTGAAAACCACAAGGCAGGGGCAGCTCCTTGTGAACAGGCTATATGCTCTACCTCACTCATCCATGGGGCGGCGGGCGAGTGAGCTCTTGACGGTTGTGCCAGACACGCAGTACCCCAGCTGGCTGGCTATCCCACCCTACCGCCACACCCCTCTGGTGATCACCAAGACCATTGGCGGCATCAAAGCGAAGGCGCGCACCCCGCTGGCAGCGATGCAGCAGGAGTGCTCCGCCCTCCTTCACGAACAGCTGAACGGCCGGCTGCTTGTTTACGTCGACGGGTCAGTGCTTCGCGACGGCTCCGCGGCCGCCGCCTGCGTTGTGCCATCAGTCGGCGCGGTTCTCAAGTGCCGCCTCCCCTCCCTCGCCTCCTCCACTGTGGCGGAACTCGCCGCTATAAATTTGGCAGCCGATTTCCTGAGTGAGCGGGCACCCATGAGCGCTGCAGCCATCATCTGCGACTCCCGGGCGGCCTTGGCCGCGATCTCGCGCGAGGAAGACGGCAGCCTCCTTGCGCAGAGAGTCGCCCGGAAGCTACACGCCGTGCAGCAAACGGGCTGCGACCTTTCGCTGCACTGGGTGCCTTCGCACATCGGAATACCCGGCAACGAGGCGGCCGACTGTGCCGCGAGGGATGCGCACGACCCCGACACCGGCGTCACCAACTTCGTGTGCTCCGCGGATGCCGGCCGTCTCCTCACCGCCCGCTACGTGCGCGAGCGTCATCCCGACCCTCGCGTAGCAGCTGGAAAGCCGCCGCGGCGGCTCCCTCTCAAGGGACTCCCAAGACGAGACCGCGGTTTCCTTCTCCGTCTCCGCACCGGAGACAACTACACCGCCGAGCGAAAACATCGGCACTCCGGGCGTGGCAGTCCATACTGCATGGACTGCGGCGACCTGGAGACTCTGGACCACCTTTTGCTTCATTGCCCGGCTGGTGACGCGAGCAGACAGGTGATGCTCGCAACGTACGGAGCTCTCGGCCTGCCTCGGACAACAACTGAGCACCTCTTGTTCCCGAACAGTGGCCGCGCGCATATCAAGCGTGCCCTTTCAGCGCTGCTCGACTTTGTAGACGGAAGCGGACTGCGTGAGCGAATTTAGAGAATTCGCGCCCCGTGATTTTGGTAGACGATCTGTGCGTCCCCCCCTTCCTTTGCTCGCTCTCTCCTTTCTCTTTCCTCTCTTCGCTCAAGTCTATTATCCCCCATTCCCCTTCCCATGTGAACCACTGCTGAGGTGTCGCACTTAGCTGCAGACAGTTGCGGGGTTCACTTTTCTTTTCTTTTCCAATTTTAAGAACCACTTCCCCCCTACTCCGCTGACTCTGCTTTTACCACAACGTTTAGTCTGCATGATCTGCTGCCCCTTGTACCTGGTAACGAAAATATAATGACAAAATAAATCCATGCTCTATAAACTGTGCCGATCACATACTTGGGCTTCAGAAGTGAAACGCCAGAAATGTTACAAATGCACTAACTTGTGTGATACAGACACTGCATTATAAAATTAAAGAACACAGGACAGAAATATTGTGCAGCCCACATAACGGTTTTTGTCATATGCTGAAAATATGGGAACATATAAAACAGAGAACATTAATACATTACAGTATTGCGAAAAAGTTGTGCTTTTTATAAAAACACTAAGCATGCAGCATATTGCAACTTTTTGCCAAGGCAAAAATAAAGATAAAATGAGTAACCTATCAGAGTCTTGAAAGAGTAGCACCTTGACATTAACGAAAACACTGTATCAATATAATTGATTGAACCAGCAATACTATATAAATTATTTAGTGTGAAACAGTTTCACCTGGGTGCCTAAAGTTTGAAGTGCCATCTACCGTATAAACCGGAATATAAGTACACATATTTTCAATAAAACAACGAGCTAATGTCGCCCCTCGTCTTATATAGCAGTGTCTATCCGACAGTGCAACGCTGTCTGGCAACATGTGGCTTGCATGTGCATGAGAAGCTAGACACAGCCATATTCGCATTCAAATCCAATAGCAGGTTGTTTTTTTTTCTCTCTTGTCTGTTTTTTGTGTTTGTGATTTGCCTCTGATCTGTTCTAAGTTCTCGCTCCGCTTGACATTGTGTTTCATTTTTAGTGGTCTTTTTTTCATTCACTGAGTATGAGTAGCGGCACGAGAAGGCAGTACTCAGCTGCGTTTAAACTAGAGGTTGTTGAGTTTGCAGAAGCAAATGGGAATATGGCTGCTCAGTGCCACTTTGGTGTATCAGAAAAAAGTGTGCCCTATTTGAGGGTGCAGAAAGGGAAGGTGCAGATGTGCAATTCTCGGACAATGTCATTTCGTGGGCGAGCTGCGGTTCATCCGCAGCTGGAGGATATGGTTATCCTTCAGCTGTGTAGGAAGTTCATGCGTGTTCGCTGCTAGTGACCATGTATACCATTCGCAAGAAAGCTGTGGAACTCACTCGAAAAGCTGGGCTCACAAGAGAGGAGTTTTGTGCACCAAACTCTTGGGTGAGTCGATTCATCCAACGCAAAGGATTTTCTTTTCAGTGGTGCACATCCATCTGTCAGAAGTTTGAAGACAAGTTCGAGCACGAGCTTATAAACTTTCCGGGCTTAATGAACCGGCTTTGGGAGCCGAACAACTACATGATAGGGTTGACTGACAATGTTGATGAGAGCCCCGTGTGGTTTGACATGCCTTCATAGACCATGATCATGCAGCGTGGCGCCAAGGGTACGAAGCTGTTGTCTAGAGGTAACGAGCACTCGCGCTTCACCATGATGCTGGCATGCATGGCAAATGGTAGAAAGCGCCGCCCTTCATCATTTTCAAACGTAAGACAATGCCAAAGGAAGTGTGCCCACCCGGTGTGGTTGTTCGCGTCAACAAAAAGGGATACATGGATGAGGCCATGATGCTCAAATGGATACGAGTAGTTTGGAACCGTCAGCCAGGCGCACTGCTGCGTCTTTGCAGCATGCTGGTGTTAGATGCGTTTTGTGGTCACTTAACTGGCGCTTGTGAAGTACGCACTGGGCGATGAAAAAAAAAACGGACCTCGCCGTGATACCAGGTGGTATGACGTCCATCCTCCAACCGATCGACAACGTTGTGCTAAACAAGCCGTTCAAGGACTAAGTGCGGCTGGAGTACCAAAAGTGCATGTCCGACGACAACCAGCTTGCGACTGTTTGTGCCTGGGTGCTTTCCGCTTGGCGTTCCTTGCCAGATTTCATGGTGGAAAATGCTTTTAAGAAATGTTCTATCAGCAACTCGCTGTATGGCACGGAAGACAACACACTGTGGAAGGCAGCCAGCGAGAAACTCTCGTCTTCAGAATATAGTGGTGCTTCGTCTGACGAATAGGAACAATTGCGATGGTGATTGAGGGGAGCTCCGACAATCAGGGTGCGGTGCGCTCAATTCACAAATAAATGTATTTCGTCAATTTAGGATTGTTTTCCTTTTTTTTCTTTTTCGGTAACCTGGACTTAAGGAGGGGGGCCGACCTATAATCTCACTTAACCTATAGTCCAGTTTATATGGTAGGCAACACAAAATTCTTTCACACAATGTAATGGTTCAATACCTACTACTCATAATCACATATACCTGCACAATTCTTTTTTTAGCATGATCGGAGATGGTCGAAAATTGACCGGGCTCGCTTGATATGGCATGACCCAATACATTTGATATTGCCACCGAAATGATTGGGACACTTGGCTTAGAATGACCCAGGTGTTACCCTTAGATAAACAAATACCACCTGTTAGTGGAAATAGCTTTAAAACAGATATTGCACGAGAAATAAAAAGAAAACAACGCTGAGCGGCAACAAACTATCATATACTTCTTGAAAAAGACATCTTTATTAGGAAAGAAAATAGGAATGCAGAATGTAGTTAAGTTTGCTGGCATAGGCACAATTTGAAGGTGAACGTATTCGACAGAAATCTGTCTGGCTGGGTCTTTAGACCTAAAGTGGCTGGTGAACCTAATTATTCATATAAATGAAAAAAACACTGAATTTTTGTATTTTGATGTAGCCTTAATCTCAGATTTTAAGTGAACCCTAGCTGTGAGACATTAGTGGAGCAGGTTGGGACTGCCTAAAGTCCCTCTCATCATCTGCATATAACACAGTTTACAGATCATGTCAGGCCATAGAAAAACAATAGTTCTGTTGGAAACTTCATGATTATGCATTGTTGCTTGAGACGTTCTTTCCACAAGCGTACCTGTCTTCTTGAAGGCTGCAGCCTTGAAGAAGAAAAGTTTACTTGTCAAAACGTTTGCTCCAGCGACACTCCACATTCTTGAATTTTCCATCTCTATCTTTCCAAGAACTTTTGCCTTGAATAACAAGCTAAGCTACACAATTCATGTTTTGAGGAAAAAAATTTCTATATGTCATACTCACCAATGACAGCTAGATGAGGTGTTGCTGGTATTCTCTCTAGGCTCTCTTAACCTGCATGCTGGTAATTCACAAGCAAAAAATCAGTTAGACTCGGGAGAAAAATTGCAATAACCAGACATACCTATCTAAATCACACATAATAACCAAACTTCTAAGGGCCGCCTTCCATTGTTTAACATAAGCAGCTGATAATGCAGTTCGTATTACAAGCCTACACGCTGTCCAAGGGGAGAAAATACATCACAAAATAAAAGATAAAAAGAAGACGACATTTCGACTTCCATATAGGCCTCCTTCACAATGAGGCCAAGCAACTGTGGCTTGGGTGCATGGGGAGAGTTGGCCTGGACATCAAATTTGAGGTATTAGTTTAGAAGACATAATTTAGGATCTGGTCTGTCTTTACAAATTAAATGCACGTGTAACCAGAAATGGTAAAACAAGTAGACTACATAAAAAATTGTGAGATATTGAGTACATACTTCGCTTGGCAGTGTGAAAGTTGCAGTGACATCCATGACCTAATATGGAGTTGAACGTCTACGCCAGAAGGTGTCTGTTGACCCTTCAGATCAGGCCTGTGAACCAAAGACGATTGTAGCTATTAGCAGTCAGTGAATGATGTCTATTAGACAGTTGCATGCAGTAACTTGCATACACACTTGCGAGCACTTGACACATCTCCCAGAGTCGTCCTAAACCTACTGCGTTTTAAGTGCTTGCACATGTCGATAACGCTGCAGTTAACTCCAGTTTGTCAATTTTTACTAAGTGATATCTGCTGGTTTCATAAGCAGTAACTTATAAATAATTCAGTCAGCCCACGCGCATGATTGTTCTTGGTACAATGTTTCTCAAAATACACTGTTTTCCCCATCTTGGTCTTTTTTTCCGCGACGTATTTAGGCTTCCGTGTGCACTTACAAGCTAAGGTCACTTTCGATTGCGATTCGCGAATCGGGGTAGAGTTGCCCGATCGCAATCAGATACCAACATCTGCTTTTTATGCCGGCTAGCGGTCGAGAACCAGAGTAAGAAATTGCGGAAGAGGTGCAGTTTTCAGCCACAGTACTAGACAAAAAAAAAAACTATTTCTGGTTGACGTATAACTTTACGGATTCGTGGCTGTATCGTCCACATTATTTAGTTCCTCAAAAAAGTGATGATCATCACGGCCTTATAGCGCAGGTATTATAATGAACAGATCAAAAGGAAGAACAAAAAGTGCTTACGAAACATCTTCATCAGGTACTCTCAATGTATTCAGTGGTACATAAGATGATAACGTGCTCGACCAATCGATTCCGGTCCTTGCGCTGTTAACCACTTTCAATCGCGATCGAAAGTGCGTGATAAGTGCAATAAACACGCGCTAATGCTCCTCGTACGCTCACGTTTTCTTTTTCTTTTTTTTCACAGAAAGAGGACCTTTCTTTTTTTTTTATCATTAGACGCAAGCTGACGCTTGAAAATCGCTGCACGCGGTTCAGCCTCGGCCTGAAAGCACCCTCAAGGCGGCGGTGTTGGGCTACCTCCAACGGGGCATGCACGTAGTTTGAATGCATACTGCAAGTAGAGAATTCACACATACGCGCGAAAGAAGTCAACTCCACAACCAGCGAAAACTAGCGCTTGCTCTTTCGCTACTCGCGAACTAGGTGACGGGTTAAAACCACGGACAGTCGAAGGAAGTCTACAGACGAAAGAAGTATATAAGCACACTCACCTTGCACCTGTGTTCAGGCTGGAGCGTCAAGCAGAACGCGCGTTACACGGCCCTCAGTCTTTCCAGTACACCAGGCGAGAAATAAGACAAAATGGCGCACCAAGCTGCAGGCTTTTTCCCGGCGCGAAAAAAAAAAAAAAAACACGCAAAGGTTGTTGTTGTTAGTGGTTCATGAGGAAAAGGAAGAAGGCACCTAATTTCTGTCTGCCTACAGGCGACACGGCGCAGTGCCTTATGCAAAGGTCGAAGAAACACGAAGGAACATGCTGGCAATGCATGCATCGGCCCCCTCGGCTGTTGTCTCTCTCTCTGGCACAGCAGCGGCGGCATCCTTTCCACTGTATAGTGGAGGGGTAACCTCAAAGGGGCGCGCGAGAGAGTGAGGTGTCACATGACGTGTGGTAGCCAACCGAAGCGCACAGGAAGCTTATCTCCCTTTCTGTCTCTCATTCCTGCTTCTCTCCGCTCGGTAAATAACGGCGGAGTCCTCGTCTTTCGCGTTTGACGCCGTCGACTCGTCGAAATAGATCAAGAGATGGTTGTCAAAATGCAGGCCCGTTTTTACAGTGTAATCTGAGGAATTCTCTCCACCAAACGACTTCGATAGCACCAAGAACTCGTCAAGTAACACGCACAACATCCACACGGCATCACTCACCAAGTTTATCTGGGGGTTTGGAGATCATTTAGCTCCGATACCCGGTAAGAAAGGAATCGCTTGCAGTGTTCTGCCATCCATGAACGAACGTAAGAAAAAAAAAAACACGGCGCAGTGTAGGGCAAGATTAGGAAACGCGAATCAGGAGTCTGCGTTACTTTCCGCGTAAGCCGAATGTGATGGGATTCATGCACTACAAAAGTACTGACGAATGCTATACGCACGTAAAACAAGGCGAGTTTTGACTGAAATGGTCAGACGTTAACATCTAACTATCCAAAGTTGCTGCAGAAGATCTCGCGAAGCTGATAGCTGTACTATGCGGGCTATAATCTAGAGCGCGAGCTGACGTAATTTCACTAAAAACTTCGCCTCTCACCAAAACGAAGCAGATTTATCGTGTCACGGACGGTTCGGTATATTCACTGATGCACGAAACATACAAAGTAGTGTGTGTTCATTGCTTGCTAACGCGTAAAAGTGCGGCTAGCACCGCCGAACAAGGCAGCATTAAGAGCGTCTGCCTACTGACCATCCTTGAGAGGACGCTCCTGAATTCCGCTAGGCGGCGCGGCAGTCTATGAACATTGCGAATTGCGCTGTTAAGAGTGCTAACGGCAAGCTGTTTATATACCCCATGCACGATTTGGTGAGCCTCAGAGCTCCGTCACTTCAGCGTGTTTTTGTCTTCAGTGGCAAGAGACGCCACGGGATTGTGTTGGGTGCACTCTAAAGGTTGTCGTCTCGCGTTTCGATGACCACTGCCTCCACGTAACATTCGGATGAGCACGAAGGTCACTTCGCTCGCTGCCGCGGTCGTGTTTACGAAAGGAGCACGTGGCTCACATACGAAGAAGTAAGAATTGTGACAGTTGTTCGCGCTTGTCCTGCGTATACTTGTGCATTCGTTTAGTTCGTATTTCTCTTTGAACAGCGCGCTTAGGTGTCGAGCCGCAACAGTTGTTAGTCCGCACAAGTCTTGTGTATCCTCGTTTCGTGCGTGCTTTCTGCTTGAGGTGTGTGCCAAAAGTTTCGGCCTGCTTGTCGTTCCTCCCGTCACTTTGAATTTGCTGCTATAGTATTCATTCTTTCGCCCTTGTGGCGAAACAAAGCACAATAAACGCTCAACTACCTATGTGTGGACACGTTTCGCTTTCATGTTATACCGATTCCTAGAAAGAGGGATCAGCCACGCTTTTCGTTGTTTTTTTTCAGATCTACTCGTACTCCGCGAAGACGTGGAACATAGCTGCTTGCGGGTTCGTGCCGTGAAGCTGTTTTTCAAGTGCGGCGCGGCATTTCATTTCCACATGGAAGGCAAGTCACTGACGCCCGGAACAATATGCGAGTGAGTAAGCTATTCAGTACACTTTTGAATTTAACAAACCTGCCACCATTTAAGGCAAGCCTTATTCGTTACTTCCAACGTAGACTCTTGAAAACCTACGTGGAGTGCGGAAACTTCGCTCTTAAGGAAACAAACTGCACGAGTGACGAAAATCTACAGGAACACATGAAGTTTTTTCTGACTCAGTCCCTTAAAAGGCACTCTTTGAATTGCCAAAACATCACCGGCTACAACGAACCGTTGCCGTTTTCGAAAGGTAAGCGAACTTAAGAAATTACTCCTGACTGTGCTTCCACTCAAAGGCTAAAAGAGACGTAGATACAGTAACTAAAAGAGGTGTAGATTTTCAATTGCACACAATTTTAGAAGCGGGGAAATGGTTCGTACGGGGTGACAGGGAGCACAGGAGAAAAAAATTATGAGCAAGACAATGAAAAAAAAAACAGAACAAAGCTACAATGGTATGAAGAGAGGCTGCAATTTTTATATATACTGACATAAACAAAAAGAGCAAGCGAACCCTCGTTCATGAATTAGGAAAAGAAGTGTATACTTAATGGCTCATTTTCTCTGTTAGAAGCAATATTAATGAGCATTAGAAGTAATTGTAACGTAAATGCGAAAAAATTAAATAAAAAATGAAGAAAAGATAACTTGTCGCGGGCAGGTACCAAACTTGTTACATAAAAGGAACATTCGTGACTCTGGATGCTCTGGAGAGCATATTTAACCACTCCTTTTCGATAGCTGTGACTGTAATACGCCACCTCACATTCGGTTCCTGCCCGCGGCAAGCTATGTTTTCATTCACTGTTGTTCTTTCACATTTACGTTCCATTCAGGTTTGCTAACTACCCCTATGGTGCATTATTGTCTGTTAGAACTCATATATATATATATATATATATATATATATATATATATATATATATATATATATATATATATATATATATATGTCTAAGGCTGTGCCATGGCTGAAACGTAGAGTTAAGAAGTATCCAGAAGTATCCAATTTTCGTATGTGCTCCTTTATTTCTTCAATACATGTGTACCGGACCCGCAGAACGTTTTTTTGATATATATATATATATATATATATATATATATATATATATATGCTTTGCTTTGTATGTACCTAATGCTTTGTACAAATGATTAACAATAGTTAAGGGTTTTACGTCCCGAAATTGCGACATCGTTATGAGAGACGTAGTAGTATAGAGGGGCCCAGAAATTTTGCCCATCTGGTGTTTCTAAACGTTCACCTAAACCTAAGTGCCTCAAGCATTCTGCCTGTACACCAAAATGCGGCGACCAGCATTGGATCCCGCGACCTTACTTCAGATCAGCAGTCGAGCGCCAAAACCACTAGACCGCCGTGCCTGGTACAAATTAAAAAAACCAAGGCGGATAAATGATGTAGAGAATGCAGGATTTTACATTTGTTTGCTTTCAAAATTCATTTCGTCGTTACTATTAGTTTTTTTCTTTTGACTGACAACTCTGCCCGTTGAAAAGACAGATAGCTATGCAGTGTACTCATCTGCATTGAAGCTTAAGTGCCATGTTCCTTTTAAGGCTCCTCCTCTGCGCGTGCATAGAAGCTACACAGGAGCCTGAAGACGTGAACAGATAGTATGATAACTACGCACTTATAGACAAAAGAAAGCGTTCATAGTTGCATGAAATAGTGTCACAAACTAGTTGCAATATAATTTAGTTGAGTAGCAAGACGCATTTCGTAACCATACCGTTGACAGCCAAAATTTCAACCTGCCGTAAACTGTTTCACTGTGAGAATTATGAATATTATTATGTTTTCAAGGTGCTCCAAGAGTGGTCGCTGATGTTCATCGCTGGGCCATGGAGAGCAGTGAATACGGCAGTCGCGGTGACCATCGCGAAGGTACTCTCATGGTTCAGTCACAGTGAAATGCATGCCGAAAGCAGGAATCGCCTAACAGCGACAGAGCTTATAATGCAAAAGTAGAAGAAAAACAACGAATTTGCAACGGCATGTAATGCTTTTTTTTTCAATATTTTTCAGAGGCCGATTCGGAGCACTCGAGAGGATGTGCTATCGAAGATGCGCTCCACCGATATTTCACGTGTGGCTCAAATTTCTTGTGGAAGATGGTGATTTGGAAAAGACACTTTGCAAAACACCAGGATGTTTACAACCTGGCTGGAAACGAAACGATCCCGACAACACCTTCTATGAGGATGTTGGCCAGGAAAGCGAATGAGGACGACGAAGTCTGCGAGTTAGTACTGTTTAACCGACAGGGCCCATTCTATTCAACAGCGAGTAGAGTATTAATAACGCTTAATTTGTTTTTCTACCAGGGCAATCAAAGAACTCAAAGAATGCACGAACGAAATCGTATCCCACAGTGAGTGCAAGAAAGTGGATGGGCTCTCCACAAAAATGGTCTCTATGCAGGAAATGCTGGTAGGGGAGTCGGCAAAGTGGGCCTGCAGGTTCTTGCCCAGGAAGAAGCACGCCATCTATCCGTCGTACAGCAAACGTAAGAATAAGCGAATGTTGAATTAATAAAATGTGTGGTTTAACGTCCCAAAACCACCATATATAACAAGAGACGTCGTAGTAGAGGGTTCCGGAAATTTCGACCCATAGGGTTCTTAAACATGCACCAAAATCTGAGCACACGGGCCAACAGCATTTTCGTCTCCACCGAAAATGGAGCCGCTGCAGCAGGGATTCGATTCCGCGAGATGCGGGTTACCAGCCGAGTGCCTTAGACTACCGTGCCAGGGCACGAATGTTCAATTAGAGCCCGTAAAAAGTATTGGTACTTCGTAAAGTCTCTAGTACGTTTTCTAAGGATAATAACCGATTAATGAATGTTAGTTCTCTTTAAACGCAATAAAGGCGTTGCCTAATTAGGCACCACCTTCATTTCCTTCATTGCCTGATTGAAGAGCTAGTCGTCTGTTGCGTTATAATAAGCAGCGTGACATCATCAAAACGTCCTTACAGTTGAAGCCCCTCACTTCCTCATAGAAATATTTTCGTAATTGTAAAATGAATTTATACGCGACATGCTTTTTCATAGTTATGGCAGACTTTTCTAAATTTCCCTGTGACCCACTGCATTGTTCATGTGTTGTCTGATGTATCAGAATAGAAAGAAATTACCTGCATAAGAATAGCGAAGTCCTGATAGGAGCTAAACAAAAAAAACATAGTCAATGAATTTTCAGTTATTCATTTTGGGACATATGCTGTAACGCAATAAGGACCGAGGGCTTGAAAAGTAGTGCTATGAACTTATGACTTCATAAGCTTATAGCGCTATTTTTGAAGTACGTGGCGCTGCTTTGCGTTACAAAAGAAACGGTCGTTCCAAGGTGGCAGCTTCGCAAAAGCGTGCGCCAAGCTCTTCGCTTCGACGTTAACAGTTATGACCTTAATTGTAATGCAAATGAGGTTTTCTAAATAAAATTGAGCACTAATATATTCTGATAGCACGTTAGGCTCAAAATTTCTGCTAACAAAAGACGGGAGCAGCGACGCATCGCGAACGAATCAGTGAACGCAGGCAGGTAATAAGCGGCAATAATGCGGACGCGGATCAGCAGCGGTACGGCACGCTCATACGGCTGAAACAGTTGGCTGGACGCTGAAGGCTTACATGTTTTGGAGCTACTCGATTCTAGAGCACGACTTAATCGCAATTATCGGATGTCACTGTGTACGGAATAGCACGGCATTGATAAAACTCGGCTTCTTGGAGTGGCACGATGAGAAACATGAGCGCACAATTGCAAAGGAGACACAAAAAGACAACGCTGTCGCCGCGCCCAGTGCTGACAAGGACTTGTATGTATAGTTAAAATACCGTCGTAGGTACTTGGCGTAGCTTTCTGTATAATAATAATAATAATAATAATAATAATAATAATAATAATAATAATAATAATAATAATAATAATAATAATAATAATAATAATAATAATAATAATAATAATAATAATAATAATAATAATAATAATAATAATAATAATAATAATAATAATAATAATAATAATAACAATAATAATAATAATAATAATAATAATAATAATAATAATAATAATAATAATAATAATAATAATAATAATAAATGTGTCTTTACAGGCCAAAATGGCTCGGGAGACATAAACAATAGTGTTCTTTAACTTGCACCAACATTAGTTTTTACCTGTATGAAACTGTAGCGCATGTATATTGCGCAAAGTTTTACTACTGTACGTTGCTTGCTCAGTAAGTTCGGACACCTAGGGAATATTTGGCCACAATATTGGATTAGTGTCGTTTCCTCCTGCGTTGTCAGAAATAGAGAGTTTTAGTTTAGTGTAAGCAAAGTTGTACGTGCACGACGTGCTGCGTGCTGTGTACGCTACGTTGAAGGCTGCTTGATGATGATTAGTGGAGCTTTGTGGCGCAAGAGCCATGGGTGGCCAAAGATTTTCATGTCTTTGATGTGATGTAAGCAATGACCAATGATTGCGATGGCAGGGTGTAATACGGCTGTAGAAGGGCTTAAAATCACGTGTGCTATAGAAGCGTAAATTGTGTGTATAAAGTATAGAATACGCGATTTGATGCACGGGTGTGTAATGAATTGCAAGTGATCATGGTATCTACAAGTGAGCGATTGTAAAATAACACGAATGCCTCCTCAACCCCTTTGAAACTAAGGCAGGTGCTTCTCAGAGTAAGCTACTGCAGCAACATCATCTGCGGAGAGGTTATGCCACGAATTTCCCTTGTATATGATGCTGAAGCTTCGAATTTCATCTAAAAACGCAAATAATGATTGATATTTAAGTTTAAGGCTGCATCCTGCAGCATTAGTTTACCGTGCGCAACATCTGAAACGTGTACTGCACCAGAGCGTCAACAGGCCGGCCTTTGAGTGTTGCTTCTCGCCATCTCGTGCAGAGGCAAGAAGTTCTAATAACCGATATTCTTCAACGCAATACACAAATCAAGGCATAAGACAAGGCATATTTTGCGAGGACGAGTGCTGGTTTGGGGTGTTGAGGCCATAGGTCAACTAGCAACACGAAGGACAGAGACAGCGAAGACGATCACTTACTGCCAATTTAACATTTCATGTTTGCTACAGACTTTTTTCAAGATTCCGAGACAAAAAAAACACAAACTGGGGTTGCTCAACAGTAAATACAAAAAATGCCCCCATTGGCAGCGGCGTCTTCACGTGTCATTCCTCACGTCGTGACAGCTGCTTTCAGAATGATGAGGGCACCGTGTGCGAGAAAAACAACCCGAGATTCGTAGAACACATGCGCGCTAAATGCGTCACTAGAACTTACGTTTACTTTCTTACATTTTGAATGCTTTTGCATGCAATCATTTTACGGTTGGACACACGCAGCCACCACCACAGTTCAAAGGGATCACACACACGACGCCCCGTAGACAACCGACAAATCCGTCGCGGTGCTTCCCGTCACCATCGCGTTCCTGCTTCTTCGTAAATGACGTTGTCCAATCGTCCAACGTTGAGGTGCAGCTTAGCCGATATCACAACCCACTTTCAGCTGTTCACTGGTTGGCTGCAGGTTACTTATTTCGGTTCCAAATGCATCAAAATTCACACGGACTTCGTTCGCTGCCACGGCCACCGTAGTGTTGTTGGTGGCAGCCATCTTGTCTGTTTTGGTCTCGGCTGTTCGAGATCTCGCGAGAGCTACTGCTAAAGTACCCAACGACTGTAGCTTGCGCAGCGTAAGAGCCCAGATCTAGTGTACGCATTCTTCGCGTGCGCGAACGCACGCACCTCTCTTACGTACAGCGCATGTGCAGCCGTGCTCCCTCTCGGGCGATGCGTGCGCTAAACTAAAACTCTCTAGTAGCGCGTTTCCGTACAGATCGAAAATCTTCGAAACCTGGTGGCTAAAAATACACGATGTCGCGTACTTTACTTGAATATGTAACTAACTTCTGGTTGAGCCGAGTGGCACGGTTCAACTATACAGAGGAGCGTATACGTACGGGCGTACATGCCTTAGAGCTGTGGGGTCGAATAGACCACATATAGTCGTTGCTACCATCGTACGTTTAACTGGTGACTAAGGTAAGCGGAAGACGTTGTTTCGTGTTTTTGCCGAGAATGGTAACCGAGTCATTTTACAGCGAGAGCTGTTATGAGATCACTACGCGGGTCTCGCACAGCGCCGCAGTTGTCCGCCACCGTCGCCGGTGTCTGTAACCACATCGCATCAACGACACAGTGGGACTCAAACCCGGGTCCACTGGGTACCAGCCCAGTATTCTACCACTAAGCCACGCCAGTGTTTGTCATTTGTTGGCAAACTTGCCTTAGGCAGGTTTGATGCCGGGAAAGCAATCGCAATAATGCGACTCATAAAGCGTTTTAAAACGGCGAAAAAACAAGCAGTCGTCACACAATGCCGATAGCGTAACGAGTGGGTCGTCGAATGCTCCAACGCATGGCAAAAGCTTGCTTTTGTTCAGCTATTAACTGTGGCGCATATTTACTTCAGGCATAATTCCTCGTTGAGTCGGCCACTGCATGAACAATTGGGACCAAATTCCTTGGAACTGTTTAGCAGGTACCACGCTTCTCAGAAGAATGACGAAAAATAGCAAAGCGAATGCCGGCCTACTACCCCGAAATTCCAAATATTACAATGCTGTAGTAGGTATCAAGCAAGTGTGCTTTCAGCAGTTACCCAATGAGTGTTTAGAAAAAGCTTTGAAACGCTGCTCTTCAAGCTTTCGCTGTGACAATGCTGCGCCTTCCGCGCAGGCCCGGCGTTTTTTGGTCTTGTCCAACTGTTTGACTGACAGATCTGTGCGGGCGAAACTTAATCTTAAAATAATAAAAATAAATAACAAACAATGCCCCACCTGGTGCACCGAAGTATTGCAGGCTACTGAAAAAAAATAAATAGTACAAGCGTCAAATGGCGATTTTAAAGAAGAGAGAGCGAGAGACAAAAAAAAGTAAAGTAGAGAGCACCGGCCACCACCATTGCCAACCACCTCCAAGGGAATGAGTGAGGACCTCAGCGATATAATGTACAAAACTATATAACTTAACACACAAATAAATATTCGGACTTGGTCTTGACTCACCGATTTTTTACTTCAAATACAAATTTTTAGCTCGTTCTTTTTTCTTCATCTTGGTTTCAATCCATCATCTTCCATGCTGAATCCTCCATCTTACTTTTATTTTTCTCACATATCCAACTAGAGAACCTTCCTCCGCCAGGCTGCTTATACAGGAAGCTTGTCAAGCTTTTTTCATACTGCGTGATCAATTTCTTCTCAAGCTTCTCCATGTCGAAGGACACCGTGCAGGCGTGCATGTGAGTATTAAGTAGCTAAAATAATGTGTCTAAATGTGCATGGCGCCCACGTGATATTTGGCGAAAACAAGCGATGTATGGGAGAGTTTTTAACACTACACTTTTAGCGGCACGATATAAAACTATGGTTTCTTTTCTGAATTATTTACCCACAGAGTTTCATAATAGTACACTAGAGAAAAAGTTTTTGATCAGCGTGCGAAAATAGGAAAAAAGAACAGGGTAGATAAAAAGAGCGCTGACTTCAAACTAACTTTATTTCACAGAGCGGCAAGAATATATATGCCTAAAAAAGAGTGATTACAGAACATGAAGAAAAAATACAAGCCTAATCAATGCAACAATATCAAAGCACGTATGACGGGTCCTCTATTGCCTCAAAGCCCAGCCAGGTAATCACGTTCTGCCTGTGATAAAGCAACCGATGAGGTTCTTACGCATTTATCACCTAGCGAGTGTATTTTTTCAGCTTCAATAATTTCTCGGGTAAGGTGATTCCTCAGCCTTTCCAATACAGAACACTGATAAAAGAGGAGGGTGCACCCACAATCTCGGCAATGAATGTCAAGGTGCCCTTGTACCACATTGTGCATAATGTTTTGGTGTTCTCGGAGGCAGTCATTTATGCACCTGCTGGTTTGGCTGATATAGACGCGCCCACACGTCAGTCGAATCAAGTACATTACTCCCACTGCGCATGGGACGTAACGTGACCTGTGCGCAAGAGAGCACGGAGCAAAGCTTGCGCGAGATGTAGTAACCCGTTTGCAAAGTGTCTGCAATTTTTCTGGTGCAAAAAAACAACAACAACACAAGAACGTTGGTGGCTCGAGCAATCTTTTTTAGCCTGTGTGATTGATTTGTGGGGTTTAACGTCCCGAAACCACAATATAATTATGAGAGACGCCGTAGTGGAGGGCTCTGGAAATTTCGACCACCTGGGGTTCTTTAAAAACGTGCACCCAAATCTGAGCACACGGGCCTACGACATTTCCACCTCCATCAGAAATGCAGCCGCCGCAGCCGGGATTTGAACCCGCGACCAGCAGGTCAGCAGCCGAGTACCTTAGCCACTAGACCACCGCGGCGGGGCCTTAGCCTGTGTGAGACGTCGTGCACGTAAGGTAGTACGACAGGCCGGATCTTTCTGACACTGTTGCGTTTATCCGGTTTGTCGCCTCGCTTCACGACTGTAACCAGCTTTTCCGCCACCGAAATGAGAACATGTGCGGGGTAACCAGCTTTGGTCAGACGCTCCACTTGTAGAGCAAAGCTGCAGTGTGCCATGTGGCGCAGGACTTCTTTAAGGCGTTGGAAAGGCAGAGGTTAGCAATGCTCCGCTTGACCAATTTTGAGTGAGCTGAGCTGAAGGGCAAAAATGGCTGGCCGCTTTTGGTTCATACATCCAGCAAACATGCGAGGATCCTAGCAAAATCTTCAAATCTAAAAATATCAGGTTGTTATCAGTGGGCTATTCATACGTCAGAGCAAGTGGTTTCAGGCACTCTCGGAAAACAGTCAAAACATCAGAGGAAACGGCCTGGAAATTTGGACTATCACATATCAGCAACATTAAATAATCATCATCAAAATGGCAAACTTTAAAAACTACAGAGTCATCAAGCTTGTTTGACAAGACACGATCATGATGTGCTATAAATATGTCACTGAGAATGGGTGTCAAAAATGAACTAATACATACTCCACTTTTTGTAGGTAGTTTTTGTCGTCCCATTATAAAAAGGCGGCCTTCAAATAAAAACTGAGTAATTTGAACAGGCTGCTGTTATGGGTTCCAGTACGCGTTTGGAACGCTGATGATCCGAAACTGTCCATGGATTCCTCTAGATTTTTAAGCAGTTGGTCATGTGGCAAAGAGCAAATTAAGTTCTTAATATTCACAGACTTTGCCTGGAGTCCCGTGTTAGTTCCCTCAGAAAATATCAATGACAACGTCAGAGTTTTTGACCAAAAAAAAAACGGTCGTATATTGTTATATTTTTGAGCTTTTCTTGCAAGAAAAGTGCTACCGACTTTTGTCAAGTCCCCCTTTCTGTTACAATGACCGCCATCACGCAGTCAATTTTGTGGGTTCGCGCAGAGAAGAACAGCTCAAGGCTAAGCTTTTTGCAACTATCTACCCCGTTTGAAAGCTTCTGAGATACCAGGGCCCCGGTAAGAGTTTTCTCACGCTTCTTAAGCTTAACCAGACAAATCTCATCTTTCTCGTTGAAAACAGACTCAATTGCCTGTACAGCTTTCACCTTAAACACCGCAGCTTTGCTCTAAATGTGGAGCGTCTGACCAAACCTGGTTACCACGCACATGTTCTCGTTTCGGTGGCGGAAAAGCTGGTTACAGTTGTGAAGCGAGGCGACAAACCGGATAAACGCAACAGTGTCGGAAAGATCCGGCCTGTCGTACTACCTTACCTGCACGACGTCTCACGCAGGCTAAAAAAGTTTGCTCGAGCCACCAATGTTCTTGTGGTTTTTTCTGCACCGGAAAAATTGCAGAGACTTTGCAAACGGGTTACTACATCTTGCGCAAGCTATGCCCCGTGCTCTGTTGAGCACAGGTCACGTTACGTACCATGCGCAGTGGGAGTCATGTACTTGATTCGACCGACGTGTGGGTGCGTCTATGTCGGCCAAATCGGCAGGTGCATAAATGACCGCCTCCGAGAACACCGAGACAATGTGCCCAATGTGGTACAAGGGCACCTTGGCATTCATTGCCGAGATTGTGGGTGCACCCCCTTCTTTCTTCAGTGCTCTATATTGGCAAGGCATATGAATCAGCTTACCCGAGAAATTATTGAAGCCGAAAAAATACACTCGCTAGGTGATAGATGCGTAAGCACCCCATTGGTTGCTTTATTACAGGCAGAATGTGATTACCAGACTGGGCTTTGAGGCAATAGAGGACCCGTCACACGTGCTTTGATATTGGCCCATTGATTAGGCTTGTATTTGATCGTCATGTTCTGTAATGACCCTTTTTTAGGCATATGTATTCTTGCCACTCCATGAAATCAAGTTAGTTGGAAGTCAGCGCTCTTTCTGTCCCTTTGTTACATGTTCGCGCGCTGAAAAAACTTGCAAATATGACTACACACCAACTAGCCCAAGCTTCCACTCTTGTGACTAGAGGGAAATCGCGCGCTGGTGTTGGTCAAAGCTACAACGCATTGGCGCTTCATTCAGCATGAATGGACATGATGGTTAGTACATAGACTTGACAGAAACTTCCTTCTTCTGGCTCCTTGAGGCCTGCGGCCGCTTTGTCAGAGGATGAAGTTCGAGAAAAGCTTAACAGTCCCTCATTACTATCTTGACTTTTCTAAGCTGACTAACTGATACCTGCTCACGAGGTACAAGATGAGCCAACATATTTGCACAAGTGCGAAATGAACAATCACAGATCATGAAGGGATACAACACAGCGCTTGTGTTTTGTCCTCGTTCATTTTACGCGGTGATAATATGTCTATTATAAATCACCAGCTAGCCCGAACTGCCATTCTATCAAATAGCAACGAGCCATTATATTACCCGAAACAAAAATCGAAACAACAGTAAACAAAACTTCAAGTGCAATCGAAGCCGCAATCAAGCAGACCAGGCCAATGAACTCCATCATTCTCATGATGGCGTCAAGATCACAGCGCTATAGTTCCCTTTAGCAAATATTGTAAAAAAGGGAAGAAACGACTACCACAATAAGAACAATTTGAAACAAACAAGACGGTTCGGCAATTGCAGAACACTCTATGGGTCTATGTAGCTGCAGATGCATTTAAGTTTTCTGAAGCGACGTGCCGCGACAGCTATAGACGTTTCGTCAGGTGTAGTAGCGGCTCGGTACACGGGTATTACATACACTGTCTGCAATGCGGCTATTAAAGAGGATAGCGTTACTTGGGGAGCTTCAACGGCAAAATTTTGGTCTGTCTGTCTGTCTGTAAATTTGCTTGTTTGTCCGCGGTAACGATTCCTCCTAAGGCACCAAACGATACCTCAAACGGCCAACACCATCCGCAGCGCCCACCAATATTCCTCACGTTTCAGCGTTCATACTTGTGCGATTGTCAGTTAAAAAGCAATTATTGCGCTTATTTGAGGCACCATAACAACACGTCGATGTTTTGTATGTGTGTCCTTATACTAGTTAAAGCACACACAAGTAATTCTAAAGACCGTAGCGTTTATCACGCTGCGCTGACATTGCAACGCGATGCTCAAAAAGGCAACTGTTTCCAACACTTTGCTAAGACGACACAGTGGTGGCACCTGATCGTCGCTTCGCGTTCTACTCCTTATCGCCCCCGAGACAGGCGAGCATCTTTCTCCGCGGGCGCTCACGTATTCTTTTGTTTTCACAGATATTATGCCAGATGGCGCTCATGTCTAACGTGCCTAGATGTGCTCGTTCGCCTTCGCTGCACGGATCGAGACTCTCTTACGCAGCGCTCACTGAATACAATTCCCCGATTTTCTAGCACAGAACATCAAGTAAACGTTTTATTCACTCTCTCCGCACGCGAGACTACTGTCTTTCGACGACATTTGCAGTGAAACATGCAGATATGGGGCCAAAATTTTACCCCTAATTCGTCCTTAATGTTTTTTGGACGCGCTGAACATTGAGCACTATGCACTTGGTTCGCATCTATGCAAGCGCGAGACAACCGTAGAACTCCGTAGAGATGAGTAGTTATACTTAATTGAGTTCTCCTTTTATCTTGGTTATTTCCCGATGGGGAATCAGTGTAACCTTCTTCGGGATATTCACTTGAGAGACACCATATGCACCATCACTGTTTGCGCACAGGTTTCTTAGCAGGTATGGCTCTTGCGTAGAGCAGGCACGCAAGTTGACCAACTGCAGCATGAAAGTGAAAGAGCTGGAAGATTTCGTGTTCCTCACGAACGTTGTGCAGGACAAATACTCCTCCCCATGCGATCCAGAAGGTGGGCATTCTCATTTTCATGTTTGCTTATGTTGTAATGTTTTCAGAAATCGGTGAAAGTTTGGCAGTGAAAAAATGAGCAGCATCATGAAAAATGGTCAATGATATTTTGGCAGTCTTACCCACGTATTTATAAACGCTAAGTGACTTGAACATGACTTGCCACCTCCTACGATGCAGCAAAATTTGTTTAGAATGCGCTGTTTCTAAGCGAAGGAAGCGCTAACGCACAAACATGCTTAAAACGCGCTGGCAAGTCAAGTTAAAGTCGAGGAGCGTTTTTAAATACGGGGTTAATCTAGTGGACGTGTTCTGATACGAAGGCTCATAAAGGAAGAAACAAAAAAAAGCGGAATGATTTTATACAAATTGAAATACTTTAAGTGTTGGTTCAGTTTTCTTTGTTTATCGAAGATCAACCGTAACAAACAGTATCTTTATACATTTCAGAGAAGGTGTCAAAATTGCGATGCAATTGTGTATTTATAGACAGAGCTTGCTATATTTTTGACGCATAAGATAGTTCTTGTGGAAGACAGTGCATAAGAAAACAGCAAGGCTATGACGTCTAACACGAAACAAATAAATTATTACCAAAACTCAGTGCTTTTGCTGGTTATATCGGTAGTCATGTATATATGGTTTTTCAGGAGACCTTGCTCGGCAAGCACAAATATATTTTTTATGTATGCTCTTTCGGTAAAATGGTAAAACACATACCTCTGTAACTTTTCAGACAAGAGCAAACTGGCCGAAAAAAAAGGTACTTCCGCTTTCATTTACATACATAAGTTCGGGTATTGAAGTTTCTACAGGCTGTCGTACTCACAATGCGAAATTGTTTATTCTGCCCACCACTGAAGCCGAAGCTGGTGTGCCATCTCTGTGCAAGAAGAAAAGCCTGCTTCAAAATTATCTGAGGTGCAGTTTCACGCTTCAAAATAAGCTCTCGGTCAAGATGGATGAATGTAGGTGAGTACCACGTGCACGACTGAATGCATTGTTTGGCATCGTAACGCGTCATTTTTAAGTACATCATGATGCATAAGCAAGAAGCAACAAAGCAACCAATACCGATTCCTTGCAAACTCAGGAATCTAGTGTTTTCTTGCTTGACTTTACTGCTGCGAAGAAAACGCGCGAATGTTTAGTAGTGGCACGGGCAACGAGTAGCATTTAACGCAATAGCGTAAAAGAGTTCGTTTCGTAGAAATTAGGGTGTTGGTGTAGCCGTCGTTGATTGTAAGTGAAAAATCATCACCTTTTATGCACGACTGAAAAACCTAGAACGATGAAAATAAACTAAAATAATAAGATATCCTGGGTCCGAGTGGGTATCAAACCTGGGTAGAGTGCGGGGCAAACGAACGTTCTACCACACAGCCACGCGTTGGTGTTTGACGAAAGTGAAGATAACTTCATCTGCTTGGAAATACAGTGAAAGTAGCTTCCATGCCTCACAAACACACGCGTCGTGTATACATGCTTCGCAACACAACACAAAATATTGCATTAACGATGCGTGGTACAACCGAACGTTGCCATCGGGCGTCAGAACATGTGATTATCATAATGGCTGCGTGGCTTAAAGGCGGCCACCCATTGCAAAGGGCACACACGTTACTGCACGTATTCTCTAAGGCCACGTAGTGGGCGCATAGCAAGTTCGAAAAGACTTCGTGCACTTAATATTTGAAGTAGGCAGTAGAAATGGGATAGTGCTATCGCGTTCAACTCTTAGAGGATAAGCTTAAGGGCCTCCTAATTTTTTTTCTCTTTGGTAGAGCACTGACTTCTGGTTTTAGAATAGACAGGAAGTCTTTAAAAATATACTACTGGTACAAAATTGACAGCATTGTGGTTGACGTTAAGAGTTATATTGCATACATATAATATCGGATCATCAGTTCACTTAAGATAAGGTGCAATAAACTCTCAAGATAATTATTAAATCTCCATTGAATGAGTTCATCGAAAGAGAAGGAGATTTTTATGTGTGCCTCTGTTATCTAGTTGGACTTTGAAGTTCACTGCTATCGAACTATAAAGTAGAGATCTCTTCTGATAGAAAAAAACTGTCTTTTGTTCTTACTTTCTAGGGCTCTTGATTCATTTTCGCAGTGTTTCATGGAAGCCCGAGCAGATAACGAGTGTACATACACGGACGACAACTTCATGTCCATTATGCAGATGCAGGCAGAGTTAATGACCGACGCCCTAAGGTATCGCTGTACGCAGAAGTTCGGTAAGAGATTCTACGCGCCATTCAGAGCCTCTCACGATGAGGCTGTAGACACGAATCGCCAGTAGAGCTTCCCACTGAGACTGATTAAGATGCGAAATTCAGAATTACAGGCGCACTTACTCTCGCAAAGCTTTCGCTACGTCTTGTAAAGTTAACCTTGCCCCGCTTTAGTCAGCCAACTTATAAATCAAAGAAATGTCCTTCATTTTACCATATGCATGAAGAATCAGCACGAGAGTTCACCTAAGTGCAAACACCCCTGCACCTATAGCATACATTTGCGTTTGTAGCGTATACTTGCCACGAAATCGGCTACACACGCGTGCATATTCTGGTGTGTCATCATAAATAATAATAATGAACGACAGGAAGCAGAAGACCAAAGCTTGCGATAAAAAAAACTGTAAACCGTAAACTCATGCCGACGTTTCGACAAGACGATTGGTCTTCTTCGAGGCTGGAACTGATTTCCTTAGTGCTAGTGTGTAATGCTTCGCACCCTTTCTTTCAATCCAAACAAAAGAAAAGGAGAGGCCAACTGCGAAAGTCGGGAAGGGGGGGGGGGTGGACACTGAAAGGTTGCCGTGGCAAATGGGGTTAGTAAGAAGGAATATTGTATTCAGTTCCAGCCTTGGTGAAGACAAGTCTCCTTGCCAAAACGTCACCTCGAGGAAACAACCATCACTTACGCATCTTTTTATGTCGTGTGTGGGAGTGATGGCGGTTAAAGTAGGCGTTGCATATTTGAGATTACCTGAACCCTAATTTGGAATAGCTTAAAGGCCAACTCCGGTGATTTTTCGACCATGCCAAGATAATTGTGTCTTTATGTTCCTGAGGTACTCTTGTCACGAGCCCAATAGCTTGAATGCTCAAAAAATTTGAGAATAATTTTTTAATACGCAAAAAGATGCGATACCGAAACCGAAACCCAACCGGGTGCCCTGTCTGCATATGACGTAAGATTTGGTAAGAAGCGGAGGCCGTATGCTGGAGCCACCGGCGCAGAGTATGAAAACCGTGAAAGCCAGACCAGCGAGGCGCCGGCCAAACACCACAGAGGAAGGAGCAAAGCTTTCCCGTGCTATACCTATGCCAAACACCGCCGCCATCGCCTTGTGACTATAGCACAATAAACTCTGTAGCAGCCAAAGTAGCGATGCCATCGGCTACGTATCTTTCGTTGACATGCCAAACATGACGTCACACAGACAGGGTTGCCAATAATTCTGGCAAGCAAGGGGAGCTTTTTTATGCAATCTTTAAAATTTATTTGCAAACAATGAGCGCGACTCTCAAGCCTATAATTTGGCATTAATGACGGAAATGTGCAAGGAAACATGCCCAGAGAATTTAATTGAAATATATTGACCCAAAAAAATCGCCGGAGTTCACCTTTAAGGAGAATATTCGCCGACGTGTGAAGCGCCACGGAGCAGAGATTCAATTTGTTGAAGGTAATCACCAACTATCATTTAGGCACGAAAAAAAAGCATTGAAACTATTTCGCTGGTGTTCTGTCTTAGACAAGCAGTGCTAAGCCGGAGACTCCGCGAGCAAATGTGCAGCATTTGTATACTACCACGCGCGTTTCTTATTTTCAATTTCGTTTCATACGGTTTTCACCCATGAAGCATGTGAAAAATTCTCAACTCAAACTGCGCCTGATTGTTCTAGAAGGTTCACGATTATTGTAGATCGTTCTGTTAAATTCGCGCGCAAAACGCGAACACTCGAGATTATTCTAGAGTTGGTGCGACGACCAGTGATAAGCCTTGAATGTTCGACGGCACATGTATAAACGACCACGTGATTTGCCGCTTGTCAGTTGATCGATGGCCGACGCTGAGTTCGCCGCTATGAGTGACACTGTGTATCGCTGTTTATTAAGTTTTAGTTAACAGGTCACAAGTTCGGCTAAATAAACAGTTTAATCTTCGACCTACAGTCTGCTCCCTTCGACGACGTGACGACCCCGTGACATCTGGTGGAGGTGCTTCCCCTTTATGTACCACACGTCCCACTCCAACCGAGAGCCAAGTTTACGTCGCGGAGAAAACACCGACGCCAACCATGACCAGCGAGTCAGTCGTAGGCAACATGTCTACCACAGTCTTTTAACCGACAGGACTCGATTGACCGAAACCATGGCGATGACTGCAGCAACGACGACAGCCACTGCGCCACCACCCGCGGTGATCGGGATGCGGACACCAAGAGAGAGATGGAGCTTCCATGAATCGCCTAGTGAAGACCTGACTAGAGACCTACGACGAGTGGCCACCCTGAATCACTGGGACACTGAAGAAAACCTGCGTCGCGTCTACTTCTACCTGGAAGACGCAGCAAAAATGTGGTTTGAGAATAAGAAATGTAGACTTCAAATCTGGGATATTTTCCGCGGCACATTCCTGAACCCGTTCAGGAGTATCGCCCGCAAAGAAAGGGCCGCGACGCTGCTGGAGACGAGGACACAACTGCCTAACAAAACCGTGACCACCTTCGTCGAAGAAGTGACATGGCTGTTCCCTAACGCCAACCCCATGAGGACAAGAAACTTCGGTTCCTGATGCGAGGAGTCAAGCAAGAGCTGTTTGCGGGACTTGTTCGCAACCAGCCAAGGACTGCCAATGAATTCCTTGTCGAGGTCATGACTATACAAAAGACGCTTGAGATGTGGGCAACGCAGTACAACCACCGTTCATCATTCAACTACGACGAAGCCCATGCCATCAGCGCCAAAGACCTGCGCGAGACCATCCGAGCGATCGTGCGGGTGGAGCTGCCCATCCTTTGCCGCAGCCTCAAGTTAATTCGATCACCGACATTGTCCGCGAGGAAGTTCGGCAATAGCTGGAGATTCCCGAAGCATCGCAACCTGAAGCGGAAAAATCAGCCCCGTATCTGCATGTTTCGCTGCAAATGACGTCGAAAGACGATAGTTTTGCATGCGGAGAGAGAGAACAAAACGTTTATTTTATGTTCTGCACAAGAATATCAGTGAATCGTATTCTGGAAGCGCTGCGTTTGAGTCTCGATCCGTGGAGCGAATGCGAACGAGCGCATCGAGGCACGTTAGACACGAGCGCTATCCGGCAGTCATCTTCGAAAACGAAGGAAGGCGTGCACGCTCACGGAGAAAGATTTGCGCCTATCTCGGAGGCGATAAGGTGTAGAACGCAAAGCGACGGGCAGATGCCACCACCATGTCATCTTAGCAAAGCTTTGGAAACACTTGCCTTTTTGAGCATCGCGTCGCACTGTCAGCGCAGCGTTATTAACGCTACGGTCCTTAGAACTACTTATGTGTGATTTAACTATAGTATAAAGACACACATACAAAACATTGACGTGTTATGGTGCCTCATGCAGATATGCGCAATAATCGCTTTTTAATTGACAATCGCACGAGTATGAATACTGAAACTTGAGCAATATTGGTGGGCGCTGCGGATGGGGTTGGCCGTTTAGCGTATCGCTTTGTGCCGTTTGGGGTATCGTTATGGCGGACAAACAGATAGATGTACAGACAGACAGAAAGGCAGACACACAGACCAAAATTTTTGCGTTGAAGTACCACAAGAAAGACTATCTTCTTTATTATATGCCGTTGCAGTCCACCGCGACGCTTCTTCATGGCCGCGTCAGGATGCTGCTCTGCCACAAATGCGCCGTCAGACTTCGCTGCCACAACCGCCGACGCCATACCACCCACCGGCCGGGGAGCGCTACGCTCCTAAGAAAACCGACGTTTGGCCTGCCCCTGACAACCGCCCTCTCTGATACCACTGCGGGGAAGCAGGCCACACCTACTGGCGCTGCCAGTACCGCCAGACGAGCCCGAGGGCATTCGCCGTCAACGCACCACCGCCACAGCGTGGTCAGCGACCATATGACATCGCTGACTACCTCGCAGAGGCGCAGTCGACACTGCGACAACTTTACCGCTAGCCGCCGCCAAACCACTACGCGTCACCGCATCGCAGGCACTATGCAAGCCCTGCTCTGGGCCGATCACCGAGCCCTTACTTAGATAATTAAGCCAAGCAACCAATCGAGGAGCGGTTGTTGTACGGAGAACTGCCGAAGATCCTCCACCGCCGACGACAACGTCACGACGAAAACTCGAGAGCCCACCGCAACCTGAACGTAGCCCTAAGGTACAAACTTCACGTACCGAAGACGAACTTACAACACAACGTGGAACCAATGGAGGAAAGCAACGTAGCCGTGTTCTGACACCACGACTCAAGCGCAACGCACAACGACGAACCAGTGACTTCAACGTAATGTTACACGGCCACCACGTCACCGCTCTAGTCGACACTGGAGCCAACTATTCCGTTGTCAGTGGACCATTGATGGATATGTGTGGTTGAACGTCCCAAAACCACCATATGATAATGAGAGACGCCGTAGTGGAGGTCCGCGGAAGGTTTGACCACCTGGGGTTCTTTAACAGGCACCCAATCCGAGCACATGGGCCTACAGCATTTTCGCCTCCATCGAAGATGCAGCCATCGCAGCCGGGATTCGATCCCGCGACCTGCTGGTCAGCAGTCGAGTACCTTAGCTACTAGACACCCTGGCGGTGCTCGTCAGTGGACCATTCGCAGCAAGAATGAAGGAAAGACAGCTAGGTAAGGCCCTGAAATTCGAACCGCTAGAGGTCATCTAATAACGCCGGCTGGAGTCTGCACAGCAAGAGTCACCATCAATAACAATGTTTATCCTGCAAGCTTTGTAATCCGGGAACATTGCTCTAGGAACGTCATACTTGGGATGGACTTCCCAAGTCAACACGGCGCTATCGTGCTGAGGTCTGCGTCAATAATACTAACCGCAGAAAACATGCTTCCGACCCCCCCCCCCACCCAACGCCAAGGAATTACGCATTAAATGTGCCGGAAGACGAAGCCACCATTCCGCTTTGCTCAGGCGTCATCATTTCCGTCGGCACCGAGGCATCCGCAGACCATAAAGGCGTTATCGAGGGCAACAAGCATCTGCTCCTTAGGCGCCAGGTTTGCGTTTCAAGTAACGCAAGAGGCATCACCGAACTGGCTCACGGAAAAGCGATGGTAATGGCGACAAACGTCAGGCGTAATACAGAAACCTCAACCTTTGTACGACTATCGCCTGCATAGAAGAATTCGTTGACGCCAGCGATTCTTTCGCTCTTTCTGGTACTTCTGAACCCGCCTCGACGAATCAACGTTCCCAACCCAATTATGACGTCAACCCAAGTCTTTCGATGCACAAGCAGCAACAGCTTAAAACTCTGATCTTGCGATTCAAGCATTGCTTCTCGTGGTCATCGAGAATTCGGCAGACCCCAGTCGTTAAACATCACATTATAACAGTAGAAAAGGCCCAACAAATTCGGCAGAGCTCTTATTGAGTTTCGACGCGAGATCGCGAAGCAGTAAAGAAACAAATCGACGAAATGCTACGCGACGACATAATCCAGCCATCGAAGAGTTCCTGGGTGTATCCAGTGGTGTTGGTGAAGAAGAACGGAGCCCTAAGCTTTTGCGACGACTATCGTCGCCTAAACAAAGTCACGAAGAAGAAGGTGTATCCCCTCCGACATGTAGACGAGCCCTGGATCGACTACAACGCTAAGTTCTTTTCGTCGAAGGACATCAAGACAGGCCTTTGTAAATATAGGTTGACAAAAAAGACCGAGGAAAGACTACCTTTATAACATTAAACGGCCTGTTCAAGTTCAAGGTCATGCCTTTCGGTCTTTACTCAGCGCCCGCTACCTTCCAACGCGTTATCAATACAGTACTGGCTGGCTTGAAGTGGCAGGCTTGCCTTGTCTCTCGGACGACGTCGCGGTGTTTTCTACAAGCTTCCACGAGCACTTCCGGTGCCTTGAAGTTATACTGCAAACCATCAAGACCTCCGGGCTACCCCTAAAGCCAGAAAAGTTCTGCTTCACATACGAGGAGCTCTTGTTTTTGGACCAAGTCATCAGCAATCCCGGAGTTTGGCCTGACCCGCAGGAACCAGCTTCCATTGCCGCCTTCCCGTCACCCACCGACAAAAAGGCCGTGCGTGAATTTTTTGGCCTGTGCGTATATTACAGGCAGTTCATCAAAATTTTTTCCCGCATTGACGAGCCACTCACTAACCTTAAACTCTAAAAAAGAGCGAGTAAAAAGGGTGTCATTTTAACCCACAACAATAATCGTCATCTATTTTGCGTTCCATCCTTGCGCTATCACCCCGCGACCGGTACATTTCGGTCACCATCGACACGCCCATTATCAGGGTTACATTGCATTTCGATAGGAAAGTGGCCAGCGCCGAGTTTTCAAGAAAAGAAGTGCACGCAAGCCTGATTACGATTATTGTTGTGGGACAAAAAGACACGCTTTTTACTCGTGCACCGCCGCGGTGGTTTAGTGGCTAAGGTACTCGGCTGCTGACCCGCAGGTCGCGGGTTCGAATCCCGGCTGCGGTGGCTGCATTTCCGATGGAGGCGGAAACGTAAGCACGTGTGCCCAGATTTGGGTGCACGTTAAAGAACCCCAGGTGGTTGAAATCTCCGGATCCCTCCACTACGGCGTCCTCCCTCAATTATATGGTGGTTTTGGGACGTTAAACCCCACATATCAACCAAACCTTTTTACTCGATATTTTTTTAGAGTGTACCAGGACCGAAGCGGAGTTCCAAGTGAGAAGCGCCACAGGAGGAAGCATTTATGGAACTAAAACGACGCCTGCAGACGCCTCCACTACTAGCGCATATCGACGGATTCGCCGAGACAGAAATACACACCAAAGCAATCAGTGTAGGTCTCGGCGCCGTTCTTGTGCAGAGGACTAACAGACTTCAAAGAGTCATCAGTTATGCTAGCCAGTCACTATCAAAGGCTGAGGCCAACTATTATACGACAGAAAATGAGTGCCTTGCCATCATCTGGGCTACATCCAGATTACGCCCCTACCTTTACGGCAGGCCCTTCAAATTTGTGAGCGACCACCACACCTTCTGTTGGCGAACTTGAAAGACCCTTCTCTTCGCACAATGGAGCTTGACTTCAGGAATTCGACGTTACCATCATTTACAAGTGTGGAGGATTGAAAACACTCTAACGCCGACTGTCTGTCTCGTGCCCCCGTCGAACCACCGCCGTAGGACGATGTAGATGACAGCTGCTTCTTGGGACTGCCAAATACCGACGACTTCACCGAACGACAACAAGCTGAACCAGAACTCAGGAGCCTTGTGGAATTCTTCGAGGGTAACAGTGCCACCGATCTGACAGTATTCAAGAAAAGGCTGTCGTCGTTCTGCCAGCGAAAGGGAGTTCCCCCAAGAAGAACTTCTCGCCCCTTCAAGCCAAACACCTTATCATGGTTCCCTCAGCGGTGAGACCAGAAGTCCTCCAAGCCTTCACGAAGGCCCGATGGCTGGAAACCTCAGTGTTTCTCATGTGATCCCATATAAGAATACTGGAAAAGTACTACTGGCCACGACTTGCCGTCGGTGTGAGTCGTTACGTCAGAACATGCCGAGACTGTCGACGACGATAGACACCACCGACGGATCCAGCAGGCTTCCTTCAGCGGATCGAACCAACTGACCACCTGTTCCAGCAAATCAGTATGGACCTACTGGGACCGTTTCCTACGCCGACTTGCGGGAATAAATGGATTGTTGACGGCACCGACTACATCACCCACTACGCTGAAACAAAAACCATACCCAGAAGTAGTGCCGCCGAGGTAGCGAAGTTCTTCGTTGAAGACATTGTCTTGCGTCATGATGAGAGGTACGACTTTCCCTGCGGAGTCAACTCAAGCGATCTTGGCATACCGTGAGTCAAGTCACCGCCGGACGACCGCGTATACCACCCACAGACCAACGACCCTACCGAGCGGCTATACAAGACGATCGCCGACATACTGGCTATATACGTCGACGTAGAATAAAAGACGTGAGATGCCATCCTTCCGTTAGTGACCTTTGCATACAACACGGCGGTGCAGGAGACGACACAGATGTCGCCATACAAGTTGGTTTACAAAAGGAGCCCGTCCACGACGCTCGACGCCATGCTGCTAAACGTCACAGATGAAGAAGACCTCTACGTCACCGTCTACTTTCAGCGCGCTGAAGAAGCTCGCCAATTCGCCCACCTGCGCATCGAAAATCAGCATACGAAAAACCGCTGCCGTTACAAACTTCGACGAAGCTTCGTGGAATACCAGCCCGGCAACCGAGTTTCTATGGACGGCGATCCGCCGACGTGGCCACAGTGAAAAAACTTCTGGGACGATACTTCGGACCCTACTGGGTGGTTCGACGTCTCTGCGCACTCGACTACTAGGTTGTCCCCGACGGCATCACGAACTATAAACAGTGGCGTGCGCGACTCGAAGTTGTTACTGTCGTGCGCCTAAAGCCGTTTCGAGTGCATTCTTTGTTGTTGTTTCTTTATTATTGTTGTACCTTTTTTATTTCATTGTCCTTTTTGTTCTTAATGCATTTCTCGCCGTGCTCTATTTCAAGCATCGGGACAATGCTTTTTCAAAGGGGAGCAATGCCACGTTGCCACGTGCGTTTCTTATGTTTATTTTGTTTCATTCCGTTTTCGCCCACAAATCATGCCAGGAATGCTCATCGCAAACTACGCCTCATTGTGCGAGAAGGTTCGTGATTATTGTAGATCGTTCTGTTAATATTCAGAAGCTAGCGCGACGACGAGTGATAAGCCTGGAATATTCGACGGCACATGTATAAAAAGCCGACGTGCTTCGCCGCTTGTCAGTTCATTGACGGCCGACGCTCAGTTCACCACTATATCAGTGTGTATCGCTGTAATTTGGGTTTTCGTTGACAGGCCACAAGTTCAGCCGAATAAAGAGTTTAATTTTTTTACCTACCATCTGCTCCTTTGGACGACGTCACGATCCCGTGACTATATATGTGACGACGCCTGTTTCTCCACAGCCGATCTGAATGTCTTGCTGAAGTGCGCTCAACCCGACGCGCTGAAGAAGATGCTCCTATGCGGACTTTCTTACAACAAGCTTATGGAAGATTTGAAAAGACAAGGCGAGTACTACGTTACGTCAACAACATGCAGGTAAACTCTTATCTACACATCTGGCGGAAGCGCTGCTGTGATTCCCGCTTAGAACGGTTGAAAAGTTTGCTCACGAGGACACCTTGCTCTATTTTTTTCCTTCGACTAGCTACTTAGCAGCATACCAGCGCTGCATGGTTGATGTGGAGAGGACCACTGGCTGCACGAAGTCTTCACTTCATGAGCACACGTCAGCTATACTGAACTTCTGGACCTGGAACGTGGCTCCACTGTGTGAAAGCGCCGCTGGTAAGTTTTTCTACACGTTTCACTGGCTCCGTAAGTCGTACTAGCTTTTTTCTCTCTTCACAGTTCTCTTGTCTACAGACGTTGATCCCAAGTGCGAATACCCAAAAGCGCTCTTAGCGGCCCTCAAATGTACGGTGGAGTTTCAAGAGTTTGCAGAGCAGACCACGTGGGACACGATGACGTCAGCCGAATCTTGCTCGTACGTACCTTTAAATTCACATGGGTTATTTGCGATGATTATTGGTAGTTCTGTAAAATCGCGGCATTCGACGCACCAGAGTGAAATAATAACTTTTTTTTTCTATTTAGATCTCTGGAAATGCTTGAAAAGTGCCTGATAAACTCGCTGGACATTGGCCAGTGCAAGAACAGCTTGAACGCCAAGGCGCAAGTGTCCGTGTTGAGGTCGCTACTGATGGCCGAGTATAAAGTGAGCTGCCGCAAGATATACCAGTCGGCACCAGGACTGCCCGAGATGCAGGCGGACGACTACGTATACGAAGACTACTACTACTTCGGTGACGAAGTTGTGCGCACGAGGTCGCCAGAAAAGAGGTATGAGAAGTTACTCGAGGAGCAGTACAGCAACGGAACTAAGATCGCCCAGAGTGCCCGCTTGAAACTGCGGGATAAAATCGAGTAAGTGTACGCAGTGTTAAGCGGTCGGTAGCACTTCACGTGAAAGAGCTGTCCCGGCGGAAATCGCTGCCACCGAAGTGGATTCCGCACCGCTCTCGCCACCGAATGTGTCTTTGTGAACGCGCCATTAGCCTTTTGTCGCCATCGAAATCCGGACGTCATGGCGGGGAGTTCAAACCACGCCCTCGAGTCATACCAACAAGTTGACGAGCAACTAGTTAAAAAATTACATGCCCTTATATCCCAAAAAAAAGTTTGCTTGACAAATTCAGGAAATATCGCAATGATTTCGTTAACTTTCCTTGCAGGTTATGGTCACCTATGTGTAGGTTAAACTCAAGAGCCTGCACTCTAAGGCAGGGTGGCATGATGATTACATGTGGTGCTTAATGGTGCAAAGGCCCATTGATGGCCGGAAAAAGACATGGTGGGAAAGTATGGCTTTTTGATCGTTGAAGAAAGTGCATAGAGGAGTTTAAATGTATAGTGGTACAAATGTCTCGCTGTAGCCACCTCAAGTCATAGGTCAGCAAAAAATATGGGACTCATTCACACTCCCTCGAGAAATATATTTTGCCCTTGGGACTCACTCGGATTCACAAAAATTTTCCTCAACTGGACTCACTCGAATTAAGATTCACTAAAATATTACTCACTTGAATTCAATGAGACTCGTACTCACGACTTATCTTAGTTTGAGTGAGCTTGAGCGATCTGACTCACGAGTCTGTTAGTGTACTATTGGCATTTATGAACATGGTATCAATAATTTTTAGCACTAATATCTCGCGAAGCTGGTGCTCTACTTGGTACCATTTCATCTCGTACCTTCAAGTATGCTAAATCAGGGCTTTACAAATCAGTAAGGGCGTTTTTATTGAGACAGATAACTCAGACGAGATCTTTTTATCGAGAATTTCTGGGAAAAAAATTTAGGGGCGAGGAAGAGGTCACGGCACCCCCCCTTCCCTATCTTCCTCCGTAACTCACATCTCTGATCAGTAAATATTGAGTTGGCGTATGAACGCTGCTGCATTGAAGTATGTGAGTCAGTGTGACTTAAACGTGAGGCGTCGTAAGGCTTATAGTATTGCTGAAGTTAAGGAAATAGCACCATACATCGGCAAAAAAGAGTAAAGCTCCCTCAGACGCACTTAAAAAATACATTTTGCATTTTGGCCTCACTCTGACTCAGCCTCACCGAAACGTTTCCTTGGCCAGACTCCCTCGGACACAGACTTACTAAATATTTTCGCAACCGGACTCAGTCGGACTCGAACTCACCGAAAAATATTGTCACGTGTGTCCCGCGAAAAAGACGAAGGTGACAGCGCATACGCGCATCTGCACGCTTTTATGCAGAACGCAAACACGAGAAAGACGAGGAACTCTGGCGCGCGCGGTTAATAAAAAGACCGACCCGCTGCTGTTTTCTCAACGTCTTCAAATACGACCTCTGTCTTCACGTTGCGACAATATTACTCTCCCGAACTCACGCAAACTCACGGATTGATCTTAGTCCGAGTGAGCGGACTCATGAGTTAGTTTGCTGACCTATGCCTCTCGTATATATGCGGCAAAAGTTGGAGAAAGCTTAGTTCAGCCCACATTATGAAGATGTGTGCCCTTATGGTATAGACACGGGCAGAGAAAATCAGTATAAGCGGCGACTTGGGCTTAAGACAACTGTTGGTTATCTAGAACAGAATAAAAAACTGTTAAAGTACCAGTAGCAAGCAGGATCTGTATAAAATGCAGGAATGTCTATCATTCTCTGGCTGGCGGTGCCTTCCTTTCAGTATGCGGAGATTAAGATGTGGAATACTTCCCTTCCACATCTGAGCGAAATTCCTGTTTCAAATTGGCGTGTTTTCTTCGTGTTTTACTTACACCCATGTCTGTGCCCCCTGCCCATTCCTACCATAAAATTAACGTACCATTCAATCTTATCCCATATATGTAATTGGTAGCCTATTTCCACGGTGGCTTTGTTCTATGCTTGGTTCCGAATTATTGACCCATAGCCTAGCAAGTGGATAGTGAATGAGAAAAAGGAGAAGTGTATAATTATGTTATTGAAAATATTGCAGGGGTATCTACAACAAAGTGCGTACGTTTGCGCTTGACAAGGTTTTCAACAAATTCGGTCACAATCCGGAGTCCACCAGCGTGCGAACAACTACTTTAACAGCAGGTGTAAACATGACTAACTCCAGCGACGAACAGCAGCAGCAAACGCATATTACTGGCGTTGTCGTTCCGGTTCCTGACAACGATGATGATAGTAAGTACCGGGGTCTACTATTCTCACATCTCAAAACAATAATTTCAGCTAATGTTAATATTTTTTTCACATAGTTTGCAACATGCCTGGATACGAGAAAGAAAAACAACACTGCAGTGAGTACATATCTGACCAAGCCAAAAAGTACAAAAGAAATGTCAAGTATATACCGGTGTCCAATCTCAGAGACGTCGCCGACAATGCATGCAAGTAAGACAATTATGTGTTTCCAGCATCTGACCCATACCTTCGTCGAGTTAACGACGAACATTTAGGTAGACTATATTACAAATATGTTAGTTAATCTGCTTCAATAAAATAAGAAAATCTAGGGACTGCAAAGTGCACAATTTGCAATAGGGCACACTAGAGCGGACGCACGCAAGTGGATCAGTCACAGCGCTTGAAACTTTTCACGGATGCACTCAATGATACTACGTAGAAACACTTATTTCCAGGATGGTTGATTTCTACCGTGCCTGCATGACTGAAGTAGCTGAGCGCCACAAGTGTCTGGTGATGCTCGCCAACACGCCTCGGATGGTCGAGAACCACCTGATGAAACTTGGACTGACGTTTTGCACTACCGCTACGATTGGGTCGGGCTGCCAGCCCCTGTACAACGCCGCCACCACCGGCGCCGTATTCCTGTGCAGTCTGAGCTTGATGATTCAAAACTGGAAATAAATATTGAGTTCGCATGTGGTGCACTGTCTTAGCTACGTACAGTAGGAGTCTGGGCAGAAATGTGCCTCGGAGGGAGGCTTGGGGTTCGACTACAGTTTATGTAAGTTGGTGCGTGTGCTTGCATGTGTGCGTGTATACCGGATGTTCAAAATTAAGCTTTATGGTTTTTATAAACTCAGCACTGGGAAAAACTTCAAAACCACCTTTTCAAATAAGATGTGTCCAGGGGGACACCAATTGAGGCAATAAATATTGCTGTCAGTGACCCAATTAACTAAGATTTATTAGCTTTTCAGTGACTGTAGCAAGCAGAAATATTTGTGTTAAAAAGTTAAACCCTGTCGCGTTCCTACAAAGGTACTCTTGGAAAAATTCCTCTAGCATGTATGTGCTCCGAGATATCCCGCGGAAACGTTTAGTTGTAATTAGAATGATTACGCAAGCAAGAAAGACCGAACCGGCACGAAGCTCCTGCGCGATGAGCCGCGGCAGTTGCGTGTGTCGTTTAATCTGACAACGGGGCGAAGGCACACTTAACGCGGTTACCCTTTTACTACCGGCTGGTGATAGCAAGCTGTTATTGTTCGTCACATCGGGGAGGAACATTGAGCCAAACTCCGTCGCTTTGCATGGATAATGGACATTTCGATCGTTAGGTGAGTACTTGTCGAATAACGAAGTTTATTCATTTTCAATAATGAAAACATTACTAGTGGCTAGTACAGTGGACTGGGAACAATATGTAGCAGCATAGCTTCGCCTAACGCGTTTTATCTTTCTTTGTGTTCCAAAGCGTGGAGCACATGTATACGCTCAACAATGCGTTCACTGAGAGAAAACAGCAGTTGCGAGGAGCAGCGTAAGCTAGAAAAAAAAAACACTAAGCAAAAGGTAATAATAATAATAATAATAATAATAATAATAATAATAATAATAATAATAATAATAATAATAATAATAATAATAATAATAATAATAATAATAATAATAATAATAATAATAATAATGGAGTTATTATAGTTTTTTATCAAGGTTGCGAGCATGATCAAGCAAAAAAGGTGCATTAAACAGCTTGAGGGGAACCTGGCCAAATCACACACTGGGAGCTTCACAACGGTCAAATGTCACATGGTAGGCCTATGGACAATGCATCAACTAACCAAAACAGTAAAAGCCGCAAACAACCACGGTCATAACTAATAAACAAGGTTATGTGCAGACTTTTGGGAAAAATAAGAAATGGCGTAGTGATGAAGCCTGAGGGAAAAAAAAAATGTGGGCTTCAGCCACGAGAACGTTTTTGATGCAGTTTGCAAGTACCTTAATGAAACTAAAATAATTAAGCTTTTAATTGCGTGATCAATATTCCTGCAGCAATATTCCAACATAAACAGGAGCTTTGTTTATTCACGCTAATTCTTATTCAAGTTAATGAATGCATTGTCTGATCTGAACGAGTGACAAACAATTATTGCACTCCTTTCATTCTACCTAGGGTGTATTTCTTTCTTTTTTTTCTGGTAGGGGGTAGCAATACTGAATAAGAAAAAAATAGCCCCACTGAATTAAGTCATCGATTCTTGGCCGATCCCCCTTAGTGGGTACGAGCCATGGCTGTGGATTCATCATCATCATCATCGTCATCACCATGGCTGCACAAGCATTACAACATTCAGAAACAGCCTTTATTTCCACCCCGGAATCACTTTTTGCTGCTAGATGGCCGCGATTTCACACGCCACAAATTATATTTGTGCAAAATTTGCTGGAGCCTCTAGACGTACGTCTATGCGACATCATGCCGAGTCGTGATAATTTAGCCCCGGTGGAAATTCAATTCGACGACATTTTTTCTAATAATGCCAAATTACTTCCCCATAATATTTTGGATGGTTTACTACAAGATCACCTGCGCCGTATTACAACGAACGTTATTATTGCTACAGACGCATCGCAATACGACGAAAAGTCAGGGGTTGGTATTTTCAGCCCGATTTTAAATTGGATTTATTCCCTTCGACTACCCGATTTCATACCCGTTTTTGTGGCTGAGTTTCTGGCAGTGGTGCTTGCCTTACGCAAGTTAGATACAGCAATCACATCAGCTGTCATAATAACAGATTACCTATCTCTCTGTGCGGCACTTTCTGTCGGTGCTGATAATCACGTAACAAAGGCGTTCCATGCACTAGTACCTTCGCATTTGAGAATACGATTAGTTTGGGTGCCTGGACATAAAGGTTTGTTTCTAAATGAAATAGCCGATTCCTTAGCTAAGTCGTCAATCAGCGAAGCAATTCTACCGCTCTGTCTATCATCCGCTTATGTGACTGCTGCTCGATTCCGCAGACGTACGCTTATGCAAGTCTTTAAAGGTTCAGCACTAACAAACTCTACAGAATATCGCCATTTATTATATCCCTGGCGAAGAGACTTTTGCCGCACTCGAAAACAAGAAGTAGCTATCACAAGGCTGCGTTGCCAGGTACCAAATCTAAATTTCTATAAACACAGGTCTGCTCAGGCACCTTCGCCACTGTGTGCATTCTGCGATGAACTGGAAACAATAGACCATTTCTTTTTGACCTGCAGGCGGTTTAACACATTACGAAAAACCCTATTAGAAATACCTTTACGTGGTATTGGTATGGACTTAGCTCTGCCTGTCATTTTGTCTTTTGGAGCTTCCATTTCTGGTTTCTCTAATGCGACAGTATGCACGGCCGTCCGGGACTATATGATGAAACTAAAGGTTGACTAATTAACCAGTTTCATTATCCTAACAGGTCCACATATTTATATACGTATAAAATCTGATTATTGCTCTATTCTAAGAATAAATTCGTTTATGTAAATATTTGTATGCATTACATTGAGCACCACAATTTTCTAGGCTATCGGTAATCTTTCTGTTAAACCTCCATCATTACAAATCTGAACAGTAAATTTTGAAACCACTCGATTCTTGGCCGATTTCCCACAGTGGGTATGCGCCAGTAACAATAGGAGAACAACAACAACAACAACAACAACAACAACAACAACAACAATCGCATAAATATGTCACGTAGCCCTTTTAGCCACACCGTAGATACATCGAGACCATGTTTGTGTGATTTCAAATAGTCAGTAAACAAAACCGTAGCATCTATTCCCCATATTTAGTTTTGTTTTTGTTAACAATGCAAGGTTCTAAACGATGCAACTTATAAAAAGATTTATGTTCCTGTAAGAATTCCACTTGTGTTCAAGTGTTACCATTAATTTTTTTCATTCTATACATGCAACAAAGCCTACACGGGGCCCCGCCGCGGTGGTCTAGTGGCTAAGGTACTCGGATGATGACCCGCAGGTCGCGGGTTCGATTCCCGGCTGCGGCGGCTGCATTTCCGATGGAGGCGGAAATGTTGTAGGCCCGTGTGCTCAGATTTGGGTGCACGTAAAAGAACCCCAGGTGGTCAAAATTTCCGGAGCCCTCCACTACGGCGTCTCTCATAATCATATGGTGGTTTTGGGACCTTAAACCCCACAAATCAATCAATCAATCAAAGCCTACACGGGTACAAAGATTCAATTTTCATAGTTCTAAGCTTTGTAAATAAAGGGGCAGTATGCCAGAGATGTGGCATCCTAGAGGCAAGGCATATTGCCGTTTTTTTTTTTTTGTAAAGCCACCAGTCTTTGAATGTTTTCAGCTGAAATCGTCGACCACAGTAGAATTTCTTGTTAGAACTACGAAAGAAACATTGAATTAAATAAAGCCATATTAATGGATGTAAGAAAGTAGTTAAAATGACGGCGCATAATACTCAATGTTCGGGATAATTTACGAAATCATTCATTCGGCAATCCCACGAAATATTTTTCATATAAATATGCGCCATGCTATTTGAATGACGGTAGTATTTCTATTTAAAAACAATTTAATTTATTGGGGGTTACTTGAAATGATTTATTACTTGAACGAAATATCACTGCCTCTGTTTTTTTTATATTTGTCTGAAGATAATCATTTGTCACCCACTTGTGTGTATACTTGCAAGCGTACTTGCAGTGCCGCTACTACTACTACTACATTTACCAATAATAATAATAATAATAATAATAATAATAATAATAATAATAATAATAATAATAATAATAATAATAATAATAATAATAATAATAATAATAATAATAATAATAATAATAATAATAATAATAATAATGATAATAATAATAATAATAATAATAATAATAAAGGACAAAGAAGTCAGCCTGAGTTAGTGCACTGTAGCTCTATAGGTGTTGCCTGCTACTTGCGTGCCACTTTTCACAGGGCAAGAGGAATAGATAAAAAAGAAAAAAAATGAAGCGTGACGACGGAGAGAGAAACAGGTTATGCGTATATACAATAACCACACAGTATTGTGGTTTAGCTAGAGTCTAGAGCCCAGTCCTGTACTTCTGAGGAAACCCATAACAGCCCTTACAGCAGTTGTTGATTTTGCCTAGTAACACAATGCTGGTAAAATGCCACTTTTACTTAGCGTTGCCACACTTATTGCTGCCAGCGTCGAAGTGAGCGTTTTTAGTTGCGACACGTAAAGTGCGCAATCACAAAATATACGTGCTGTTGTTTCACACACACACAGCAGCGTTCACGGTTTGGGCAGTTCGTACGGCGGATGAGGTGTGCGTAGCGGCGTGTGCATGTGAAACCGAGGCGAATCTGGTATATAAAACTGGGGTTTCTTCTCGTCATTCCAGCGGGGAGGCGAAAAGTCATTTGAGGATCTGTTTCTCGTAGACGCCTGTATTGATGGTCTGGCTGTGACCTATAGGTCGTTGTGCACTCTCGCATAAGCGATCTCAATAAAGCAGTTCACGTCACTTCTGCAGTACACTATTTCTACACCAATGGGGGGTGTAATACACATCAGCTTTTGCTTCAGCATCAGCAAGCTCTTTGCCGGCCACTCCACAGCGTCTACAAGACTATTGAAATGTGATTTAGTAATCATTCCTCTGAGTAAGGTCGAATATTCAACAACTTCTGAAGCTAATGAGAGTTCTAATGAAATGCAGCAGCGACACAAATTGACCTCACTTTTTGGTCTCCCTTCTTCATCTTATGGCATGTCGATTACAGTAACTTAGCAAGCTATACATTGTCAAAACTGCGAGCATCCAAAGCATAGTTTTTCGCATCTTGTGTGCCACATTCGGCTTTGCTCTACATGACCACTTGTACAACAACCATGATGATGCCTAGTGGCACGAGCGGAAGGATAAAGAAGCCGACATCGCGCCTCGAGCGGAGCGTGCAGTTGGAACGCGGGGCGACTGGGCAGGAAGGGGCTCGCCGGCGATGAACTGATGCGGGCCGCCCTTTACCATCCAGGTAGGCTGTTTCCTTGCTAATTTTACTGCGGTGATCCCGAGACTCGCTCAGAGTAGCACTCGCAGTTAGAGCTAGACGACAGCGCTCGTTCCGCTGTCGAGGCCTCGGGCCTCCAGAATAATCAGTCCTTTCGCGGAGTGTATATCTACTATGCAGGGACCTGAAGACCCCGTATTACATCCGTGACGCTGCTCGTGAGGGGGCGTTGAGGTTGCAGAATGCCAGCCAACATCGCGGTGGCGTCGCTCCGTACTGCCGCTGTCTTCGCACTCCTGGGATGCGCGCTAGCGTCCAAAAATATCTGGATTCTCTCCAAGCAGGAAATGGAAGGAGACGGTGAGTGGATTGCTATGTCGGTGTGTACTGTAAAGGTTATGTCAAAGAAAAAGGAAGCATGGCCTTGTGAACGTGCGCCCTTCGGGAAAGTTGATCGAGAGAGTATGTTGAGGGTGAAGAGAAATATCGCCTAGGACTTCCATTGAGTTGTTGGTTTCAAATCGCACCAAGACGGAAGTTATCTAGGGATGGAGTGCTATTTAATAAGATCACGCTCTCTTCGTAATTACTTTCAAACGAATAGCGTGTTTAGATAACCATAAACCATCTGTATAAGATTAGCAGGTATATTGCGTCGTAATCGTGAGATAGCGCCACCCGTTGATAGAACAAGACAACTTTGGTGAAACATGTTTGATAGAACTCTGTTTCACAGTGTCCTACTCTTTCAAGGGTGTGCTGCCGATCTTTGCTCTTTGCACTTGAATCATGCAAATATAAATTTGTCGTGGTTGTAACTATTTATCAACGTGTTTTGTTTGCATTCTTGTTCCTCGAGGCTGTGATTTCCGAGCGTATGAAAAGACCAGGAATGCTTGCGAGGATATGTTCTCCAACGTCGATGTCGTTACCTCGGGAAACAACACATGCAGGTGAGGCAACCTGCAAAGCGTGCGGTCAAAGGTGCTTCACTCTTTTTTTCTGAGTGCCACAAGACAACTCTGCTTCTGTCTTGTTTCAGCAACGTTCAAATTTACATCACTTGTGTGAAGGACGCTATGCGCAAAACCCTCTGTAGCGCGAACGACACAATTAAGGAGAACGAGAACGCACGCATCATGATCAACGTGCGCAAAAAGAATGTCACATGCATTCCCAAAGCAGGTAAGAACAACTACTCGGCTTGAAGCACGCTTGCAGCCACATGCACTACTGAAACTGCGCACCTATTTTTCGCTTCATTGCAGCTCCTCAGAATATGCGGCAGACGATGTCGTGCCAGCGTTCTATCGCTCTCAAGAAATTCTTCGCGTGCTCCTCTACGTTTCACTACTACATGAAAAACAAGGACGACCTTTTGCCGGCTGCAGGAGGCACGGACTGCAGGTATTTTTTTTTTGCAGGAAAAGAAGTACTTAGGTAGAGCCAGGCCGTTGCAAGGAGCGCGAGGGAAGTGTTTATCGGGTCCCCACGAGACACGATAACCCCTTTTTTCGCGCAGTATTTCTCAGCCTTTATTGCAGTTTTTCACATAGTTTTCTATGAATACACTAGAGTGAACTCTGGCGCTAATGCCCATGGGAGCTGCAACGCAAGGCACTTCAGCGGGCATATGAATGAAGGGCAGTACACGAATTTGGCCAAATTTCGCACTTTTGCCTCCGTTTGGCTTCGCATGGCTTGAAGCTGCTTTGTCCCGAAACAAAATTCAGCAAGTGTTCAGTAGTTGCCCTTCACCACCTTAATATTATAGGATCACCATTTCAAATCATCTCATGAAGTTCAAAACGGTTTGTTCTTTCATTCAAAACAAAACCGAAACAGTACAATAAACGAAGCCACAACTGCTTTCGAAGTCCGCAATCATGAAGACTAAGTAAATCCATGTACTACCAGTCATTCCCATGGTCTTTGGATAATCGCAGCACCAGATTTCTTTCTAGGTAATTTTAAGAAACTCTTATGTTTTTCAAGATAGTATATGATAGGGAAACCTTTAGTGTCCCAAAATATTGTAAATGTGCGCTTTAGTTTTATGGTTAGCGCGTTCATATTGGGGTCATTCCACTCCAAACGCTCCAGCTATTTTGGTGATCCCAAATGTGTACGAAAAAGTCACTACTTTCCAGGAAAGGCGAAGCAATGAACGCGATAGCAACAAATTGAAAGGCCGCACGCAGAAGGAAAATGAGATCAAAACATGCCCCTCATTTCTCACGCACAAATGACGCACAAAACGTACTCATAGATACGGATGCACGCGAATAAGCGTCTCATTTGTTAACTTGCTGGGTCTGAAAAGCACGAGCTTTTTGCAAACAGAGACTGCAATGATTGCAGTGACCTTTGTGAACCGGGTAACTACAGCAGAATCGTTCCAGGTAAAGCCCGAGGCCAGCCAAGGCGTACTACCTTCGCCTCCTCGCCGCCGCGAGATAAGGGCGCGTGAGGGAGCGTCGCTCCCCTTTTCTAAGCCGGTCAAAGTACGCGTAGAAGAGCGGGCGCTGCCGCGCGATGTGGCGACGCGCGCTCATTGCGCCATCTTGCTGATAATACTGAAAACACAATTCCCCCTCGAGATGCTCGTGAGCAGCGGTAAGTGGTAGGTATAAGTAGCTTGCCGTTTGTACGGTGAAGTATGTGATCCGGGGTGGCTCAGTGGTTAACGCCTCGCTTTCACGGCGCAGAGGTCCCACGTTCGATTCCGCGCACCACAGTTTTCTTTTCTGCATTTTTTTCTTTCTTGCGTTTTCATATATATAGATACGTATACATATACGATGCATGATATTGACGCCGTCGCCGGCGGCATAATCCAGCCGATAGTGTCCATAAAATTGCTATTGCAATAAAAATTTGCTTATTTGCTGCATTGAAAACAGTGAACTGCTAAAATATTTGCGAGAAAAAATTTTTTGGTCACGTAGCTGCATTATAAACTTCCTGGAATGTCGTTTGGATGTTGTTTGTGCAAAAAATTATTTGAAGAGTACCGCTGCTGATTGGTGTACCAAATTTGGTCTACATGTTAAGTAAAAGTTGTGTAAATGATTTGAAGCCCAGTAACATTAGCGCAGTTTTACTGGCACGGACACTTCCAAGAATTTAGCCAAAATGTATTGTTTGCATTTTTTCTATTGCAATACTGCACTTTGTATGAATATCTGTGTAGTAAACACTCATTCCACAGAAAGTATACTTTAAGAAAGAAATATTCGTATACCTCTCAAGCTGCTAAACTTTACGTGAAAAAATCACAAATTTCGCGATATTGTCACTTTTGTCCATATTTAGACGCAATATGCGCCATGTTGTGGTACGATTAAAATCACTGTTATACCTAAATCAAATAAATAAGCAGTTCTTTTTATATGACAATTCTTATCATTAATTTTTTTTGTTTTAAGGAAGAAAACTATTTTTGAACGTTCCCATTAGCGCTTTCTTTCCATTTGGATACACGACAGCTGCCGCCTGGAAATTCATTGCCGTCAATAGAACATTTCAAAAATTTTCTTCCTTAAAACAAGAAATGTAATAATAAGATTCGCCATATAAAAAACTGCTTATTTGCTTTTGACGTAGGTATAAAGGTGAGTTTTAATTGGACCACCTCATCGTGCGAATTGCGTCTAAATTCGGACAAAAATGACAATTTTGCAAAGTTTGTAATTTTTTTTCAAGTTTGGCAGCTTGATAGGTCTACAAACATTTTTCCCTCAAAATATACCTTCTGTGAAGTAAGTATTTACTACTCAGATATTCATACAAAATGCAGTATTGCAACAGAAAAAATGCAAACATAATACATTTTGGCTAAATTCTTGGAGGCGTCTGTGTCAAACACCTTAGCTTCAAACACCTTACACAAGAATTTTTACTTAGCATGAAGACTAAATTTGGTACAGAAAGAAGGAGCGGTACATTTAAAATAAATGTTTTCCACAAACAACATCCAAACGAAGTTTCGGGAAGTTCAGAAGGCAGTCACGTGACCAAAAATTTTTGTCAGAAATATTCTACCAATTTATAGTTTTCAACGCAGTAAATCAGCACAATTTTTTTCAAATACATTTCATATGGTCGCCAAAACGGCTGGTTCGTTCGGCATGGAATGCCCCATTGTGAAGTACGCTGTAGTGAGAAATTGCGAATTAATTTCAAACCTTGGCGATTCTTTAACATCCATACGAATCTATGTAAACCAATTATTTTATTTGACCCCCATCAAAATGAAGACGCCGCGGCGGGGAATCGAACACAATTCCTTCAGCGCAACACCTTATGCGTTAATTAAGCTATACTATAGCGTGATTTTTCATATGTTAAAGCCATACGAGCGAAAAACGTGATTTAACACTCATAGAAATTGAAACGGCCTATAGGGTGAGTCCACGTAAGATTTAACAAAGCATGGCTGGTAGACCTCTTAAATTCTTTTAATTTTTTTTATTGTTGGCTGATCAGTGGAAAAAAGAGATCCGTAATTGGTTTTGCTGGAGTTTTTTTCAAAGCACAGTAAATTCATAATGACAAAGAGGTTACGTGCTCTGCTGTTACGTGCTCTGCCACGGTTACGTGCTCTGCTGTTTTTTTTTCAAATTTGGCGATGAATTACACAAAACATAATGAAGCTACGTACCTCAGATTTGTTTAGCTAAATATAGAAGTAGTTGCGCTTCTGATCAATTATGTTTTGATTGTGTGCGTAGTGTAGATTATTTTATAAAAATTCTCAAACTTGACCTAAAAAGTTTTTCTCTTTCTTTGGAATCCTCTATTTCACACGAGGAGCCTATATGGCAAAGCATTTAAAATTCCTCATCACTTTTTCAGCATGCTTATTTATGAAACTGCCAAAGCCTACATTAATAGCACTTTTAAATAACAAAGAATAATCGCGCTAACTTCAAGAAAAGAGCATGCAAGAGAAACTTCTGGCGATTATTAAAAAACCCAGTTTTGATACTTTTTATACTTTCCTTTATACTTTCCTAACTTAATCTTCTGCACAGAAGTATTCACAATCAATACAAACATGTTGCATTATATTGTTTTACTTGCAGTTACGGCCTGTCAAAAAATGCCCTTGCGCAATGATAGGCATGATTTACGTTAAAGTGCATTAATTACACTCAGTTACGTTTGAAGCATGATTTACGTTAGATTGCAAGTCAGTTACCGCCGCTATCAAACGTGCATGACAAACTGTCATCTTTCCTGCAACAGCGTCGTCTCCGGCTACAAGGACTGCGTTCAGCTTGGCCTCCGGCATTCCGACTGCAGCGACGACAAGGACTTCATCGACCACGTGCAATACTTCATGCGGAACGACATTGCTGCGTTTGCGAAACCGTGCCAAGTCGACACTAACTCCCCGACAACAAATACCACTGGTAGGTTGGCCATCTGCTGTGGAGGTTCGAAGGCGCGGTCCGAAGCAGCAGCTGTATGCCACAATCATTCAGCCAGAACATTGAACGTTGTAGCTTTTGCCTCACATAGCTTTCAGCGTATCGTGAAATGAGTGTGCTTTCATGCTATGATTTTCATAGAAAGTAAAACCGACCGTTAGGAACACCTTACAGATATCGGCTCGAAACTCTCCGTTGATTGAGCAGCAGTCTACTTACCATGAATATTTAAAGTAGTAGAAATGATTATAATCTATAGAAGGAGGCACTACGCTTTCACGGCCCAACAGACGGTTTCTAACGTCACTAAATATCTAACATAGTACGCGTTACTGACACTGGCCAAAAGTTTTTCACTAGTCTTCATAGAATGTAAGTGCCAATTTGTATTCCTTCACTCACCCTTTTACTATGCTGAGCTCATGCAAGGAGGTAACATAACTTCGCAATGTACTTGCGCAGAGTAAAAGTTGTCGAGGCCACAAAGTTAGCGGTAAATCGTCAATATAACCACATTGATAGACACCATCAAATTTGCTACACGGGCCTATCTGTGAGCCCTTGTTGCGTGTAACGTATACCGTATAAACGTTGGAAGCATAGAAGGACGATACATACTCAGAGCCACCTATCAATTTTTTCATTTCAAAAACATTGTTAATTTTTAAATATGCGCGCAAGCATCCAAAATAGATTGATCGATTTGTGGGGTTCAACGTCCCAAAACCACCATAGTGGTTCAACGTCCCAAAACCACGCCGTGTATGGAGAGCTCCGCCAAATTTGACCCCCTGGGGTTCTTTAACGTGTGCCGAAATCTGAGCACACGGGCCTACAACATTTCTGCCTCCATCGGAAATCCAGCCGCCGCAGCTGGGATTTGAGCCCGCGACCTGCGGGTCAGCAGCCGAGTACCTTAGCCACTAGACCACCGCAGCGGGGCAAGCCCACAAAATAGTCATTGCGCGTCTGTGCAGCCACTTAATGATGATGTTTGATGTTTTATGGCGCAAGGGCCGATTCACGGCCAAAGAGAGCCAGTTCATCTTACTAAAATTATGGATAATGATTGTGATAAGCGGCTGTATAAGGGCCATAAAATTCCTCGCAGTAAGGCGGGTAAAAACATACAAGTAATAAAATCATGACCATGCCGTGAAATGTGTGTGTGATGTGAACAGATGACAAAAGTTGGTGATAATAAAAGACGATGGTGGATATGTATGGCATTAGCACAAGTGCCTCACTCGTTCAGCCACTTAAAATGCTGTTGTTTTGGCTGACGAATTAATATAGTACGCACTGGTGCACCTAATACCGAATTGGTGGTTTTGTTGCGTCGCAATATTCAAACGTGGTATTGTTAAATGTTTAATTTTTTCTTGCTGCCCTGCTGTGGTGGTCTAGTCGCCAAGGTACTCGGCTGCTGACCCACAGGTCGCGGGATCGAATCCCGGCTGAGGCGGCTGCATTTTCAATGAAAGCGGAAATGTAGGCCCGTGTGCTCAGATTTGGGCGCACGTTAAAGAACCCCATGTGGTCGAAATTTCCGGAGCCATCCTCTACGGCGTCTCTCAAAATCATATGGTGGTTTTGGAACGTTAAACCGCACATATCAACCAATCAATCAGCTCAAAAAATAGTCATTGCGCGTCTGTGCAGCCTCTCAAAAACGCTGTCGCTTTGGCTGAAGAAATAATATAGTCCGCATGCACCTATCAGCCAAAATGGTGGTTTTGTTTCGCTGCAATATTCAAACGTGATATGATTAAATGTTTATTTTGTTTCTTGCTTTTTTAAAACATCAAACAGACGCTCTCATTGCGTGCTGTTCGTGCATAGAACTAGTCGCATGCCGCAGTGTACGGTAAACTATACCTCGAATGTTTTCGACAAACTTCGTGCGCTGTTTCTTGTCGCATAATTTTTCTCTGCATTTTGGCTTCATACTTTTGTAATGTTGAAGAATTTTATCGGATGTCACGAACATAACCCTAATCTTAACACTATTTGGAGCTTTAACTTGTAATAATAATACCTGTGGTTTAACGTCCCAAAACCACCATATGATTATAAGAAACGCCGTAGTGGAGGGCTTCGAAAATTTTAAACATCTCGTGTTCTTTAAGGTGCACCTAAGTCTAAGTACTGTACATGGGCCTCAAGCATTCTCGAATGTGGCCGCCGTTGCCGGGATTCGAACCGGCGACCTGCTGGTCGGCAGTCGAGCGCCGTAACCAGCAGACCACCATGGCGGATGGGGTGATACCTTGTGTGATACCTTATCAATGTACCTTCAGGTACAGGGAAGTGGTGCGTTTGCGTATGTTTGTACGGAGAGATCACTCGCTCCAAGTTACTTTGGCGCATGTATAAATCATATTTCTTTATGATGTACAAATCAAACTGGAACGATTATTACACATCAAACTACACATGTATAAGGGCCGCTTAATTGCGGTGGTATAGTAATAGTTATTGGAGTTCGACATCCCAAAACGCCCCGCCGCGGTGGTCTAGTGGCTAAGGTACTCGGCTGCTGCAGACTCACAGATTGCGCGATCGAATCACGACTGCGGCGGCTGCATTTTCGATGGGCGCGAAAATGCTGTAGGTTTTATGATAATGCCAAGTGAGGTCATCTAGTGGTAACCTTCAAATAGCGATACAGGCCATTCGGCTAAAAGCATTGTATATTCGAAAAATGAAGAAGAATAAAAGAACACGGGGCCTCGCGCTCTTTGTTTATCGGCGTCTGACTGATACGGTCGTGTGTTCGCGGGCTCCCGTCGAGCGCAGTGAGTGAGCCTCGTTCAGAAAGTGGGGTGTGATCATAGCAAAGTGATCGCGATACAACATAGGCCCGTGGGCTCAAATTTGGTGCACGTTAAATTTCCGTAGCGCTCCACTGCGGCGTCTCTCATAATCATGGTGGTTTTGAAGACGTTAAACCCCACATATGAATCGAATCAACACCCCAAAACCGTGATATGATTATTAGAGATGCCTTAGTTGATGGCTCCGGACATTTTGACAAATATTGCACTTAAATTAATGTACACGGGTCTCATTTCGCCTCAATCTAAAATGTGGCTGGCGCGGCCAGCATTCCATCGCGAGATCTGTGGGTGAGCAGTCGAGAATCATAACCAGTACACCACCGTGGCTGGTCGTCATTTCGAACGAGGCAACCGACATGGCGCCGACACTGATGGGCCACATGAATGAAATAAATGTGATAATATTATGCTAATTATTCAGCGATATGGGGAGCATTAGTTACTACGCAAGAAACACTACTCCTTATTCGCATTCCTAGCCTTTCCTATCAGGAGAATCAATTAAAAGGAGAGTTCCAAAAAAAAGATTTTATATTGCAAAATTGTGATTCTGAAATATTAAAGGAAAAATTCAGAGCAACCTTCATAAACGACAAGGCACGAGTGTATGTAGAAATTTGTTTTCAAGAGGGGGGGGGGGGCATCATTTTAATTTGAAGTGGGGGTCGGCCGGACACATGGTCATTTTGCGCTTGTATGCCATGGCGAATAAAAATTTTGGGAAGGGGAAGAAGGGGGCATGGGTTTGTTGTGCCACCCCCTGGCTACGCCACTGCCAAAAGGCTCCATAACGAAAACTAAGAGAAGTGCCAGAAGCCTACTTTTCTAAAGGTTGCTGGAAGAAAAAAAAATTCAGCAGATCCCAGGTACCTTGGCAAATGATGTTATGTGAAGCATACGGATGCAGGGTGACTGTGTTTTAATTTTTTTATTGAGCGAGACGTCATGAAGTGGCGCTCATAGTAGTACGAATCGACGCATACACATATGTTATTAGCCGGATATGTTTTATATTAGCAGTTGTTTGCTGTTGTGTAACGATGCCAGCACCGCCAGAAGCGGTATGATGATATGAAGTGCTGGTGCTTGCACTGGGGCTCACGAGGATGGTAGCCCTAACACTATAGCTGCTACACAAATCAACCTCAGGGAATGGCACCCAACTACAATTGACGTTAACCCAAGATGACTGCTGTATCATAGGAATACATATGTAATGTTTATAAAATTTGATACCCAACCAGAATTGACGTTTCCGGAACATTAGAGTCTATTGGCAAAGTTTTCCGAGACCTGGCGTGGCTCTGTGATAGACTGCTTTTTTGCCACGCAGAATGCTAGAGTTCGAATGTCATTTATTCTTTGCATTCGTGTGGTTAACGCTGCATATGTAAGCTTTTTCTTCGTTAAAATTACCCAAGTGTGTCTCACCGTTCCAGGGTAGATATAAAATGTCTTGTCGCCTGTGGCACATACCCGGGGGCAGGTATTCGGCACTGTTTTTTTTTTGGAAAGTGTTTGACGACGTACGCGACGAGATTATGAGATTATTAAGTCATAACCAGCGCGTTGTATTCGTCGAACGATCTTACTCCCCCCCCTACTAATTTTAGTGTACCCCAAGTTAAGGGGGTGATCATGAGAGCACCCAGACGTAGGCGGCTAGATAGATAAATACGCAGATATATACGCCAAAAGTGCTTGCGGTACGCAAATAAATGCTTCGCATTTAGAAAAAAGATGGATTGTGGTGCTAAAATGCCCTGAACTAGTGTCATTACACGTGTACTGAAAAATAAAGCACCGCCTCACCCTTAATACATTGTGCAGAGTCTACAAGAGCCATGGTTTTTAGCCTTCCTTCTAGCGCTTTTCTTTTTAAATATTTCATGCAGCTTTGAAGACATGCGACGAGGACAAAGCAATCGACACGTACCTTACGTGTGCCAAGAAATTTTTCGACAACGTGGATTCTGAGGAGCTTCGAAAAGTGTCGAAGATATCTTCAAAAACAAAGGTCGGTTCTCGGCTCATGGAAAATGGAATTCGAAGCGAGGACCTCACAACCAAGCCACCGACGAAGATCGATCCCTGCACGTAAGTGAAGGAAATACGTTCTCTAATGGAAGATCATAACAAAACTATTCTTGACAGCATCAGTTTTCGATAATATTACGTTAATACTAGGAGCGTACTAAAATTTGATACATCTAAGAAGTACAAAATTTATAACTAGTTTTGAGGGCATTTCCACTAGAGCAGAATATTTGTTTTAAAGTTGTCACATCTAGAGAGCATCGTCATTTTTTGCAGGCTATGCGATATAAGTGGACGTTATAGCATGAAAAATTTCAGTGACAGTTTCCCTAATTATTGTATGGCAATTCTCTTTATATCGCGCTAATTACTAACATTACGACACATTTAACTGCAAAATTGAAGTGAAAAGTAATGAAGCTATTCATGCTTTGCAGACATCCTCTAAACATCGCACCTTCTTAGAAACATGGCAACTTAAAATGTGCTACAATATAAATTGCTGTTCTAGTTGTTTCCCAAAAGCATGCGTCCAACAGATCGCAGTCTTGAACCGCAACCCGTTTTTAGCACGTTTTCGAGACACAGAACGTCAAAGCGGCAGCTGTATGACCTCGGATTATATTTCACAACACGTACCCGAAAAGAGGAGCATGCAACAACACTGTGTACACCCGTTGACAAAATAAGCCGTGACGTGCGAGCGACGACCGCAATTCGATAAAACTGTATCGCCGCGCCATCTGACGTGGAGAGTGCACATGCGAATCCTTTTAATTTCGCGGCCATATTTTTTTACTCTCTTGCAGCGTACCAGTGATTACATGTAGCGTTTCGTGCGAAGCGTCGCTTTCTTCATTCCGTGACGCACTCAGTTCAACGGGGGCACGGTGGCGGTGAAGTGTACGCGGCTCGCTTCACGCACAACGCTGAGCAGCCTAACTTTTCGTTAAACGCGCTGGTGTTAAACGCTCCTTTCGCAGAAATACCGGTGTCGGTGTCTACATAAGCGTCATTGTTAGTGGGCCAAAATCCAGCCCGTTCTGCGGGGCAAAATGTGTTCAATTTTAGGCCCACAGGCGTTCTTTTCTTCACGGCACGTTGAGGTTAATTATGGAGAAGGCGATGCCAAGTATATCTCGATCAGGTTATCGTGTTCTACTCTTGGGCGCGAATCGTCCTTCTCGTTTTATCGTGGTTCGAAGAGCTCACACTTACAGAGACAGAGAAGCAGTACAGAGAAGCAGGGAACGTTTACTCATTCATAAACACGCTTTGTTCTTTTCAGCTGTCACTCAGCTTTTTTGAGTTCATCTCTGCTCTCACGTGTTTTCGTAACTTTCTGCAGCCACGCGGAACGCGTTGTGATTTACACGCTCTCTGTAGAGGATATCGCAAGCTCCGAAGAAGCGTGATTACAGCTAATAGTTCGGAAAACTTGCATCGTTTGGTATTCTGTCGAAAAACTTGCCGATCAGTGTCTGAGCGTTACCGCGCACGCGATGCAACAATTTTACTGTATTTTTGTGACAAAGGCGGTGAAGAGAGCAGGGTTGACAAGTTTCGCCGTTGCTATTTTTCACTCGCCCTCAGTTGCTTTCCTTTTTTTTCTTTCTTTGAAGGCGAACCCATGACCTCGCCGATTACAGCAATCGTTTTGTTTTCTAGTTCATTCACCTATTTTTTGTTGCATGTGCAAGGTGATGTGCCTGCATCTTGTTATGTTAATAAACTGAATTATTATTTAGGCTTAACGCCTTTTGTTTTCGATGCCCTCGTACGTGTTTCACTATATACGGTACGGTTCAACTAAAACGAACGCGCAGAGAATTAATGACATGTGTGGCACTGCTTTACCACTGAGGCAAGATATGCTATCTCTTTAATCAGGGCGCAGCGAGTCGCACTTCCCCGTCAGCGTGCCCGCGTTGAACTGAGCGCGTCACGGAATGAAGAAAAGCGACGCCTAGCACGAAACGCTACATGTAATCACTTGTGTATACGCTGCAAGAAAGACATGGCAGCGAAATTGAAAGGACGCGCATGAGCACTCTGCACGTCAGATGGCGCGGCGATGCAGTTTTATCAGATTGCGGACGTCGTTCGCACGTCCCGACCTATTTTGTTAACGCGTGTACATTTAGTGCCCCTTCACTGCGCGCTATTTCCCGTCAAGTAATGAGCCAACTACACCAAATGTGTACGATTTTGTAGTGCTGAAGTGTAATAATATATACAGTAATGGTAATAGTAATAGCATTAATTTTGTAGTATCACTATAAAACAAACCTGAAAAAGCGGTGTGAAAATACATACGAGCTTTTTGACAACCATAAGCATACTTATAAGGGCGCGTTCACACTTGAGAAATGACGTAAAAATGAGAACGCCAGAGCGGCCGAGAAACAACGATTGGGCGCGTCGAAGATGTTCACATTCATTCTGCTCTTGATGCCGTCGCCACTGCTGTCACTACTTTGAGAATTAATTCAATTTCGCCTGCTTTCTGAGCGTTAAGTTTCGTACCGAATTCGTTATTCACGCAAAGTACTGAAAAGAAACAGCTCGCACCTTTTGAATGGTTGTTTCGGGATATAAGCCAGCTGAAACGACACGAGCGAATGCACCGGCGGTGGCGAATTCATCTGGCCGTACAAAAACGCGAGACACGTTGGGGCATGCCGACTCGCTGCTGCTGCACCGCCTAACTCCAGAGTTCTCGGTTGTCGCAATCGAAACCAAGCTCTCGGTGAACGCGTCCTCGTAGAGGCCGTCAAGCATCGTCATGCTGCACGGGTAACTCACGATTTGAGTTACAAATGCGGTCATGGTGGTCGCATTTCGATGAAGGTGAAATAGTACTGTGCAGTATCTGAGCACGTTACAGAAGACCAGATGGTCCAAATTTCCGCAGCCCTTTTGCGCGGCGTGCTTCATAATTATGCAATCGTTTCGGGACATAAAACCCAAGATATTATTATTAGAGAGCTAAAAGCAAACGGGAAACATGGACGAAAAAAAATGCCGGCATATATGTCCACACAGGCACTATACTTTCAAAGAGAGGAGGAACCATGCATTGATATCGTTTTAAAACGCAGCAATAGGCTCTTCGAGGTTCACAACGTCGTTGGGTTTTATGAAAAAGTTACTACTTCAACTGAAACAGCAGGAGACATGTTATAAATTTTCGAAAAATTTTCCAAGGATGGAAAATCTGTATAGCTCTTGCTCATTCAGTTTTCCTTCTTTCCGCATTATCACATGGTGTTTTGAAAAAAAAATATAGCTCGTTACTCTGGCTACTCACTTGCTTTATAATAACATCTGCATTCGTGGTACTAAACGCTATAACAACTTTTTCTGGGTCAGTAGCGTGAACCGCACGGTAACAGTGCCGGAAGGAGGTATTCTAAGCTCGTTATGTGTTCACAGGGTTTAAATTGATTCAACTGGTTATTTCGTATTTTACAGGGCTGTCAAAGCTTGGCTCAACTGCTATTACGAAGATATTCTAAAGTCCAACTGCACATCCGACTCTGAGTTGTACAAGAGGTCGCAGGCCCTGTACCAAGTCATGGTTGATGAGTTCAACTGTCTCAATTCCCAGTGTAGGTTTGCTCATCACAATTCATTCATTCATTCATTCATTCATTCATTCATTCATTCATTCATTCATTTACTTTTACAGTTCAAGCTGTTGCCGAATCAGAAACTCCTGAATGCCAAGAAAAGCCAATGCTCAACAACTTCTTTGTGTGCGCAATCAACTACAATGTCGAGAGAAAGCGAATCCCGGTCTCTCTACAAACAAAACCAGACGTCGTTTGCCCGTAAGTAAACTCAAAACAACTAAGCAACTACGTCAATTCCACGCACTGAGGGAGTCTGTGTGCGTCAAGCTTTCTTCACGAAAGAAGACGAAATGGCGCATTGGGACAAGAGACAAACTGCCTGCAGCGACGAATGTGCCCCTTAGGGATCATTGTCTAAGTTTGTAGGGTTAGTGAAAGCTTCATCCAACAATAAAACGTGCAAAACCACTGCATGGCGACAGAGGCAACGCTAAAACATAAACGGACTTTGCCTTTTTATATGTACATATTTGTCATGCGGCTTTACTTAACCGCGCTTGACTTGAACCATGAAAATTCACAAAGATGCCTAGTTCGTCTTTTCATGTTCGTGCGTTGGTGGACTTAAGGAACAGACACAACAAATGGAGCAGCAAGAAAAAACTTCGATCACAGCCCACAGCTATACGTCAATAGTATAATTAAAAGCATGATTATTAGAGTAATTCTAGTGGGCTTACTGTGATGATTGGAACAACACTGGAAGCATGAAGCCACCGTCATACGTGCAGTGGCGCCATTTTGCTTCCCTTGGCAGGCAACTGTTGCAATGTGGTATAGTGCAAGCGTAAAGACGTTTTTAGAGAAGGATCAACAGGATTTCTGCAGGTGGTCGCCAGCCAGGTCTGTCTGTGCTACATGGCAATACCAACAGGGTGCAGCAATCTTGACACTGCCTGACAATTTAGGTTCTTATAAGAAGCGGGCCAGGCAGTGATGCGTATGTCATTCGGAAAGCTAAGAGATGAGGAAGACTGTAGAAGCCCTCTATTCTTTAAAACCGTGTGCGCGGGCCACCTGATAAGTGTTTTTGCTTATGCTACGGTTTATGTACGGAGTCGCAGTCTCAATAATAATAATAATAATAATAATAATAATAATAATAATAATAATAATAATAATAATAATAATAATAATAATAATAATAATAATAATAATAATAATAATTGTGGGGGTTTAACTTCTTAAAACCACGATATCGTTATGAGAGACACCGTAGTGGAGGGCTTCAGAAAGTTTTATTCTTTAACATGCACGCAAACCTAAGCACACGGGCCTCAAGCATTTTCGCCTCCACCGAAAATGCGGCACTGCTGCCGGGATTCGATCCCATGACCTGCTAGTCAGCAGCCGAGTGCCTTAGCCACTAGACCACTGTGGCTGGTGGGCAAGCAGTTTTGAGAAATGATTTGATTGATGTGTGGAGTTTAACGTCCAAAAATCACGATATGATTATGAGAGACGCCGTATTGGAGGGCTCCGGAAATCCGACCACCTGGGGTTCTTTAACGTGCACCAAAATCTGAGCACACGGGCCTAGAGCATTTCCGCCTCCATCGGAACTGCTGCCGCCTCAGCCGGAATTCCATCCCGCCACCTGCGGGTCAGCAGCCGAGTATACCTTAGCCACTAGACCACCGCGGCGGGGCAGTTTTGAAAAAATCAGTGGTTAGTCCAGTACCCTTCCTGTTTTCACGTGGAACCTAACGTTTTGGTTCCTTACATTTAACTGGCAGCCTACAAGGCTATCAATTCACCCAACAAGCCACCCTTCAGAATGCATGCGTAGGTGTTTATGTCCGTGAGTACGTAGAAAACAGAAAACGTTTCAAAACACTGTCAGTCAGTTACTTGCAGTTAGGATTCACATATTACCCAGTTAGCTTTCCTTGATCTCCATATGCAGCTCCAACCTGAAGTTCGAAATGTGCGTCGCTCAGGCCATGCGTGAATCCAGATGCCTGCACGAGCGCATGAAGATCATGCACCATCTCAAGTACCTCACCGATGTCATTACGACGCCTACAGTATTCTGCAAAGACGGAGCAGGTGATGGGGTGGCTTTCTCATCTAAGCAACCTATATGACACCTGAACTATTCTGTTTTACAGCCGAATACTCCAAGCAGGTCTTGGAAGGAAACAAGCGCTGCTCGAGGACGACGCTATTTCGAGAATATTTCACCTGCGGCCTTTCTTTCCAAAAAGAACTGGAAACCCACAACAACTTCAAAGGCGACGAGGCAGGAAAGGAGAGATGCGCGTATGTATTTTCTTTCATGTGGGCCGAATAACATGGTTTTACTCTACGCTCCCTCACTAGAAAAAAAAGTAAATTCCCCAAAATAACACGTTTTTACTAAAAAAATCTTATTTGATAGAGTTTTACAGCCCCAGAGTGAAGTTCAATACCCAAACCATTTCTACGTCGGTTTTTACAGGACAATGAATGCGTACAATGAATGTTTCCGCAAAGCTCTGGAAGCATCAGAGTGTCATTCGAAATCTGCGATCACAGACACGATGCAGTACTTGATGGAATTAGAAACAAGGGACATCGACTACAGCTGCGAAGAGCCTCGGCCCGTTTTGAGTATGCTGCCTATTTATTGTACAAAAGTTCATAGAGTTGTGCGCAAATGCGATTTCGTCGACACGTATGTGCATATTGACATGTGTTATATATTTTTTTATTAGACGCTGGAATCATATCACCGAGATGCTCCAAGAGTCTAGCAGTGAAGAACGCATTTCTTTGTGCAATGACATTTGAGCACTTGGTCGAAGACTTAAAAGTAAAACGTGAAGCAACAGCGGACAAAGTGTGCAAGTAAGCCACATACGGATAAATTATATATTGCTTATCACATCACGAAAATGTCTCCAAAAAAAGTTGTGCTATTGCAGCACGCATTTTTGTTGCGTGTTATAATTTTCACGCGTTATGTCGCCAACAGGTTCCTCGAAGAAATGAACAGCTGCGTTGACGTTGTCAAAAAGAGCACTGGGTGTGACAGAGATGGAGAAATATTCAACCACGTGTCCCCAATTTTGCATTCGTTAACTCACGAATATGATCGAGCATGCCGAAACGTGACGAGTAAGTGAACAAGTGGTATCGCAACGAACATACGTTGCAGCAGGACATACGCTACGGGACAACAGCACTCACAATTGTTTTTACTTACAGACAGTTTCAGGATGTCTTTCGTACAAATGAAAAATCCAGAAAACTGTGTGCGCCAGCGGGTTCTGAAAAAGATGTTCGTATGTGGCCTCAGCTTCAGCAATCTGTTCGACGAAATGGAGCCAAGATCTGAGAGTAGCAATCCGGTGAAGTGCAAGTACGTTTCGCGAAATGCGAAAACCGGGTTTCTAGTTGCGAGTGGTAGCTAAATATTGCATTCTCTGCAAAATCTTTCAGATTGCTGATAGACTACGAGCAGTGCATCGCAAAAGCGTCTCGAGGAACGGGCTGCGACGAAGATGCCGAGATGCGAGTCCAGATCATGTCTTTCTCTGACATCATGCGCGACGAGTACAAGGACTCTTGCCCCAACGTTGTGTACAAGAACGCCCCTGAGGCGCCAGAAGCGTTTGAAAACTACGAAGAGGACTGGGCGGACAGCGACCCCTACTGGTACGACACGAAAGAAGGAGCGGACGGACAGGGCAGTGGAAAGGGCCGTAGGGCTAGCGCGCCGTTGGTCAAGACACGAGAAGATCCGTTTGGCAACGTCAAAGTGGTGACCCCGTCCAATGAATCCAGAGTTGGCGCCGACGGAAAGATCGCACACCAGAAAACGGCAAATGAGCGGATACTACAGGTGAGCGATTGCCATGCACCTAATGTCATGCACCTAATGAAGGAAAAGCTCCGAATTAACTTAAGAAATCGCATGCGGGTAAGCTTTGCAATCGTAGCTACGGTGATCTCATACTTTCTATACATGTACGTGGCATAAAATACCGCGTTATGACGGACAACCGATCACTTGAAGTGAACGAATCACTAAACACCGATGATCTTACGTTGCAGGAAAGAAACAAGCCAGGAACACTGAGACAAGTGGTAAGTTATATTTGTGCAGTCGGCAGGTTTGTTACTATCTTAATTTATTCCTTGACGCAGGCAGGGCCCGGCCAGAATTTTTCGAACGACATGGACCTAAGCACATTTCTAAGGAGGGAGTCGAGAACTATTAACAACGCCAGTGGAAAGCGCAGGGTGCGCATCGAGAAGGAATACCTGGACGATTCACCGGCTGCAATGGCCTCGTACGGACTAGGAGCAGACTACAAGGACGAATACGTGGACGACTCCTTCGCAAGGTTTCCCAACAGGCGAACGGGGTAAATATAACTGAAAACACCCTAAAGTGTTTGTAGGAAAACGCTCTCGCAGATATCCACTACTGGGCCTTTAAACATCAGTGCTCTAAGTTATTGTGATATGTAGAGGATGTATGTAGGGTAGGGAAGGCTAAAACGAGACACGGGGCAAAACGCGACATTTTGACTTTGGCGACTTCCGTAGCTAATTCAAGTACTATTCTTCGTTTCATTAGTGCGGTGAAAGGTGCTGGTAGTTGTCTACTTTATGTGTAAAAGTTTGTCAATGCTCACAGCGTTCGCTTGGGAAAAATTACGCAACTGGTGTTGGTCTCTCCGTGAACCGTCAAAACGGGGCGAAATTCTGCTCGATCAAGATTTTGGATCCGTGCATGAAGCTTCTCCGACGTCACTAAATAAACCTACGTATTTATTTCGTTAATTTTACTACTAGGAACATACCACCAAAAGTTTGGTTCATTTTGTGCACGGTGTCAAAGCGCATTTTTTTTAAATTCTAACATGTGGGAGGGACAAAAAGCGACAAAAAGGCATCTTATTATGTGAACCATTTACTCATAATAATTATATATTTTTGTTTAGGAGGGTAAGGACGTAGAAGAAAATATTATATAGAGCTTCATGTGTGGGGAAAAAAAAACTGACTGCTATTGAGGACAGGACTCACTCCATTCGCGCTAGATGGATGCTGTTCCACGTTAGCAAGAATGCTCTCAAGAGGCACCTGAAAAAATTGGAAGAATCTCCAAGTCAAGCCATTTAGAGATACGACTTGAATCAAGTTTTCATAAAAACAATTTTTTTCATGCCAAAGTTTTAAAACTAACAAGCGATAGAAAGTCCGAAATTCATCGCCTCACAAAGCCCGGCTGACAAGATATTCAGGCAGTTCTGAATCAAAACGGCAAAAAGAGGCGAAGAAAATGCGTCAGAACATATCGAGCTGCCAATAATTGAATAATCTAATGAAGTGCAAGTGTTCAACAAACGAGAACATTCGCACAAAAAACGACGGGGGGTGCTTGATCTGCTAGGAGTTGGGAGCAACGCAGCGCCGGGTTCTGCTTGGATTCATCGCGTGGAGTGCAGGAAGTGGGCTCATGAAGACTGAGTGGGGGCCCACGGAGTGAATTTCAGGTGCTCGTACTGCGAAAAAGGGATGAAATTTTTTCATACTGCTTCATTTCGCCCCACGTCGTGTCTCGTTTTTCTCTGCAGTTTGGGGCAAAATGAGACATCTAGAGCATATTTATTTATTTTTAAAACACCCTTTGAACTATGACAAGATGACCATATTTATACAGCACATACCTTGTAGCCAAAGGAAAGCTTATGCATTCACATATACTAGCAAAGAGTGAAATAAAAAATATTTATTATTTTGAAATTTTTGTGGCATTTTACCTCGCCCTACCCTATATGCTTTCTATCATTTTTATAATGAAATACAGATGTCAATAGAATATGAAGTAAAGATTTGCAGTGAAACGTTTATAGATATCATTAATACAATAGCCGGTTGACAGCTGTTTGATCTGCGTAGCCATAATTCGCATTAACATAGCGCTCAATAAACGATGTTAAGATGCTGTGCTGCGCACTCAGAAGTTGATTTAAGAGCAAAGCAGCTCTTTTCATCATGCTTTATAATTCTTAGTTTTTAGCAGACACTGGCAGGGGAAATCACTGGCGGAGGCGACATTTTTTCAGTGTGGGTAGAAACAGAGAAAAAAAATACCGCCCCATCTTTCCGTAGTTATGCTTAATCAGGTGCGGCCTCGGTGTTTATCAATTGAGCTAGGGTCTATCAAAATATGATTTGGCTTCTCTATTCCTACGTTTAATAGATAATTGTACGTGCGGTTTGACGTCCCCGAACCGTGATATGATTGAGAGACATCGTAGTGCACAGGGCTCCGGAAATTTCGACCATCTGATGTTTTTTTATTGTGCATTGACATCGCACAGTACACAGGCCTCTGTCATTACATTTAAGAGGTGCGTGCTTCACCCAACTTTTCGTTTGGTGACGTCAGCTTAAATGGTATTAGGAACGCTTTAGGGAATTTTCCGGTAGCGAATCATGCGGCGGCTGTATCATCCCTGGCTATGAATGCAGCGAATACCCGAAGAGAAACTAGTTCAAGCGCGGACGCTTGAACGCGGACGCTGCAGCGTATGTCACAGTTGCTTCTCATTAAAAGGCACCCTCCTAGTCATGTACAGCTTCGCGTACCATGTGTTGAATGCATCTTAGAAAGCACAATTTTGATCAAGTTCGAATAGCAGATATCATTCTGCGCTTCGGAGGTTAAGCTACGACATCGTCAAAAGTAACAAACTGCAAATGAAAGGAAAGCCGCCATTTGACGAAATTTCTCTAGATATGCTGCCACGGGCTTGCCCACAAAATATAGGTGAATATTAACGCGGATGATAGAATGGAGAGAATTGTAGGCATTAAGATACTTTAAATCATTCATGTTGGGGCCAGCTGCATGCAATGTCAGCGTCACAAAAGTCCATCTACTGCTCAAGCTGGTCTTCTGCAGCCGATGCCAACTCCAAGTGCATCTTTCGAAGAAGTGGGGATTAAAGAAATGGGGGCCCCTTTCCAAAGTCAGCTAAGGGCAACCGATGGATAATTGTTGGCGTCGACGAGCGCACACGCTACTGCAAGACGGCGGCCGTCCCCTCCGCAACTGCCACTGACGTCTCGTCGTACCTGCTACAGTACGTCATCCTCTGACATAGCCCGCCTCACCTAATCATCAGCAATTGTGGACGACTATTCACTGCTGATGTCGTGAAGGAACTGTTTCGTTTCTGTGAATCCCGCCTTTGTCAATCGACACCATACCACCCCCACACGAAAAAGCTGAAGGAGTGTACCAACCACACAATTATCAGCGTGGTGTCTATGCATGTCTCATCCGACCACAAGAACTGTGAAGACGTAGTCCAGTCCATTACGTGCGAATTCAACACCGCAAAGCACGAGACTGCGGATTATAGCCCTTTCTTTTTGCTATATGCACGTTCGCCCCGCTACACAATCGACACAGTGTTACATTTCTGCGATCACGACAACGCAACTATCGCGGAGACCCTCTGCCTCACCGAAGAGGTGCGCCGCATAGCTCGACTACGCACATTGACATCGCAAGGCAAAGCGAAAGCACTCTATCACATTCACCACCAACCTGTGACTTATCTCCGTGGTGATTTGGTGTGGTTACGTACTTCCATGCGCAACCCGGGTTATGCCAAATGTTTTGACCACTTACGATAGACCTTCTGTTATTGTCCACAGACTCACAGAGGTCACTTATGTAATAGCTCGCCTCACGGCGAGAGGTCGATGAGCTACCAAGACTCAAGTCGTTCATGTTGCCCGCCTGAAATTGTACACGCCAAGACAACTCGGCAAACTCGTCCGACGGCCTTGATCTGCGCGGAGAGGAGTGTTGCGCACATGGACGAAGACAGCGAAGACTACAGTGAACGAGCTTGCCGCTCCGAGTAGACAGGAAGAAGATCTCTACTAGTCAGCCACTTCTGAGCTCAACCTCACGACGTAGTAAACGGCCCCTTTCAGCCTTGGACGGTCTCCGCCAAAAGTAACAATATAAAAAATACAATGTCATCCACATAAATCTTAGTGCAGGCGTACCGCAGGGTTCAGTACTTATTCCCCCTTTTTTTTTCAGCTTATATAAATGACCTGCCCCAAACTTACTGATTAACTGATATATGGATGCACCATTATGACACCACATTGATAGTCATAGATAACATCAGGGAACTAGAAAAACCTAAACAGAGCTTGCTAATATATCCGAACGGTTAATTGCCAATGAAATAACCAATAATACTAGACAACCTGAATAATTATACCATTTTTCCCTTACGCTCAAAAATTATCGGTAAAGGTTTTGTCTCGCCGCGTACAAATCATTGTCCACTGGAACACACCGACCTTTAACTGTTTTGGCGTTATGGTCCGCTAGTGCTCATTCTTTGTAATTTTTTAAATCTCACTGAAGATCACTGTCAAGAACATCTTTGTAAATGGTGCCAATAATAGCCTTCAGCTAACGCGCCATGCAGTGTTTGCAATCGTCCGGGCCGCGACGGCCGTATTTCGATGGAGGCGCAGTGCCCAGAGGACCGTGCACTGTACGATGTCAGTACATGTCGAAGAACACCAGGTGGTCGAAATGTTCGGAGCCCTCCGCTACGGCGGCTCTCGTAATCATATCGTGGTTTTGGGACGTAGAACCCCACATATTCTTCCCTTTTACGTCTTTCAGGAAGGCTTCTACATAGTTGTGTAGATTCTCCTTAATTTGTCAGTCCCATTTCATTATTCTGTTGTCGTTTTATTCTTCCCATTTTGCGCCGATGTTTCTGTCTGTGTGTTTTTGATATTTTTATTTGTTTATTTTTTCTTAAGACTATATTGTATTGCTTATTTTACTGTTATTTTTGTGTGCGCCTTCACTAAGACTTATTTATTTATTTATTTTTATTCTTTTATCGAAAATGCCTCGAGGACCGTGTACATACAAAGGGTTTAATTTACATGAGGAGTGGGAGAAACAAACAAGTTTGTTAGTATTTGCAAAGTGTGACTCAACGGAGTTCTCATGATTGTTCTGGGAAACGCTGAATAAAACAATTATTATTATTATTATTATTATTATTATTATTATTATTATTATTATTATTATTATTATTATTATTACCTTTATTAGCAATAATATGTTATGTATTTTGTTATAATTAGTAATATTATAATCATTATTGGTGTTTGCAGTGGATCGCTATTTACTTCAGTCTCAGTTTATTAATTCAAAGTGCAACGGTTCATGGTTAGTAGTAGGCTTACGAGGGTCTCAAAGTCGAGTGACTGCAGTGCGTCCCTCTATGTAAACATACTTCAAAATTTAAAATAAAAACCACGTATTTATACTATTGAAGCTTGCGCAGAAACGCACGCAAGTCGCGTTCACATTTGAGCGCGCCCTACAGATACCGTGTACGAAAATGACGCGCGTGCAGGCTACGGTATCGCGCGCAGCAGCGGCGTGGGGACCCGAACGCGTGGGTCAGCAGCCGACGGGCCATGAAGATCTTGGACGACGAGGAGCAGCAGGAGGACGACGACATCATGGGACTGATGCGGAGGAAGCGCAAGCGCAGTGGCAGTGATGCCCTGCGCCGAATGAGCAAGGACTTTCAGGTGAAGAAGCAGCTCGACTACGACGACGAAGGGGAGGAGGACGAAATACTTGCAGACCGCGAGACGCACATCTCGGGTGACGGTACGCCACTAAACGCACTTGCTTTCAGACTCGTTTTTAGCTGTGCGTCGACTAATCGACGCAGGCTCCCATTAGGAATGGCCGGCAGCCTGCGTCCGTAGAGCTCCTGCAGACGCGCAATTCTATAAGTGACCTGGCGTGGTAACTTAGCGGGCTGGGCTGGCATAGGCAACTACTCGCTGACCTCTTCGCATGAAATATATTTACCCAACACACGGAATCGGCCGGTGTTGTTTTTAAGGCAGAACCGGCGTCAGAGAAGAACACGCGAAGATTGCATTCATACAGATACTACTGCAATGCACTTTCTAAGCAACCGAAGGTTTCGTGGGATATGGGTATTACGTGAATTTCACTGTGTGGTGCGGGTGACCATTAGCGCACAATCATCCTTATCTGCGAGCATCGTCTTTTACCGAGTGTCACACTTAGAAGCTAGAGAAAGCAATATGTTGACTAAACATGGTTCCACATCACCTCACTGTGAAGGAAAAAAGGACAACATTAAGTTCAATTTCGGTTAATTCAATTTTCACTATAGTACAACTGAAGTGTGAAAAGCTAAACGCTGATTGGTAAACGCCAAACAGATCTGAAGACTCATATAGCATGTAGCTCCTTAGATTGTTGTGCTAGATCAGACTATCCTAACACCGACCTACGCGCACCTATTGCTGTCGTCACGTCTATGCATCTTATTACTATGCTTGAGAACACATCCATACTACTAAAGCACAATGAACCCCAAATAAAAATGTATACGAGCAACTTGGAAATTTTCGTAGCACATTTTAAGGGGAAAAGTACATATCACATCTTAGCGTTGAAAGCATATGTTAATTGCTACACATGCCGTACGTACATGTACATTCTATTATGCATCGCCGAGATAACTATAGCACTCATACATTCGTCTTCGTATACGCACGGATTATACAAGTCTGTAGGCTGGCAAGTGTCTTGTTTGCATTCACATTGATTTACTTCTAGCCATGATTACCACAGCAAGATATCTGATATAATAGACTAGCCCTTCTAAAAATGACGTTACTGAATTTAGATCGAGTGCAGTGGCCAACCCAAACGTCACTAGCGAGATAACATCGCAACCGATCGTCTCTATCCGCACTGCTTTCTATTTTTTGTTCATGAATATTTCTCACCTTAACAGCTATTTAATCACATCAGATAGCTCTTTGGTCGAAACACTGCTATAAAACGTCTCACACCCGCCATGGTGGTCTAGTAGCTGAGGTACTCACACCCGAAGGTCACGGGTGTGACCCGAAGGTCACGGGATCAAATTCCGGCTGTGGCGGCCGAATTTTTGATAATGTGCAAATCTTTGAGGCCCGTGTGCTTAGATTTAGGTGCACAACTCCAGCTGGTCGAAATTCCCGGACCCCCCCCCCCCCCCCTATTACGGCGTCTGTCATATAATATTGTCGTAGTTTTCGGACGTTAAACTCCAACAATTATATAAACTTTTCAGATATCTCGCTTAATAAGCATAGCGGTAGTAACTTTTTCATAGCTGCGAGCTTTGTTACAGAATGGGAAAGTTTACAACACTGAAGGCGAGTATACAAACAGCATAGCCCAAACATCATGATCCAACCACAGAAGAGAAATCTATGAACAGCATTTAAGAAATACAAATCAGTAGCATAAAAACAATCCTGTGCAGCTATGCATAACAATAAGACACTCCAAATTAGGCACCGAGTGACTGTAGTCTTTTTTCGAAACTCATTGGCGAATGAGTATTATCAAATATTTCTGAGTTTAGTTTATCTCCGATTATATTGACCAGGAAAGAATGCTAGTAAACATTTACACTGGATGCATAAGGTCTAATTACGTATGGGTGGGAGAACTGAGGCAACACTCTGCTTGGAGGCTGCAAGTAGAGCCCGGGATTAATCTTTATATCATTATAAAGTTCATAAAAAATTCTGACCTGGCTGTTTTCTTGCGTGAAGTTAAACTTGGAAGGTGTGCCTTATCAATCAACGCCGTGACAGATTCATTCCTTCTAAACTTAGAAGGAATAAAGCGCACAGCAAGATGCCGCACTCGCTCGATCTGATTTGTTACAGTAAGTCAAAAAGGGTCCCACATAATACTCTAGGGTCGATCGAGTAACTGTAGTGTACGCCTTAAGCTTTATATCTGGAGATACTTGTTTTAATTTACAGCTAAACATTCCCAGCATTCCATCAGCTGATCCACAAATGCTGGTAATATGCTCACTCCAGCTTAAATTATGCGTGATGTAAACACCTACATACTTTGTCTTTATTTCTCATCCAATTTTCGGTACTTCCCATATTTTAAATAAATTGGAAAGGTGATTGCTTGGCTGACACTCATGCACTGATTTACTGAAGTTAATTTTCATCTCGTACGCTAATACCGAGCGTACGTTTTGTTCGATGAGTCATTTATTATTGTTCATGAGCGTTCTTTACTTGACAAAATAACAAACAGTGGACAGCAAAGAAGCGAACTTCAATCTGTGGATCTACATTGCCAGCAATATCAATATTATATAGCTATAATAGCAGGGATCTAATCACAGATCCTTGTGGCACGCCAAACGTGAAAGGCAAGGAACCCGTTTGTTAAACAAGTTCTCGATCCATTTTACGACCATGGGCCATATACCGCGCGTTTTCCGGTTTTATATAGTTTCACATGGCAAACGTTATCACACGTTTTTGAGAATTCAATGGCAATAACATAGACTTGTTCTTTCCGATTTTTAGCATTTGCGAAAGCATTCTCTCAAATAGTTGTATAATGGTTGACAAGTGCTTGCGAAAACCATGTTAGGCACAAAATAAACTGTCTCCTGCATACTAGACCAAATATTTTCTAATGGCATGTTCCAGGAGTTTACATGTAGTGCATGGTATAGAAACGTGGCGTAATTATTTCCTCTTAGCTTGTTGCCAACTTTTAAGGTTGAAAGCACACGGCTAACCAGTCATTTGGTGTGGTGCCGGTTTGCGGAATGGTGTAAATATTTCAACTGAAAAATATGTGAGACCCACTAAAGCTATAGTGTTATAGAAACGCGTTTGATATTTTATCCTGACCAGAACTTCTCCGCACATCTAGAGTATGCAGTCGCGCTACAATTACTTCTTTCAAAAGGATCACGTCACAAGTATTTATTTATTTATTTATTTTTTGCTACTGCGATCCCCTGGAGGGATTTTAGCTGGTGGGTACAAAAAGACGTAAACATCAGCGTATAACACAAAGCAAACAAATAACTATCACTTGCGTTTTACAACATAAACAAACGTAACAAAATTTTACCGATAACACATCACTCTCATTTTAAGAAAAGAAAACAGAACTAGCACACAAGTAAAATTATTTTCTCTGTTGCTCCAGACCAGCGGCAACGGATGTTAAAGACTGTGTTGTGGCTTGATGGTTATTTAGACTATTCCATTCCTGCACAGTTCTGGGAAAAAAAGAATATTTGAAGCAGTTATTGCGGGTACGAAAGGGAGTTATTGTACGATCATGGCGTTGTCTGGTGGCGTAACCTGAAAAAAATGAAATAATTTTTCCATTATCCTTCTTGTAATGCCCATTAATTATTTGATATAAATATTTTAATCGGGATATGCGGTTTCTTTCTGAAAGTGAAAGTAAGTTAGCTCTTACTAACAGCATATGTTCCCTGTGTACGTTTGTCTTTTCAACATGACATTGATTCAACGTGACAATTGCTTTTTTTTTCTTGTTTTTAGAGTGCAACCTTAAGCAGCTCAAGAGGCAGTCTGAAACATGTGACCGCACCTTTTCGGACAGCATAAAGGTGTCATGGAGCAAGGACTGGCCCGCCCCCGCATCGTCGTCGTCATCGACGCCAGCAAAAGACGTGCAGGAGAAACTTTGCAAGTGAGTGTGGCACAAGACCAAGCGACAGCAGTTACATTCATGCCACGCCTCAGGCATTAACTCACGCTGTATTCCAATCCTTATCTGCAGTTCACTGGTGACCTATCGGACCTGCCTGCTTGAAACCGCCAAGCGAATGCATTGTGGAGAGATCGCAGGCAAGGTGGCCATTGTGGTCGAGGAGCAGATGAAGAAACTTGGCGTTGCCTTTTGTGGTGCATCCTCCCTGCAGGTTGCATCGTGGATGGCCATTTTCCTGTCTATTGCACTGACCTTTCGTCCAGCCTAGCTGTTTTAATGCTCACTAAAATAAAGTCGCCTCTGCAACGGAAGTTATATTTCGTTATTTTCTCAAGTTCTGGCTATGAGAGCCGCCATAGCGAACTCTCATAGTATACCCTGGATGTTAAAATGGAAATCATAACCACGCTATTCCTGAGTTGTGAAATTCACAATACTGCGCGTAGAATTTTTGCTCTGGTGGTGCGGTAGATTGACGCCGATATCAGTCCTTAATGCCAACCGGCGGAGCCGGAACACTACTCGCTTGATCAGATGGTGTGGTTATACGTTTATAGTAGCGTCTCTAAGAAAAAAGATGGGGATTTCGCACATTTGCTCATTACTTTCACTGTGCTGAACGTATACACTTTTCACGTCGAATTGTGGTTCATTGCCTTTTCCTTCGTAGTGGCATTTTCTCTTAGCTTGTGGCAGCAAAACGAATAAAAGTTTGACGTATTACACCATGTCCATATTGCTCCATCTGACGGTCTTATCTTTCAGCCTATATCTTATTTTGAGAGCAATGCCGATGTCCATGGATGTAAACACTACCTGAGTTTAGGCGCAGGAGCAGGTGTGCAAGCCAGACATTTTACAGGGAAGCTGTTCCTGACTAAACGATTTCTCCATTCGTGCGCAGGTATGCGAACCCTACTACTCATCACTGGTTCACTGAAAATGAAAGCAACACGCCTTGCATCCAACGCCAATCGTATGCGGCAAGCCAGACGCATGTCGCGACAAAAATGCGCCTAAATAGGAAGCTTTGCAAAAGGCCCGGGTGCTCTGAAGTTCAAAAGATATTTTCTAGAGATATATTTCGGATTTAGTTGCCGGGCGTGTGATCAGCTATGGTACAGAATTATTTGACTTTCCTGTGTCGTACGTGTACTGAACAGCGTCGCTGGCCCTCTATCTTCTATCTTGTTTGCTGGTTTTTCGTTGTGTTATTCGCGGCTCAGTCATGCTGGTTGCTTCGTGTGGAAACCAATGACATCGATTTCTCCGCATTGGACAGGCTACTGCGACGTTTTCTCTGGTGAGCGAGAAGAAAATGCATTAAACTACACTTGCATAAACCAATTTTAAGGGTAGGCATATTATACCAACCTCCTAGCTGTACAGCCGGCAAAAAAAAAAAAATATCGCATAGCTTTCCCACTTAGGTAAGCACTTACGCTTGTCAGAATCGGTGGTGACCGATCCCCTCGCCCACTTCTCGCGGATATGTGTAGAGGTGCTACACTCATAGGTTAGAGCTGTAAGCTCTCTGTGCGCCCGATGTCGCTATACATGCCAGGAGCTCATGCTGCCAGTCGACCACATGACGAAAGCGTCTAGTGATCACATGTCATTTAAACGCGCCAACTCGTCACTTGTTGCTAAAATAAAGCGGGATTTCTAGCTCCGGAATTACTGTAGCTGACATATCAAGATATCGTGGTATTATCACCGCTGCAAGAGGCCGGGCAGTGGATCGGGGATTAGCAAGAAATTTCAACACCACCTACGACACGTTGCTATCCTCGAGTGCTCTGCGAAGATTTCGTCGATACGGCGGTAGTCGGACTGGACTTCACGCGTGCCAAACTTATTCGGGTGATTAATAACGACCAGGGAGTCGAGACACTAAGCCACTGTGTAGCTGGTCCGCGTTTGCCATTTTAGTCTGCTAGGAAACTGAAAGGTATACGCAGACAACATTTGCTGCGTTTAGTTTTAAGTACTGATATCTCAAAGAACCATTCTAATACAGTGCGACTACTCGCCGCTGATTAAGGCGAAAGCTTTACACGGCTCATCTAAGAAAAAGCCGCAGTGCAGCACAAAAAGTCACATGACCATCCACACGCCTCGCGGATGGAGACGCTCGAGCTGCTCGTTCCCTTCATTTTTGCAGTGTTCGCGCGAACAGAGAAACAAAAAAATGAGGCATTCGCGTCATATAACGTATTCATGCCTTCGAGTAGTCTTATTTTTAGGCGACTCAGAGGCATGCGATGCATAATAGCCCCGGTAAGTTTTGTTGCAATAGAGAGGTAATGTGAGCAACACACATACATGTCATCTTCTCTAAAATAAACTAGGATCTGTATTCACAACAACGTTTATGTGCTAAAAATGAAACTTTCTGCCTCGGTGGATTGGTGTTCACGGCCGCAACGGTAACTTTTCAGTGAAGGCGAAAAAGCCCTCATAAGCATATTTATGTTTCGGGGCATAAAACCCTAGAAATAATTATATAAGATTAACGAAGCTGGCGAATCACTCGCAAAGCGTGTAAAGAGAAGATAATAAATTTTACCACCGTGATTTGAAAAGTAATTTAAACCCCAAGTTTTTATGTGAGATTGCTGCCTCTGAGCATCTCACAGTGACGGCGTGCGCCATTCGGAAAGAACTCTGTGACCTCAAGAGATACGGGGTCATTGCTTTGTCCTCCGCTTTGAACTATGTCGATTGCAACCTAACAGCAAATGTAAGTTCCGCCCATGACGCCGCACTGTGCTTTTCTTTTTTTCGTTCGCGTGCTTTTGCTCTGTAAACCAATTCGTTCACACAAAAAAATCGGTGATTATGGTGATTCCCAGGCGATATGCATATAGTATCCGAGCGATGCAAGAAACGCATGCCGCGTTGCAAATGGCCGCTGCCGAAGAGATGGTACGTGATAAATACTTCGAGAACCTGCCGCTTCGACGTATGTACCAATGGCGTTAAGTGAAACGCGCACAGCAGCAGCAACCATTCGCAATGGTATAATGTGCTCCGTCCAGTTATTATCATGGACAGCTGCGCGCATGCGCAGTGCTGCCATAATGGATGCGCGCGCCGGTCAATGGTGGTGAATTAAGGGTGCCCACTACACCGGTGCAAACGCTTGGAGTTGCTAAAATTTCGTTTGAATCCGGTAATACTTCGAAAGTAGCACAGTCACAAGTTTGTACAGGATCGAATGAGGACTGGCGAGAGTGACGCGAAGGTGCGAATGAATAACAGTACGAAAAAAACTTCCGGAACAACGATGACAAGAAAATCCTGAAAGCGGATTCCAGTGCAGCCGTGTCTCACCGAAGCTATTTAAGCTGGCTCTACAAACCTTGGTGTCTGCAAGAAACCACCTTCGGGCTGCTCGCGTTGTCTATGAAGAGTATGAACTTGACCTCGTCTGCTAGGATCGCTATAGCGTCGGGGTCGCCCCTTAGGAAGTCCGTACGCTTGCCACACGGGCCAAAAACTCTGCACACGCGTTGTGTTCGAGATCCGCACGGAAACCTCCAGAACCCTCCCTGCACGCTTAAGCATGGACAGCAGAATGACGCGTACGAATGGATCTTCCAAATGGCATGGCGATGGTGTTGCCCCTTTGTAGATAAAGAGGGCAACACCATACGCCCTATAGCAACCGCTAATGCCGCAACTGCGTCGCACCTGCTCTGTGAGACCTACCTAAACACGACTCCGCACTGCAAACTGTGATGCGGCTACTAACTGAAGTTGTCACATGATTAGCCTCGTCACATAAAGTGGTAATTAAGAATTGTCACGTGAACATATAACAAAACTGTTCACGTGATGGCTGTATAACTCTCTTGATACTGGCATCACGTAACCACAAGATATAACGTTACTGCTCCCTTCATAAGCGATTGGCTAGTCACGTGACTAGTCACTTGCACGTGACTAGCCACGTGACACGTGATACTCATGTAATACTAGTAACTAACAAACAATTATGCCAAGGAAAGTATAGGGGATGTTATCAGTAGAAAATTGTAATGGAAATGAGAAGAAAGATAATGATTGATATGTGGGGTTTAACGTCCCAAAACCACCATATGATTATGAGAGACGCCATGGTGGAAAGCTCCGGAAATTTCGACAACCTGGGGTTCTTTAACGTGCACCCAAATCTGAGCACACGGGCCTACAACATTTCCGCCTCCATCGGAAATGCATCGGAAATGGGCAGAAAGAAAAGTGGACAAAAACAAAAAAACCTGCCCCTTGCGGAGCAAGGGGCAGGTTTTTTTATTCTCCTAGAACTCCTAAAAGCATGAAACCTCTAAAAGCACGGAAATGTTTTCTTTCTACACCGATTTTCGCTTCAACTACCATTCTAGTAGCAACGATGACTTGATCTGAATCGCAGTCTGAGATTATGTATTGACGGTGCAATGTAGCCTTCTAAAACCTCGCAAGGATTTGGCGCAAGTTTGATCTGCTCGTGTTTCTTCACTGCGTAAAAGCAACAGCGGCTGGCAATTAAAATTACGAATCTGTCATGATATAGCAAGCATAACAGAACTATGGATTTGAATGAGATTTGCTTTCATTAAGATATGAAATGGGCACTCGCTAACTATAGGGACTTGATCAAGATTTACATAGGCGTTATCAATGGATCGCTATGACTTGAAAATAAATTTTGTTTTGGAAACGACAGTATTTACAATAGCCATCATCAGTGCAACTAACGCACTCGCTTTTTGTCCCCCCCCCTCATGGTGAAACCATATGACCCGGACTGTTTTCGCTAGAATTTTAATTTTCGTTGCCACATAAAGCACATCGAAACCAACATTGCGAAGTATATATTAACCCTCGTCCCACACAAGTTAATAGCCTTTACGTTGGCTTGGTGTTTGAATGGCCGTTTCTGACAAACCCGGCACAACTCACCCAGCAAATCGGCCACGTAGTGGGTGGTACCTTGTTTTTAGAATATAAACAGCATTGTAACACAAATTGTTTTTGAAGTAAATAACTTAGGAAATAACTCATTAATGACGAAGCAAGAGAAACATTATAATAACAACAGTAAACCATTGTGATTGAAAAGAGTGACAAAAATTAGACTTCTTTTCACTACTTCTTCATCTTTCCTTTTCTCACCGTGAGATGACAGAAAAAGACAACACAAAAGGTGAGTCCGTGCAGAATCTCGCGCCGACGCCAATGATTGTTGGTAGCGTTCTGGAAGCGTTCGATGCTAGGTAACCTTTAAATTTTTCTTCTGCACAATGGTGAGTAATTCGTTGTGTTCGTTATTTACTCCGAGAATCTATAGCGAGGAAGACAAAGCGCTTGCCTCCCATCGCTAACGCAGCTGCTTCGCCTTATACCCAGAGCTGCAGTCCGTAACGAGTAGGTTTCGCCCGTTTCAGGTGTGTAGCATTCGCACGAGATGACTAGAAAGCGACTAAATCGAGGCACGCGGTAGTTCTTTCCCGGGTCCGGAGCGAGGATCTGCAAGAAGTGAGTCGGTTCGCGGTTGCGCGTCGCCATCGGGGTAACTGATCCTTCAGGCTCTCCCCCTCAATTCGTGCAGGGCCGCTTCTGGTTCCCTTGGTCCGAGGCTGTGAGGGGAGGAAGACCATGGCACCCTTGCACTGCCTCCTCTTCGTCGCTCTCCTGTTGTCACCGACCGATGGTTTGCGTAAGCCCTACCTAATACAAAGCGTGTCTGCGAGACTAACGAAGAACAACCATTCGCAGCCTTCTCGAATGCGAAGGGTGTCCCCAAGACCAAGTGCCAGCGATACCACGCCCTCAAACGGTTTAGCGCCTGCGGAGCCGTGGTTGGTCATGCCGTTCGAGAGAAGAGCCTCCTGGAAAACCCGGACCAAAACGCAACGTGCAAGTGAGTACAGCATACCAACCATGAAAACATACACACACAGTTTAACAAAAAAAAGTGTCTAAGAAGATAGCAACCCGGTATGACTAATGTAATAGTTTGTTTGGCAACTGCATATCGAAAATAACATTTTGACAACTCAAGTCTCGATTGACGCTTTTTTTTTATCCACCTGTCCCGTGGCGCCGTTTTTCCGACAAGTTATTACTACATGTGAAAGAACTTCTCCACGGCTGATAAATAGAGTGTTGAAATCTCAATATTGAAAACTGTAGCTCTTTAACGTGAAAACTAAATTCAAATACGCAATACTTCATGTTTTTGCTCTAGTACGGTAACTGTGGCCTGGAAGATTATTCTGTCACGTTATTCTCGAGAGGTCAGTGCAGCTGAGCACTTCACATATATATTAAAATTAAGGGGCCACTTTGTGCGTAGAAACGTGCACGCTTTTACTCCAGGTTAAGCCCAACTTCAAAATATTTTAGTGATATTCAATGCATTTACTTTAATATAGCAATCATTAGGTAATCCCTTATTTTGCTGCGTCAATATCAAGAGTTCGGGTATATATATATATATAGATATATATATATATATATATATATATATATATATATATATATATATATATATATATATATATATATATATATATATATATATACGCAAGACAGAGGCAGTATTCAAACTACGCGCGCTAGTTCGTGCGCCCCCCAAGAGACCAGCGGCCCGATGATGCGTCAGGCCGTGACGGCACGCGCCTCCTCAGCACGGGATTTCGACGAGAAAGAAGTGGGCCACCACTCGAGCTCTTCTCGGAGATTGATTCATTTTGCGGATTGCCTGTTAGAAACGCTGCTACATTTTCCTTTACTTTTCGGGCACAAGTTAGCCCCAATAAATAGTTATTCTTACACCATCTGGATTGTGCGTTACACCATCTGGATTGTGCGTAACAAAATATTAGATTAAAAGGAAATAGCGCAATGAATTGTCGCGTAATTTTAGGGGAAGTCTCCAGAGGAAGACGTTTGGTGCAGTAAAAAACTCAACTGGTTTTATTACCCAAGAGCACTTGCTGAATATACTCGTTATTTAGCCGCGTGACTCAGCTCCCTCGCTTCTTACATAAGTCTCGTTTTCTTACATCAGGTCGGCATAGATACTAGTGTGAGACGCAGATACTGCGCTTAGAGGAAAAATTTTACTACTGTTCTGCAGGAAAGCAGAAGGATTCGACAAATGCTTCGAAGACTCAATGCGTTCGACGCGGTGCGGTAGAAGCTCAGAGTTCAACTTCCATCTTCAGCACATCTCGACCCTGGTCAACGAGATGTACAAAGAAAGTTGCAGTTCAAGCGGAGAAACCAGCTCCGGTAAGAAACGGATTGAATAGACAGGCTTAGAGCTGAGTGCTTAGCTTCTATATAAAGTCACACCGTTGTAGCGCAACATATGGCAATCAGCCGTTCAGTGGAAACCGTATGGTACGCGGGCACGCAACGGTTATGCGAACAGCTGAAGGAAAGCTATCTCGCCTTCGCTTCGTTGCCAGCTTCTATAGGAAGGTTTTTAACCGGTGCACTTCGTTCAAGGCCACGTACTTCATTAGAGCGCAACATTCATGTTATAGAGAGCGTTGCATATCACTGATCAAGTTATGCAACAGATTTGTTCGTTCTAGATGGAGAAAACGGCCACATGTCTTCAACGCATCATAGCGCTAGCACCCGCGGATGAGGGAGGCAGAGTGGGACAAGCGCTAACTCAACTGAATTTTCGTCAGAAACAACAGTATAAGAACAAAAGGTGTCTACGCCACGCCGCGGTAGTCTAGTGACTAAGGTACTCGGCTGCTGACCCGCAGGTCACGGGATCTGATCCCGGCTGCGGCGGAGGCATTTTAGATAAAAGGTGAAAATGCTGTAGGCCCGTGTGCTCAAATTCGGGTGCACGTTAAAGAACCTCAGGTGGTCGAAATTTTCGGAGCCCTTCACAGCGGCGTCTCTTATATACATATGGTGGTTTTGAGACGTTAAGCCCTATATAGCAATCAAATTAAAGGTGTCCACACTAACTGTTATACAAAGTGTCGGCTAGCACCGTAACAACCGTTATTGGGTATATTTAACCATAACGTGAAAAGCTACGTTGACACTTGCCTTCGTCTTTTTTTTTTTGTAGTTAAATTTATGAGGGACGCTTGCGTCTATCGACAGTGTGAAACAGTGCAGGCACCCTGCAGTGCCTGGGCACTTGAGACGCAAGCTGAGCGAACAGTACGCGAAACTTAGCTGAAACAGTTTTAAACTCCGTTTAGAACTTGCGTTGTAAGGCGCAGTAACATTCACAGGATTATTTGCTAGTACGTGCCTTGCCCGACATCAAATTTTCTGCTCAGACATCGCCGTGCTCATTGTGAGCAGAAAATTGAATGGATGGGAGCAAGTGACTAAATATAATATGAGTTGAGTGGGCTGAAAACACTGTCACAAGACATTTTCTCACCCGAAGCAGCAGGAGGGAACCTCTCTGCCATTTTTTTAACATGAAAGAGTTGGTTATTGGTAACATGCAAACTTGCATGCACAATTCGCGGAAACCTGATTATCCACAGAAAGTGGCATTTCTTAGTACAAAGTGAGTGGCGTCAACTGATCACTTTCACAGTGAAGCGAATTCGAGACCTCTTTTGTTTTCAGATGCTGTTTGGCATCGCCTTTCATTGTAGTTTCCATATCGTTCGCTATCACAAGAGGAAGGTGCAATTATTTACAGCTAAGAGCGCCTTACTAAAGTTTGCTGTGGTGCTAAAGTGTAATATGGAACAAAAACTCTTTACAGGAAACGTTTCCACACAAGAACAACAAGAAAGCGCATGCTTTTTTTTTACAGCGAAAGCTGTTTTGAGATCAAAACTCGGGTCACGCGCGGCGCCATAGTTGCAGCCACCGCCGATGTTCGTAACCACTTCGCGAAATAAGAAAAAAATCTTATACCAAGCACACAATGGGGCTCGAACCCGGGTCCGCTGCGCGCCAGGCCAGTATTGGACCACAGAGCCACGCCGGTGCTTGGGACTTGTTCTCAATCTTGCCTTAGGCAGTCTTCATGTTGGGAAAAGAATTGCGTTCACCCTTACTGCGCTAAATTTTTATTTTGTTCGGATATATTTTTCGCGTGTGTTTTTCTCGTAGTTAAAACTTCAGAAGACCACAAACAAGTAATGGACCCAGTGGTGTAAGGATTTTTTCTAATTAACGTGGCATCAAGTTAGGTCATCAATGCTCAGTGATTGGAAAATGAGAAAAATGGCTTCTTTTTTCCCGCTAATCAATAGTGTACACAAAATGGGAACCAACGTCCTAGTTGTCAGCCTAATACTCACTGTAACAGCTTCGGTACGTCGTACCGAAACTGGCGCTTACCCGCCTCACCTTACGCACATCGGCTTTACCGAAGACCTTGGTCGCGCTTCTTCTTTGTGGGTGCTACCTCCACAAACGTGCCACAATATTAATGTCAACTGCTGAGGGGGGGGGGGGTAATGGAAGAACTATATACCCAAGAATGAGCAGTATTGGTTGCGTTTCCGAGATACCAGGGGAAGTGTTGTGCGGTGGCAAAGGGTTAATATGATTGATTGATATGTGGGGTTTAACGTCCCAAAACCACCATATGAGAGACGCCGTAGTGGAGGGCTCCGAAAAGTTTGACCACCTGGAGTTCTTTAACGTGCACCCAAATATGAGCACATGGGCCTACATTTCCGCCTCCATCGGAAATGCAGCCGCCGCAGCCGGGATTCGATCCCGCGACCTGCGGGTCAGCAGCCGAGTACCTTAGCCACTAGACCACCGCGGCGGGGCTCGCTGTGGAAGCAATGCGTACAACTGGCGCGCATTCGCTCTGACGCAGTGTTGACAGACATGAGCACCGTGTGCGACATCCGAGTGGCGGTGGTGCGGTTCCTCGAGTGCACTAGTTCTTTCTACCTGGGCGATCCTGAAACCATCGTGTCGCAGAACCACAGCGAGGACGCGAGTGCGACAACTCGTGGTGTGCACTTCGGCATCATGTTCGACGCGCCTGCTGTTGTAGGTGGGACGCCAGACAAGTACAGCCGCATAGCATCTACGGAGTGCAGGTGCGTTGTTGCTTCATTCAGATGGATCTCTAGCAGACTATACTATTACCGGACGAGTGAGTCTTACACTCGCCTTGATCCACAAGGTTCAGTCATTAAAGAGCACTCCATATATAAACAAGCACATCCTTATTTGTTTAGGAAACCAGTGGATTTCTCAAAAAATCTTATTGATTGTCAGGCGCAGATATTTTGCGGGTCAATGACCGAATCGGATAACTGGATGCCTCTAATCTATACTCTAAATTCAAAGCTGATTCCGCGCGGTGGGGCATCTGTTTACGTGTGTGTTTGTTAAACTTCAAACCCTGCCTTTTCGCACTCGGTGGCGAGTGTTACCACCTAAGACGTACTTACACTGTGCCTGATGACCATCACCGTGATCCACCGCTGTTCCCTTCCTGTTGCTTGACTTTCCAAGCCCAAAGACGCCACTCAGGTCTGATACAGAGAGCCATTTCCTAGCGCATAAAAGTTTGTTGTATAAAATGGACATTAAGTACTGATTACAGTGTTAGGATTGATTGAGCACGGTGGTGCGCTTGCATGCACTGCCCCTCCTTTTTTCAGGAAGATGATCAACATGAACAGCCTGCTATGCTCAGCCCTTTTTATAGCTTGTAATTGGTGTTAGCGGCGAAATCAGTTACGTAAGCGGCCGTGCTTTGCTTTGTCACTAACTATAATTTACGAAGTGACAGCTCCAGTAGAAATGACAACACCTGGTGGCGCGAATCTCGAAAAATGGCTCTCTTTTTTTACAGGCGCAATGCAAAGTTTAGGAACTGCATAGACAACATTCACCTCTATTCGGAGTGCGGAATTGGGACGGAAGTACACTCGCATCTAAAGTACCTGGCAAATATTGTGAACCGCAAGGTGGCTGGAAAGTGCAGCCAGCAGACACGTGAGGGATTCTTTGATTGTAGAAGCTCATTGTGCGATTTGAAAAGCGACGAGTCACAAACACTCGCTTCTGTTTATTCGCAGAAATACCAGACCTCGATTGCCAGTTACTGCCGTTTCTGAGAAAATTTCTGCATTGCGGAGTAAATAGATACGAGACAATAGGGGACCACGTCGATCAGGATATCTGCACGTAAGTATTCTGCCAATACTCACTCAGTGTGATAAACTTCTTTAGCATACGAAAGCACTAGATTTTTTTTTTCTCTCCGGCGAGCTTGCATAGAAAACTAGTATACATGACTAAATGGGACAGAGGACAGATCTATAGGGAACTACCCTCGTATTCTGAAACCTTTCTTTGCTTAAACTTGACTTGCCACCGCCTCAAGGCAACGCATTTAAACCAAGTTTGGGCTGCCGTACCGCATTAAGTCAGCGCGTTCGAAACGCGTTGGTGCTGCATTAAAGACCGAGGCAAGTCAAGTCAAGGAGCGTTTTTTTTTAATACGGGGGTAAGGCACGAAGATTTTGAGGCTACTACAGGTGGGAGAGAATTTTTTCAAAATTCCGTAATATGTCTACTTTGTAGCACTAGCTTTCTAACGAAACTAATTTGGAAGCGTGCAGAAGTGCGTTCACCTGCATCACTGACTTTTGAATGACGTTAAATCAATGATGAATCCTACCCCTTTTGTGGCGGTTTGAATGGGCCACTGCATGATAACTTATCTCCGATATTCAATCAAAGCTCCGCCAAGCTCATTGGCTGTAACAAAGTGTCGCCACAGTTCATGAACAATTAAAGAGAGAATACAGGCAAGCCAGCAGCATGGGTCAGTGTTTATACGTATCTTGTAATTTTTATATGTATTTTTTGTTTTTACGTAGTGTTCCGACGAGACATAGAGAACACAGCTATTGATTTTATCTGTTTATAAGGTGCTTATGGTTCGTCACTAAAGTTACAAGTTCTGGGCAAGAAATATAGTGCGAATTGGCCCTTACTCAAGCACATATTTTTGGCACAAATGTGCTCGTCAGTAACAACTAGTTGCATCAATGTGTCAACGTCTAAGTATGTTTTAATTGAAAAAATCTAATATATGAAAATATGTAATCGCCATGTGCACTCAGTATTCAAGGTGTCTTTCCAGTCAGGTACATTCCTACAAGGAATGCGTCGCAGCTGCCGAACGTGCCACACACTGCAACATGAAAAACCTCTCCCTGAGCTACCACCTTACCTATCTTCATAATGTTATGACAACTGTGAACACCAGCTGCAAAGGCATGCAAAGTAAGCTAATCCGCTCGCGAAGAGAAGTTTTAGAAAATAACTAATAACCAACTGATGTTTTTTTTTTTTCAGATGTTGAAACTTCAGTCTACAAAGAGACTTGTAAACGAACGACGCTGTTCAATAACTACTTTTCATGTGGAATGGAGGTTCAGGCACGCCTTGAAGGGCTTCAACAAGGTGACAAGGAACGATGCAGGTATGGAACACTTCATTTGCGAGTACAAAAGAATCCGAAGTAACTGAGTAGTATTGAAAACTGGGCAAATTGGTAACGATGCATAGCTGGTTGAAGTAAAAGACAGAGTAAAAGGACACAAGACAAACACCAAACATGTACATTTTTTCTGCGCATGCTCTCACACGGCAAGAAAACTGAAAACATTTCGGTGTAGATACGAGGCATCTCATTTTAACAACGGTAGCGGTTACAATAATCTAAAAATGATATTTCATTATCATGAAGAGCATTATCATGTATGCAGAGCAATGCTGTGGGCCTCGAATATTTTCCTTGTCAGCTGGTCACGGTGGCGGAAAAGACTGCGGGTTAACTGCAGATTTTTCAAGAACGAGGGTTTTTGACCAGCTTTGAATCCGAAGGAAACAGTTGAACAAATGGTGTAGGGACTGCCCTTAGTTATAGCGAAGGAAAATGATGTTGAGTGCTGCGTTGCACAGGAGTTTGCATGTGCAATGCGAATAGGTTAGAAGAACGCTGAAGAGCAAAACGATTTTTTAGTATTAGTAAAGTACCATTACACAATCGCGATAACACCACTCTTACCGCAACACGACGCTCGGTAAGAGAGAAAGCTCACAAAAATAAAGCACGGTTGAAAACACCACCGTGAAATTTCCGCACCAATCTCCACGACGTAGTAAATTTTGAAGGCGTGTACGGGGTCCTTCATAACTTCTACTCAATTAAAATGAAGTACACTGATATGTAGGGCACCAATGACCTAGCATACGAAGTTTCGGAACATTTCAGTGATCAAATGTCACGAAAATACGAAAAATACATTTCGTGATTTGTTACGTCACGCGTGGAGATTTCGGCATGAAATTGTGACATTAGATTTCTTATAGGGCAGTTTATCGATCTAAACAGTTTAAAGTCATTGTTGCTCTTTAGTGTCCCGGTAAAGATAACAATGTGTAGTAATTACTATTTACTTATTATGGCTCTAACCATTCATCAAATATTTCTTGTAACACAGGATTTCTGAAAACTTCGAGAAATGCTTCATCAACGCCAAGGAACAGTCAGGGTGCCTCCTAGCAGACGAGGCTACGAGCATCATGAGCGCGCTGCTAGACACGTGGAAAAAAGAGCACGCAAAGGAGTGCTCAGACTATGATGTACCACCTCCACGGGGAGCGCAAACTGAGTGTCTGACAGGCACTGCCGTACGCAAGGTTTTCCTGTGCGGCCTCACTTTTCAGACAGCCGTACGGGAAGTGAAGTTCTCGCCCCTCGAAATGTCTCCTGAGGTGTGCCGGCGGCTGGAGGAAATGAATTCTTGTATCTCTGAAGTGAAGAGCCGCACGCGGTGCGCCATGTCTGAATTGCATGCCCACGTCGCTCCCTTGCTGCAGCCGTTCACCACTGGCTACGTTAAGAGGTGCGAGAAGATGGTGTGGTCTAACCTGTCCACGCCGATGATGTCTCCCAATTCACCGTCGTGTCGACGGCTTCCAGCTTTGAAGCGCATATTCCACTGTGGTCTGAGCTTCAGCAGAATACTGGAAGAAATGGAGCTGGTCCACCAGAAGGCCGAAGTACTGTGTCCACTGCTCAAGAAGTACGAGACATGCGTTCCGGACTCGGCAAGCGAGCTGGGGTGCAAAGATGACCCCGTAATGAAAGGACACGTGAGGAGCTTCGGAAGGATACTGCACAGGCAGTATTACGAGGCATGTCTCAGAAATAGGAGGGGGGCACGGATACGATTTGAAAGTCCGCGAAGAGGTATGGTGCTCAATGAAAATGGCAGTCACGACATCGGCAATGAGAGGCAACGAAAGCGTGGTGAAAATTTGTCTGCTGCCATAAGACATCAAATGTTAAGCCAAGTTATGGAAGATTACTATGGTCCAGATTACGACGAGTACGTTGAGGAAGAAGATAAAGTACCAGACAGCCTAGATGTCAAGCCTGCCTATGACTATGCCGATCAAGAGGTGACTTCAACGACAAAGAAACAGGATGCAGCCCATAAAAACGCGCAGTTATCACCACAAATAGCGACCAGTAATGCATCATTGACTGGGCAGAAACAGGACGGAGATTCCGAACTGAGAAAAAAGCAGGAGTTCTGGGCAGGTGTTGAGCGAGCGCGCAAACTCAGGTCGCAACATAGATACGAATCCGGGTCCGCAGAACTTGTCCAAGATCTGTCTAGCAATCAAGTTAGCAAAGACTTTGCGCGGCCCGGAGCATACTTCATAGACCAATTGGGTAATTCACCTGATTACAACAGTGAGAACTCTGCGAGAAAAAACCTCGGATCTGAAGATTCCGTTACCAATTTTGAAAGTCAACCGAATCCTGGTAATTTCAGGAACTCGGCCCTGAACTTGCCATTCTACAAATCAATACGAAATGTACCGCACGCAGCAAGGCAAGGAGATAGCGATGCCGAAGGTTGGAGAGGTGTGCCACCATTGAGCCGTGAAGAAGAGCTGGAAATGTACGAGGATACGAGAGGAATGGCTGAGCTGCTGCAGAAACAGCGGGAAAGGCACTACAGTCGGTACAAGGGCAGGGAGCACCTCGCTCCCAAATCTGACATGCAGAGAGCTTGGAAAGAATCTGTCCATAGGTATGGTGCCACTAGTAATGAAGTATTAAAAGGGGGCCTCGACCACGACCAAGGTTTATTTAACAGGAGCCTAGCGTACTACAATCACAATGGAGGAACAGACATTAGGCGCTTTAGGGGCGAGTACGGAATGCGCCACATTGAGCGCAACCCGTACATTAGACATTACGCACCATATGAAATGGCTGGGAAAGCACAGCAAGATGAAAGGCCACGAAATGTTGTGCCTCTGGACAGGCGGGCGATCGACTTACATCGTCGAAGACATTCATACAGAAGTACCACCTACGATCTTGGTGAATATGAGAAACCAGCCTTCGGACACTTACCTTACATAGAAGACGAAGAAGAGTTCGTGCCCAGAGATGCGATGTCATTCCCAGAAGACGACGCGCCCGTACTTTCCAAAGAAGAATCTCTACACCAAGGTGTCCAGCAAATAGGTCACCACAGAGCATTTTCGATGAGGCTCCCTGGTAGCAAAGTTTATACAGACAATTCGAGAAACTTGCAAGTAGCTGCTGGTATGGAGAATATAGATTATGCACCTGGTGTCGCGTTTTCATCTGACCGCGTTATGGGCGCGAAATGGCCCAGACACGACGGTGCTGACGTTTTGACCGGAGAGCAAATATCTCATAATCACAGACAAGGAGCGCCGCTGCCTAACTATCCTCGGCGATTAGCTTCAAAAATGTTTCGTGCAAGAGCGGGCCTACCCACTGATCCTCGATCTGCTGTAGGAATCATTCAAGATTATGACAGAGGAGTAGCAGATTACAACAAAGCTTCACAAAAGATGAGTGACGGGTCTTCTTCACTGACCAAGGAAGAAACATCACTCCGACTAAATGCCATGAACCGACTTAGCGGCCATGATCCAGCTTATTCACCAAACAACCCAAACTTTCAACTGCCAGGAGCGGCTTCAGGAAGTGGGCGGTCGTTTCAGCGCAAACTTCCATTAAAAAAGACCACCTATAAAGAAGTAGAACCACATGAAATGAACCCGTATCCGGATGAACTTAGACCATTCCCAAGCCAAACCCAGCATCATTCTAATGATTCAAACTACGTTGGCCCTAACAGCTTTCTTCCAGAGCCGGGCCTACGGTCACCTAAAGAGAAAGTTGTGCCAGACTTTCTTGGGGAGACAAAGGAGCATGCCGGTGCACCAGAAGCGCGAACAAGAAAAGACGAATCGTCTGACCAGAGGTCAGTAAACTCTCCTGAAACTCATATAAGGGGCTCGGACAGCGAAGGAGACCCCAACGACGGTCGAGAAAGTCACGAAGAGGGCTTCGAGCAGCGTGGTGCGAAAGGTTCGAAGCGATTCTTTGATATCAAAAAGAGAAAAAGAGAGCCGAGACTTGGTTTTCCATACGTGAGGCACATCGATGAATCACCTGGGTTACTGCTCGACAAGAAAGACATGGCGACCGGCAGCGCTATCGCGAAGCCGCCGAGTCAGAAGACCAACCTTCAGCTAAACCAGTACGAGCTAGAGCGAAAGATGAAAAAACAGCTCGTAAGGGACGATCTAGAGGAAATCATAAAAAAGCACAAGGAAGAGAGCGACAGCAAAGCGGACATCATGCTTTTCCCGAGTGAGCACGTCTTTCACGACGACAGAGTTTTGCGAGACTTCGATGCTAAGGCTCTCGGAGAAAATAAGGACTACTACGAGATAGACGCGAAGCTTGAAAGTGACAGTGCAGATAGGTCTTCTATGTGGAGTGCGGGCAGAGACGACGTTAAGACTGAATTTCTCCGGAGACACATCGACGGAACAGAAAAACGGCAGGACCCTTTATTTGGGGAATTGAGCAAACGCAATGCCTGGTATACGGATGACATTTGGAGTGACAACAACGACCTTTTCGGTATGGAGAGGCTGCTGTCCGATCAGCGCCGAGAATTTGGCGCAAATGGCACAGAGGAAGACGAAACGTCGCGTAAGTGTTTAACCTAAATCTAGCAATTCAACTATAAATGCGAAAAAAACATCCGCGGGAAGTACGTATTTTTTGTGAAGTGTATATAAGTGTTACGTTTGTTTTAGGATTGAAGAGTTCTTGTATATCACGGTAAATAACAAACGCAAGGATTTATCGTAACCTTTGCGGTGTACTCCAAATTGCGCAGGCGCAGGAGGTAAACGTAGACCGAGTTCTCACGAAATATGCTATTCAGGAATACAGCGTTCAACACTAAGGCACGCGAGGGATTACGTACGTAATACAAGAGGGCGGAGCCTGTTTAAGCAAAAGCCACCTGCTTCAAGTTTTCGAGTAATTGGCCTGCACTATTTACTTCAAGTTTTCGAGTCATTATCCCGCATCATAAAATACATCTGGTTTCTAAATATGCGCACTGTTCAATAGCGGTGCAGAAGACATAACAAGGTTTGTTTACGAGGTCCCCGACACGGCGGAGAGGCTAGGCCTATCTGTACCGACGTGGGAGTTGGCTGTTATGTGCGTAGTTTACGCCCCAACTGACCTGAATGAAGTTTTTTTTTTTCAATCAATTCAATTCACTTACATTTGTTGTAGCAGTGCCAACATAGCAACGCTGTTTTCATTCGCTCTTTGCAACCAAGCGTGGAACTAAGGCGGAGCAACGGTGTCTTTGGATCACCTAGAGTTGGTGGCACACTTGAGAATTCGACAGTTCATTTTTAAGTTTTTATGTGCCGGTGGCATCGTATGTGGTTGCGTTAGCGTTAGACTAAATGCTTTACGCTGTACCTAATAGATCAGCAGTTCGTACGCAGCGCGTTTAATTTTAGCGTCAGCGTGGAGGCGCACGCTAACGTTAATGTAAGCATTTTCCGCTATACTAAATCTCCCTAGATCTTCTGGGTACTATGCTAAAATGGTGCTGGCTGTTTAAAATTTGTTGCCGCAATAGTTTTTTTTCTTATTACATTTTGCCTTTGTAACACAGAATGTCAACTGCACAATCTTCAAAGAAGATCGGACGCCTGTGGACGGGTATTCGAGGATGACTTCAAAGCCGTCGGTAACGGAACTGTACGCTACTTTGAACCCCAATCGCTGACACCTCAGCTCCGGAAGTCAGTGTGCTCGTAAGTAACGTAATGACAATTCGCTGTCACATACGCTGCTGCCTTTAAAGTGACACTCACCAGACTCTCGAAATGTGAAAAAACAAAAAACAAAAAAACGAGCGACATATTCTATCCTGATATTTCTCTCCCTTATTTCGCCCCGCCTTGGTGGTCTAGTGGCTAAGGTACTGGGCTGCTGAATCCCGGCTGCGGCGGCTGCATTTCCGATGGAGGCGGAAATGATGTAGGCCCGTGTGCTCAGATTTGGGTGCACTCTAAAGAACCCCAGGTGGTCGAAATTTCCGGAGCTCTCCACTACGGCGTCTCTCATAATGATAACGTGGTTTTGGGACGTTAAACTCCACATATCAATCAAATCAATTGCCGTTATATTGCACTTCTGTGACTGAGACAGTATTTACCGTGACGTCTGCAGTGCGCATGCCCTAGACTTCCATATGCACGAAATATCAAATGTGAATCACCTCCTACACTGCATCGCCACGCAGCCGCCCATCCGTTGTTTCTTGTCTCGCGTGAATGTCTTGCACGATCAGCCGATCACACTTCACTTCGTGTGTTCACAGCAGCGCAATAGGTGATAACAGCACGTAGCCGAGAAGCGCGAAATCCTGATAGGCTCTAGCGCCTAGTGCTGACATTGTTCACGCGCCTTTAAGAACTAAGGGGCGAGGAGCGTGCATTGCGTGAGTGAAGCAGGGGAGAAAACCACCCTCTCGTCTTTGAACGCGGGGTGGTGAGTGGCCTTTTAACAAAAACGTTCACTATATTTCGTCTTTTTTATAAATATTTAATGCATTTAGCAAACAATGCAGTCGTCTTTAAACAAAAAAGTAAGGAAAATATAAAAATAATGCCTGTACGACTTGTGGCGCTGGTATAAGCGCGAGAACGCGGGTTTTGTCTAGGGCACAGCTGTCCAATGTCCATGTTTTAGAAATGAATGCACAGTATATATATATATATATATATATATATATATATATATATATATATATATATATATATATATATATATATATATATATATAATATATATCGCAGCGACCACCAAGAGCTACCTACCCGGCCATCACCTTGCCATCGGCCCTCTATTGCGCAGGGGGGGGGGGGGGGGGGCTGACATAGAGCCTCACATGTCACCCGGACATAGGGGGCACCATGTTCGGTCGATACAAGTCAGAAAGAAAGTTGTCTAAGGCAATTACGGTTAAACAATATGCGGAGGCGCACAGAACAAATGAAGTGATTGCGCAAGCAGGCAAAGCCTATCTACCGCCGCCCATAGCCCCATTTGGTACGTAAGCGCTCTACCTAGTCGACTGCTCCATGTGTGTGTGCGACGTGCAGAAAGTAAAGCTGTAGAAAAGTAAGTAGGGCACCGAGACACTTTCATACGATAGCGCTATAGAACGAACGCTCAAAGGAAAAAAAAATAATCTGGAAAATTGGAGGGAAATCCCTGCTTTTTACTTAGTTATTTTTGGAAAAACTTCCTCAAAGGAACTGCGAAGCCTGGCTACTTCATTATTCGGTTGGTGATAGGCCTAGCCCCGTGGGTATTTGCTGAATCAGCGAAATTGATGTGATAAATCGGAAACTTCGTAAAATCAGGCTTCAATAGATTGAGTTTTAACTGTATATGCTTTGGCAGGACGGAAAAAGCTCGATGACTTTAGTTCCGCTGTACAAAGCCATGGGACGTTCTCCTTTATTAATTGCGAGAAATCGGCTTATTCATGTCTCAAGTGGATTCATTCGTGGCATAATGGACTTGAGTACGCAGGAACTACCGGAATGTCTTCCTATAAATAAGCGTCTGCCCCCGTTGAGTAACTTACCGATGTAATCTTCCAGTCAGCTGAAATGTTTGCTTTGTTTACAGCGGCTTCACAAGTTCACGTACAGCGGCTTCACAAGTTCACGTACTGCGACCGAATTCACAAAGTTTTGTTTCATTGGTAATTACTTTACCATTAGCTTACTGTGTTAAAGAACCAGTGTCGGCTCAGAATCGGTTCTGAAAAAAAATAGAAAACTAGTATAGAAACAAACCGATACGCTTGTTTCTGTCAAATCGTCTTACTATATACGTGGGTTGCTGAAAATCTAATGCGGATTACTTTGCAGGCATGCCCGTGACTTTTCTCAATGCATCAACCTCTTCGCACAAAAGTACCGCTGCGTCGACAGCCAGCAGCTGATCAAGAATTTGACCGAAGATCATCTGAAGAAAGCTGGTGTTATGTTCTGCGACGCCAGCGCCGTGCGCATTTCCTTCAAACTCGTGATCGCAGCTGCCCTGTTGCAGTTACTTCGTACGTGACGAAGCAACTGAAACGCCATCCGCGGAAAACTGGTCATCTAAGCGATGCGCGAAGAGCCAGAACGAAAAAAAAAATCCCAGAAAAGCGACGACATAAATATTATGGACTGAACTGACGAGGTATCATTTATTTCGTTCTATTTCTTTTCACCAAATATCTACAGCACCTTCGTAGGCATTACAGTGAGATGGGAGGGGGATACACAAAGCACATAATACAAAGCAGGAGTTACATGTAACAAACATGGAAACATGATAATAACTATATTAGTACATCACAACATGGTTATGCCTATTCAATTACATCACGTAGCGCCAGGACAAATGCTGCATTTTGACTTATGCTAACAATGTGCTGATAACCAATTCCAGGCTCTGATGGTATTGGGAGAAGAAGCACTTGCTGTACATGATACTTTTACATGATATTTCTTTTAGTTTTAAGTCGTGGTCCTCTCTCTTAGACAAGTAGTCAGGGTGTAAATATTTCGTTTGGTCAATACCAGTTTGCAAATGATAAATGTGAAACAATTTTAATTTGAGTGCAGCGTCTTTTTGAACACTATTCCATCAAATGAATTTTTTTGCCTCTAATAGACTGAATTGCCTTGAATAGTTTTGAAAAACAAACCGCACAGCCCTATTTTGAATTATTTCCAGCTTATCCCTGTTGATTTGCGTCCCCGGATCCCAAACTGCAATAAAGTACTCAAATACCGATCTCACAGCAGAAAGATTCCTTGATTTCACTAGAAGTTGTTTAGCCTTCCTTTTCTGATACCCTAGCACCCGACATGTTTCGGCGACAACTTAGTCAATGTGTCGTGTCCATGACAAATAGGCGGTAAAAAACACTCCTAAATAGTTTAATTCGCGCACGGACAATAGATGTGTTCCAATAATAAAATTAGCTTGAACTGTTCAGTTCTTTTTAAAAAAGAACACATTTCTACTGTTTTCTCAACGTTCACTGTCATATGCCAATCTATGCACCACTGTGCAATCCGATCCATATCATCTTGTGAACTTGCGCAGTCGGTTTCGTGATGAATTTCTCTATACAATACACAGTCATCTGTGAACATGCGTACAGAAGAACCAATATTATCAGTGATGTCGTTCACAAAAATTAAGAAGAACAAAGGGTCAAGTACCGACCCTTGTGGCACGCCTCACGTAACGCCAGTCTCACCTAACTTTTCACCATTAATTATAAATTTCAATTGCCTGAACAGCAAATATAATTAATCCATCCAGTCACAGTGCTGTCAATACCATACCATGACAACTTTTCAATTGATGCGCCATGGTGTACAACATCGAATGCCTTCTGGAAATCTAGAAATATGCAGTCAACGGTGCCGCCTTAGTCCAATGTACTTGAAAGGTCACGAATCAACTCTGTCAGTTGTGTTACACAGTAAATTCCATGGTGGAAGCCATGCTAGCACTTGTTTAATAGGGAGTTTTGATCTAGATGCTTCGTTATGCATGACAATCTCTAACTCGTGGTGCACCGTGTACTTCACGAATTCGCAATGTATCTGATGGGCCTTCAAACAAACATCGCTATAGCATTCAGATTGATCCAGTATGAAAACAGCAAAGAGAGGCATGGTGCACTCAATGCATCATGCTTTGTGTATTTTGAAATTTTTGTCCGTTATGGCAGGGTAGTGTCAAATCACTCGAAGAAGAGAGTACTGAAGTGAAAGTGTGATTAGGCCTATATATCAATCTTGAAATGTTTGCACACGGGGACATGGAATAGAGTACAAATGGGTGCAAATAACCTAACTGGTTTATTTTTTTGAAAACATTGATGATAGATATGTGGGGTTTAACGTCCCAAACCACCATATGATTATGAGAGACGCCGTAGCGGAGGGCTCCAGAAATTTCGACCACGTGGGGTTCTTTAACGTGCACCCAAATCTGAGCACACGGGCCTACAACATTTCCGCCTCCTTCGGAAATGCAGCCGCCGCAGCCGGCATTTGAACCCGTGACCTGCGGGTCAGCAGCTGAGTAGCTTAGCCACTAGACCACCGCGGCGAAGCTTTTTGAAAACATTCACTTCATACCTCTCACATCTGCGTTATCTTGCCACAAAAACACATTTGAACTGCGCATACCACAACTCACAGTGACAAGCTCATTGAACAACAGACAAGAGCAAAATTTATTTCGCTATATATAGTAAGGCAACCGAACGGTGGCTAACACATATATCTTTCAGCGTGTCGATGAGATAGGCTTCCATTATTTCTCTTGAAATTCTGTTTTGATGCCTATATTCCAAGGTAGTGTTGTTAAAACAAAGAAAGCATGCACACTCGTTGCAATGCAGTGCTGAATGTGTATTAGGGCGACCTTTCGGATTCGATATATGCTAACTTATATAGCCTCGTGTTAATACATTTGCCAGTCTGCCCTACATACACACAGCCACACGTCGGGGGTATATACTATCCACCACGTTGCGTGCACATTCAACAAACTGAAGACTGTGTTCAATGCTACATTCAGTTTGCATACTGCTCAGTTTGTCACATTTCGGGTTGGCCAATGCGCACACTCCTCCTATTTTGTTTTTGATCGAAAACACCACATTTATATCGTACCTTGTAGCTACCTTTTTTATTCTGTGCGAAAGCCCATGTACAGCCTCTAGAATATTTAATAACAACGTGCGAGTGTCGACCGGACGCAGTATCAGTGCCTTACAACGGCGATAATCTGAGTGACTGGCAGCAGTACGCGCATGCAGGCGCACGAAGCAGTGCCAGCGCAAGCGTCGTCTGCCAGGATGTTCTTTTCAAGATGAAACACTCCCTTTCCTTGTTAAAGACGCCCGGCATAAAGTTTCCTAAATATACACTAGACAGAACTATGGTGCTTGTGTCTACGGCGGCTTCAACGCACCGCGCTTCAGCGAGCATGGGAATGATGGGTAGTACACAGATTTGTCTAATGTTCGTACTTCTGGCTCCCTGGGTGTTCGTGTGGCTTGCAGTTGTTTTCTCACAAAACAAAAATCAGCGAATTTTCAGCGGTTGTACTTCACCACCTTAATCTTTTAGGCTTACTTTTTAAATTGGGCAACGGAATTCAAAAGGGTTCATTGTTTTCTTCGAAACAAAACTGAAACGTAGCGATAAACGAAGCCACAATTACGATTCGCTGCCCGCAAGTATGAAGAGTAGGCAAAAGCGTGTACTACCCATCATTCTCATGGTCGCTAAACGATGGCAGTGCCAAAGTCTTCTCTAGTTAATTTTAGAAAACTCAATGGCGCCCGGAATGCGTACAATCGCAGATAGAGACATCACGGACGTTTTGCCTTTTTTATAGCGATAGCAATTATATGGAAACTCTCGACTGGATTTTGCCGTCGGCGTCGCCATCACTCACCGCATATGTATACGTATGTATAGATGTACAAAATGCAAGAAAGAAAACAAAACAAGAAACTGCGGTGCACGGAATCGAACGTGAGTCCTTTGAATCGCGAGAGCGGATCAATGGATAGATGGATGGATGGATGTATCCTGCTGTGCCCTTTAGATCTGGCGGTGGCTCCCGCCACCTAGCTATAAAGTTAGTACTATCACTATGTGTTTAAGGATTGAATTTCACTCGCGCCTTGATTGTACGCGTCAATCAGTCAGCCTCCTCCTGGTTATTTCTACCCGTTTAAAGTCTATTTTGCTTTCACTGTCCCTAAACCCCAATGCTTTGAAAAATTCCGAGCCATTATCTTGAATGATAGGGTGGAATCCTTTACAGAACATTATCAAATGAGGCCTGGGGTGCAGCCTCACCAGTAACCACCGCCGAGAACGCACTCCCTCACTAGAGAAGGATTGGCTACCCTGGTGCAGTATTTGGCCACTACCTCCCACATGCATATGTCAAATAACACACGGCCCTCAGTCCCCAGCAGCTGCGAAGCAACTCACCACGGCGGCGGTCAGATCTGCAACGCAGCAGAGGGTGCTAAGAATCTCTGGATCCGGACAGGCCGCCATTGGAACCTGAACTTGGCAACGTTTAACGCTAGAACCTTATCTAACGCTAGAACCTTATCAGCTATGCGGCTCTCCACCGTCGTCCGCATAGCCGATCTTCGCCAGTGGGGAGACGCGTTCGTAAGAGATGCTACGAAGGTTTATTTACGTGATGGTTGAAAGATGATAACTGTGCAGGGATTCAGATGATCTCGCATCATGTACATCAGAGATACAGTTCATAATTCCGCTCATGATTCAGCTTTTATAGCCCGCCGTCTCCTTACACGGAGGTCCGAAGAAGGCAGTGAGCACTCTAGCCACAAATCAGGTGACGCAGTCTCAGTGGTCCATCCACCAGAAAGGGTGCAGATATTGCACCACTCGGCTGGGCAAAAAAGTCCAATGGTAGCACAAGGACACCACACAATAACGCATCCGGCCCACGCCTTGAAGGTACCGCAGGGCGAGGAGATAGAGTCCGGAGAGAGAAGGTTGATCTCCTCCGGTGAGATGGCCGCTGACCCGAACGTCAGCAGCGGTCCATGCTGCTTTTAGCTTCAGGCAGTTCAAACGCTGGATCCCTGAGAACGGCTCCTTCAACGTCTTCTCACGCTTCCGGGCTGAGGGTGCTTTGCGATGGACTCACGTAGATGACATTAGCTGAGTCGAGTGGTTGACTTAAGGAGACCCGCCACAGTGGCGCCGCCACTCCCACCCCCGCTGTTCAAGCCCGTTCAACAAAAGGCTTGTCTCGCGAAGCTTTCGTTGAGACCCGACTGCTTCCTGGAACATCTACAGGACAGCGTCTTGCAGAGTGCCGATGGGGTTGAAAGCCTCCCTAGCAGACCGGCTTACGCACAATGGCGTCTGCCCAGACGAATTGCCGGGTCAAACACAACATCGCACAACCAACCGCACAGCGACGTATGAAGTTGCGCCACCACTGGCGAGATGGAAGGCAGTGTCGCAAGATCAAATGCGGACAGATAGGTCGCGCAATGGAGCTATAACCTCTTCGCCGAATAGTGAGATTGAAGCCCCGCTATGCAGTAACCCCGCCAACTCTAGACCAGCAATCGTAAGGACGATGAACGATGCCGGCGTGACTGGAAAGCCATGTCCAGCGTGACACTTCATCGGTGCCAGAGGCTGGGTTACACCCATATGCTCTCGTACTGCTGTAGCCACCGGCAAAGGGGAGTTCACCCACGGCTGACCGCGTTTCGCGACGGGCGAGCAGCCGCTTGCGTCGGTTGGGGTGCGCTGCATGTTCGCGTGGTGTGGTCACGCTAATGACAGCAGTAACAGACGAAGTCTTTTCCGTCGTCTGTAGGCATAGGCGTATCAGCCGGGAGAGCAAGGGGGTCGTGAACACCCCCTGGCGATAGGCTCACTCCACCTTCTCAGTGTCTGATTCCGTATGGTCGGCAAGAATGTAGAGCTCCTGCAAAGCCCAGGCGTACTTAATAGAGATTCATCGGGGTGCTGTGTTCGAAGCTATAGCCCGCGACGCATGCGGCGCTCGTAGTCTGGAGGAAGGAACTCGCTCCGAAATAGCGCCCTAAACTCCTTCATCGACCGAGCTTGGTGGCCGACAAGCCGATACCACCACGCCACTTGGGCTGTCAGCACGGCAGGCACAATACTGCCTAGCATTACGCCGTCGTTCAGCCGCATCGGATGCTGATTGAGGTGCAGCGCCTCGAGGTACTCTGTGTCACTCATGTAATCCGAATAACCGCTGTACTCACTGTACTCAGGCACAGGTACCGTTAGGCTGCTCGGTGCGCTTGACTGTAGAAACTCGGGAGCTCCCTTTACAGAACAAGGCTGTGAGCGTGCCGCTGACAACAAGGCATTTAGGAGCTGTGGCACAGTGACGGGCAGCGACGATCACTCTGACGCCGGCGCGGCCGTAACAGGGCTGACCACAGAACACCTACCAGCTAGTTGCACGCCGGTATTCATGCTCATCAGACCTAAAAGTGCCTGTGAACAACACCGAAGAGTGTAGGGTTGTTGCTGTTCCGGCAGGTGCATGGAACCTCTCGCGATAAGCAAGCGGATCGACCGCGCAGCATGGCGGCTCATGACTGTCGAAAGTGCCGCCTACGCGCGCCTGAGCCCTGCGAGCGTTGAGCGCAGTGGCAACGTTGTCATCAAAGCAAGCTTGCCCGCGGACAACACTGTCGACCCTTTGTGCCCGTGCCCAAGGTTGGTCAGTGAGCGCATGCATGCCGTCACCTTAGTGGTGCTGGAAGGAAGCTAGGCTTTGGGTGCGGCGGGTTGGGCGGTCAACTGCGCTAATGACAAGAAAAGGCAAGCGAGCGGAGACGACGCATGCGCGTGCGTCCCAAACAGCTGAAAAAGCCCGCAACTGGCTTGGCTGTGACCGCAATTTGCATTAGAGTGGTTAAAAGCACCATGGGGAGCCCCAAAAAACCGAAAGCAGAGGGCCACCGAAGCGACCATATCTCATGCTGTCGGGTTCGTCCTCATTGAACGAGATCATGTCCGTCGCCACAGTATGAAACTGGAACGAGCACCTCGAGGAAGTCTGCTCTGAAACCTTGCCGAAACCAAGTTGGGCACCAGTTATGTGAAGATAGGTTTGCGAAAAAGGCTTACCCTACGAAGTGACCAGGAAGGGACGTGACGCTCTCCATTGCCGTTACGCACAAAGACGTTACGGCTGGATTCGTCGACTCTCCGACACTGCGCAGAGATGGCACTCGAGGCAGGTGGCCAACAAACACGGGTTTATTTACGCATTATGCAGCACAGTGCGACAATAACGGGCTTGCGGACCAGCAGTGAACTCCGCAAGACCAACCATTTGTACGCTTGCCAGCAGACGCTAGGGCTATCACGCAAATGGTGGCAGAGTGCACATACGAGAGGCCGCCTGCTAAAGCAGCGCGTCTACCTCTCGTGCAAGCCTGTGTGGAGCTGTGAACACATAACACCTATACAGTGCTATTTGCTGTGAATCGGCCCAGCGGTGGCCGAGTGCCGAGCGAATGCATGCTACTGGGAAAGGGGGTGTCATGGGCGGCCAGTGAGGATCAGCGGAGCACCGTGACGTGTGCTTGCATGACGCGAGGAGAAGGCGTGGTGCGGGCATGTTCGGATACGGGTCTTACAGAGAAAACCAACTCAGGGCTCGCCACAGACAAAATGGCACGGTGGAGAAATCACGGTGGCACTTTTCACCGTGCTCGAGCCGCCCGCGGTCAGCACTCGCACAAGCTGAGGGAACAAGGTGCCAAAGGGGAGGGCGCACTCGATTTCCACCAATGAGGTACGCTGCGAGACATGAGCAAACCTCCCCTCGATTTCCCTCCTTCCGAAGGAGAAAAAAGTTTATCGCCCCACTGCCTCCGCACAAGCTGAGCATTCATCTTTCTGTCGTTTCATTGTGATAGGGGTAAATTATACATATATGTGACGAGTGAAGGAATAAACGCATTGGGTCGTTCATCAGAGCCATGGTCCCATGTCCTATTTTACCACTGTTATTCAGTCGTTTAGCAGGCCGTTAAACAACGATCAAATAACGTTTGTTTCTGTAAACTAATATAATTTAACACAATCCCAAAGGCCCAGCATCAAAGTTCAGGCGGACAACGTTGTTTAAATAAGGTAGTGGCGTTTGGAAGCTTCATTCGACCGCCAATAAATAGCGCAGACCGCAAGCGCTTGTTGTATGCTGCTGTTGCTGGGTTCAAAAAGTGGTAGGCTAGCAGAAAATGAAATTGATGTCTAGACGTTTCCTAGACGAAGAAAAATCAAGAAATCGGTTACGAAGAGCAGATATCTGGGGAAAAAAACAGAGCTGATGGGAAACATTTTTTATAGCTAAGCAGTATATGAGTAGTTTTCTGTGCATTCTTCCATCAAATCTCCATTAACGACTGTGAGGAAATATGCAAACGTAAAAAGATATTTTCTGGGGGGTCTACTTTTCAAACCAGGCCCTGACGCTCCACAGGTTAGTGTCTTGACCACTGACTACGAACCTGTTTTTTTCTCCTTTTCGTGTAGCATACGAGCCACAACATTCCCACAGACCTATGTTTAAAGAACATGACACATATATGAACCTAATGGTTGCCTTGTACCTGTGCTGTGTAACGAAATTAAATCGAGGCTTCTTTATATGAAGGCTTCATTAAATTTCGTATTGTTTGCATTAAAGCCCCTTGCAGGACTGGATGTAAAGCTGACATGGAAAATTATACAGATTGGTAAAAATTAAGGCTTCGCGAAAACTTAGTGCCAATTGCATCGAATTCACATTATAGTTTTATCGCGTGACGTTGTCACTTCGTCAAATGTGTGCCGATGCTGGAGGCAGTGCAAAACGAGGGGAAATGTGCAAAAGCTTGCATTAATACATCCGATGCCTGAAGCAAACCAAAAGCACGTTAGCTGCAAAAATATTGAGGATGTTGGCTGGGGAGCGCCAATACATCGACTGGGAAGAAAAAGAAAGAACATGGCTTGATTATGATGGTGATGATATTTTGCTGATGGCGCTCACCGACGGGGGGGGGGGGGGAGGGTTCACCACCGAGTCGTCTTAGGAGAAAGCATCAGGTACCAGTTTCACTAACTAAATTTATCATCGCTTTCTTCTTCCTATCTAATAAAGCCAGATACATATCCAGAGACTGTTTAAGAATGTTAACACAATATAGAAACTAAAATAGTGCAAGGCGAGGACAAAGAAGAGGATTAATGCGCACAGCGCTCGAGTGTCTCCAGCCTCTTCTTTCTCTTCGTCTTGTGCATTTTTAGTTTCTACCCTGAGAGGATTGAGCCGTATCACGAAGCATCAATGAGCAAATCTCGCACAGCTGTATTTTTTAATTATATCTTTTTATCAATATTGATATCTATTTTCTCTTATCTCTATCAATTTAACGGACTTCTTTGCCGTTCCAACTTCATTCTTGTTGCCCTGTTCCCCATGGTGGCTTATCGCCATTTTCTGAATTTATCATCACTCTCGTCATTATGAACATGCGCAAGACAGGCTGCGTTGCCGGGTGCCAAATCTAAATTTCTATAAACACAGGTCTGTTCAGGCACCTTCACCACTGTGCGTAATCTGTGATGAACTGGAAACAATAGATCATTTCTTTTTGACCTGCAGGCTGTTTAACACATTACGAAAAACCTTTTTATAAATAACTTTACGGGATATTGCTATGGACTTATCTGTGCCTGTCATTTTGTCTTTTGGAGCTTCCATTCCTGGTTTTTCTAATGCAACAGTATGGGCGGCCGTCCGGCACTATATTGATGAAACTAATAGGTTGACTAATTAACCAGTTTCATTATCTTAACATGTCTACATAATTATATACGTATAAAATCAGATTATTGCTCTATTCTATTATAAATTTGTTTATGTAAATATTTGTATGCATTACATTAAGCACCACACTTTCCTAGGCTATCGGTAATCATTCTGTTATACCTCAATTATTCCAGATCTGAACAGTAATTTTTAAAACCACTCGATTCTTAGCCGATCCCCCATAGTGGGTATGCGCCACTAACAATAGGTGAACAACAACAACAACAGCAAGACAGCGACATCTTCGTTTTGATGCTGTGGCATTTTTGCGACCACAGAAAATATTGCCACTCATCGTTGCTAGAAATGTCAGCCACGTAAATCTAACGTGGCAAGATGGTGGGCGCTCGGTGGTGGCGACTCTGCTTCTCGTTCATGCTCCTGGTGAAAATATGTTCCGGTAAGATAGTACCAATTCATTCTGTAAGAAAGCTCCACGCACGTCAGCCATTTAAAGCGCAGCGTTTGTGATGTTTGAAGCAGTCTTAACGGGATAAAGAGTACTTAGTATATTTTCGCACATGCTACCAAGGCGGACGCAACCAATGCATTGGTGCTTATTTAAGTGACATAGCTTTCCCGAAGGTGTTATTCATTTTTTTTTTGCCATCCTTGTTTACAGGATTGTCATGCAACGTTGAGAGTTATCAGAAGTTGCGAAGACAGTGCACGCAAGTTCTGCATGAAAAAGTCACCCAAGAACAAGGTGACCTCATTCGAAATTGCAGGTATATTTTCTTTTTTTCTCTCCGCCCGTTTCGACAGGGGGTCGGCCTAGTGAGCTGCTACCTTTATCGAAGCGTGACCAAACCGTATGCTATTGACCTCATTTAATTAGCCGCGCCGCGAATACATGCCCAGCGGCCAACAATGACTTACTAAGAAGCAGTTAATATACAAAAATACTATTCGTGACATTATTGAGCTGCGCCGCCTGTCTTTGTTGTAAGCCTGTGCTCGCAATGCTTGCATACGCAGACACCTGGAATTGGGCTCCGTAATTAGATATCGATTCGCACTAACGAGCAGGTACAGGCAACAGGCATGGATATATTTGGATGCAAATGTTGATTCTTCAGATGAGAAGAGTGCCCACCAGTGTCTATTTTTTTTACTAACGGGATAATTAGTAAAAATAGAATAGAAAATAGTTGAGCACTACCACGTATAGCATCGCTTATGCGCGTGTTCAGCAATACGTGTTCTTACTTCCGTATCTTTTACCGAATGAGGTTCACGGACAGGATTCACTTTCAATTTTTGGACTTTTCGTTCGGTTGACATGATTGGCAGACACCGTTTTCTTTTCCAATAATTTCGTTCTCTACCGAAATTCACCAGCGCATATATAAGAGCCGGTCCACTGAATGGAAATACTTTGTGAATACGGGCTTTCGAATTTCTTCCATGCTGCCTACGCAGGGACTTCACTGATTTTGAGGTCTGCCTCCGAGACAGTTGGAGGATTGCCTGCGAAGGTTCTACAGCGCCCGTTGAGAACAATGACACCCTCGCACTGGACATCAAAAGAAAATACTTCTCCAACTGCCTCAGTGAGTGTATACACTTCTGTCACATGTTACTCGCCACGCTATTTCGTTTGCAAGAGTACTTGCGCAAAAGCAAACATGCTCCATTAGTCAGGTCCACTGGCCTATACCATCTGCGTAAAGGGAGGGGGTATCAAAGGCATGATTTGTATATCCCAAGCATTGCAAGGCATAAATAGGTTGTGCTGGCTTTCAACAACTCCTTCCATGCCCACACGACATTCCAGCAGATGCACAGAGCTGCATACCTTGAATGAGATTCGCATATCTCAGCAGGCCATCTTACATCGAAGCGGCATGCCGCTTTAATATTATGCGAGATTCTACATCCGAAAACCACCATCTGATTATGAGAGATGCCACAGTGGAGGGCTCAACTAATTTAGACCATCTATCGTGTTCTTTAACGTGCGCTGACATCACACAGAACACGGACCTCTACCATTTCACCTCCATCAAAATGCGACCGCCACGGCTGGGATCCAAACCCACGACCTTCGGTTAAGCAGCCGAGCACCTTAACCACTGCTCCACCGCGTCGGACAAGACACGCCGCTCTCAATGAAGAGACATGGAGCGAATAGGTGTGGCACACGCTTGTGGGTATCGGTTTCGCCAGCTACATGAATAAATCCGCAGGTGGCTGCCATGTGTTCTCGAAAGTCTGCGAGGTGCGTTTCAAACGTATAAAGCCCCCCACCCTCTTTTTCTTGCACATAAAGCAACGAAGTGTGCGAAGCTTTTTCCGGTGAAGATATGGATGGAACCTTCGTGCGCATGCGTGAATTTTTGTGTGCCCGCAAAACGCGTCAGCTGCTAGCAGTCAGCGCATTAGTAGGAATTGGTAGTGAACACGTAAATCGGCCATAATTGCCATCGTTTCAAAGTCTGGCAACTTGCGAACGAGACTGAGGCAAGCAAGGGATGGTTCTATTTTTTTTTTGATGCTGTAAGGCGCAACCGACCAGACATGTGGACAGCGCAACCTTCGCAGCTTCACCACGATAAAACATACCCCATTCTGCTCATTTGATTCAGATTTTTTTTTTGTGGCAAAAACAACATTCCTGGAACTTTACAGGCTCCTTACTCTTTCTACTTGGCTCTCAGTGACTTTTGGCTTGCATCTTGAACTAAAACTCTACTTTAAAAAATACTGATTTGAGTTAAGACGAGACGTCATGGCGAATGCGACAAGCCGACTGATCACCTTTCCAAAAAATTCTTCCACAAGTGTTTCCAACAGCACTGGGAGCGACGGGAGAGGTATGTGCTTTAGCGAGAAAGCTACCCTAAAGGGAATCAGGGTTTGTACCTAATAATGAATAGCTATATTCCTGCTTGTTAGGGCTTATTTGGCACGCTAATGAGAGTTAGGTAACTAGCTTCAATATCTCCGCTAACGCTTGCTTTCGCATTAGCTTGTCGGCCCACTTTTTTGATCATGCGATGGGCCAATTAGTTTTCGTTACCAGGAAACCAGGCTGCGAAGGGCCTTGTACCTAATTATTACGCTTCATTACAGGTGAGACAAGTGCCCTATCAGTGGAATGCCGGCCAGACAAAGCAGTGAAAAAGTTACTGAACTGTGGAAGCCAGTTCTACGACATGGCAGTGCACGTGTCCAACAAGCGTTCAGCAATATCACTTTCTTCGCTTTGCCCGTGAGATTCCATACTTGTATCGGGAACGGGTTGGCGCCCTTGTGTATAGTACACGCCCGCTATATGGCCATGTGATGTCCTCCTGGACAGTAAAACAGCAAACGGTGACCGCCTGCTGCAGCGGCACGTACATGCCAACAGAACAATCACTCGCATGCATAGAGCTACTACGTCTTCAACCATTTACTGTATTAGTTAAACAGAACTACATTGAACCACTCAGAATACGCTGCTTATAACGTATTGGCTAACGTGTGTTAAGCAGTGCGAAAAAATTTTAGTGTTGTGATGACGTGTTGACGACTTGATCTCTGGAGACTTGGGCGTTTAGAGAGTTGAGTTTGATAGTGATTAAAGCAATAAATTAAAAAAAATTACTCTTGGTGGGCTCTTCAAGGAGACGAATATATATATATATATATATATATATATATATATATATATATATATATATATATATATATATATATATATTTCAATTTTTTTATTTATCTGTACGTATCAGCATCGTAGCTTTGTAGCGGTAGAACGGCCTGGCTGCATACTTTTCATTTATATTGTTAAGTGGTCTGTCATGACTTTCAAACATCTTTCGTAAGCGCTCCAATCAAATTTCATCAGTTCGAAAGTTTTCTTAACCTGATGAACGTTCTCTCTAATTACCTGGCGCAGTATATGCACACCAACGTGATTTAGAAACCACTGCTCATCACAACATTTTGTTTTGTTCTCATATTACCGAAAGTTAATCAGTTTCTTCGCATGCAATGTTTCACACCTACCCTTATATATTAGACACGAAGAACACCGCTACCATGTAGTACAAGCCACCTGTAGCTTCCTCTGCACACTCATGACGCACTGTTTCCCTGGCTGCTTGTGTCTACAAATAACAAGCGAGACAAACAGAAATCAATCATATTCGAGAGACCCATTGCATACTTATTGATTGTGCAAACGTAGTCTATCGTATATTTCTTTCTAGGGTCCATCTAATGAGAACAATAAGTAAAAGTGCTTTACTTGCTTGATTCATTACTTTGTACGATACGGAAAGCAGGGATGTAAGCCGGAAAAGCGTCCTCGTCTCCGTTTTCCTATTGATTAATGTTGGCATCCTCCAAATATCGGAGCGCCTAAACTGATTCAGTATAGTGTATAGAATGTCGCAAGCTTTTCGAGTACGCAGCGGCCCCACTATGATATAAAGACGGACAACTATTTCATCTTTGGCACTCTCTTTTCCCGAGATATACGTTGCAGTGTATATTGAAACAACGAATTAAAGAAGAATGGTAACTACAACGCTTTTACTCATACGGCAAGGTATCGTTTTAGATGAAGTGCGCTTCCAGTAAATAAAATGAACAGAGTAAATGCTTTAACAACAATATGCTTTAAGTAGAAATGAGGGTAGTGCGACAACCAAGGACGAAAGGCAAATGTACGAGCGCTTGCCTCATCTTATTTTGTAGCTACACATGATTGCTTTGCGCCCGATTTTTGTGAACTCACCCAAGTCTTGACCCTACTCAAAGTGTAAACTTGAGGTTCGTACAATTGTCAGCCAGTGCTCACAAACGAACCAATGTCTGCAATTCATCGCAGGGAAGTCGAAAAGTATGGGCTATGCGCCCACAAAGTCCAGAACGAGGTGAACTGTTCACTGGGCTATCAGATGGTACCCCACATGAAGTACGTAGCGCAAAACATAGTGCAAAGGTACCGCCTCCTCTGTACTGCCCTGAGGAAATCAGGTAGGTGCATTTTTGAGTGCGGCATTAACATACAAGGTGGAGCGAAAGGGCCCATCCACTTGTCCATTTAACTTCTTTGTTCATTGTGTTCACTCATATATCTTCAGTTTCCTGTCGATCTTGCTTCTGACCACAGGCTTTCGCGTGAACTTGAAAAGACGTCCATGTCCTCGTGCTTCGGTCGTTGATGTGATACAACACAGTGTGGGATTGAAAATAAGTTCAGTGATGTTAATTTTCAAAGCTGTTCTACCAAAACTTGATCCGCTGCTCTTTTGTTAAACTCTTAGCAGCGGATCATAAGGAAAATATGCTACAGAATTACCGTAAAGATGGACAACTGCATTGTGATGTGCGCTCTCTCGAAGCACACAGCCACATGACCAGGAAAAAGCAAAACAAATAAAAACGAATATATCGGCGAAACTCATAGAATTGAAAATCGCTGAGTTTTCCACATGCTCCTTGTAGTCATCGTTTAGACAGAGTGCCCCAGCTGTCTCTAGTCGGAGTTTAAATATATGACGATACACTGAACGACGCCGCGGCCAGATACATGTTACTGGCTGTTGCCTGAATTAAGCCATGCTATTTTTTAATTTCTTGATGAGGACACTTTCATTAAGCAAATTTTGAAGCAACAACGTTAGGCTAAAAGTTCCAGTCTAAAAGTTGTAGATCGGTTTGGGAAACGTTTGGTTAGGCAGTTCCGAGCTTTATGTTGGTTAATTATTAGTATTTGATTGCTTACTACAGATGCCCGCGAAATAAAAACGAGTACCACGTTACATGCCTGCTAGCGCGCCTACGTGCGTCATGAATATAGTGCTCTTTAACGTTCCGCGTACGAATGATACGCCTCTCACAGCGGTTATCACTTTTCTCGGTGCTAGCAAAAAGTGTTCACCACACAGCCGCAACCATCGTCGTGGTCCTATCGAGGCAGCAAAACCGGCCAAACGCTATGGTCCTATGCATGAGGAACGTTTGGGAGCACTAGAATTATTGCATGTGAGCGGGCATGTCCAGTGGATTTTTTTTTATATCTCGCGGGCATCAGCAGTAAGCAGTACACTTATAATTAACATGTACAAAGTTAGAACCAGATGTTTTGTAAACCAATCCACAACTTTCTCATTGAAATTATTCCCACCTTCGTTGCTAAATACTAGTTATTTAAAGTGGCCTGGTTAAGCAATTAATCATAACGCGAAAATTGTCTGACTTCGGTTAGTCAATAGTCAGCAGTATGTATATGGTCGCAATGTCATTGAATGCGTTTACATATTTTTATACTCTGGCTTAAGACAACTGGTGCACACTGTATACTCAGGTGCTTCCTAAAGAAATTAATTTCTCGGGGAAGATATAGTGGTTGTCATATGTACTCTCTGGAGTCTTTTTTTCCTGCGTATGCCTCTAAATGTAAGAGTCTACAACTCACCCTCTTTCCAATTCTTATGTTCATCGTCGAAATGTAGTACCGTCACTGAAATCATCACGTACACCTCAGCTAAAGGGCTCGCACTGTATACCTATAGCGGTACATGTTTTGAATACATAGCGTAGAGAAATAATTGCTTATCTTGAACCAGAAGACAAACTTCCGTCGCTTTTGCTTGAGTTCTTTGTGCTTTCATTTATTCGTATCCAAACTGTATTTATGGTTTGACACCATTGTCTACTGTGCACTACATATGTCGTGCACGGCAGGCGAGCCTGCTTCACTCCGAAATCATGCAGACACCAAAGGAACCTGTGTTAGAAAGCTACTTGGTCAGACAAAACGCAGGCAGGACTGCTTTCCTTCGGTCTACTTCTAGTCTTGTGTTTCGTTCCATGTACAGTTTTCATTCTTATAATAATGCGGCCACTTTTCAAAGTGAGAAGTGGGTTGAAACTACTGTTTTTTGCAAATGTGCACACTAGAAAATCTAAATGTTAAATAAGTGTCATCGGAGCAAGAGTTTAGAGCGAAGTGAATTAAGCAATCTTCAAAACGGATTTTGGCTCAGCTGGACATGCAAAAAACAGTGTGGCACAATCAAAAAGGAATAAAATATATAGCAGTCGTAATGGGCCAGCTATCAATCCACAATAAAATTAGACGACGCAAAACACCCGGGAAGAATAGGCGAAAGGCGAAGAAAATTCTTTCCCGGTGTACATGTGGTTTGCGCCCTTTATTTTGTTGTAACATGCAACAAATAGCCCAACAACAAGCTTTACTACAGCTATCATGCAATCTACAAAGCAGAACGTGGAGAAACAGCATATTGGTTCCTTCATATATTTATAATCTTGAAATCAGTTTAGAACTAAGAGGAAAGGATTGGTGGCTGTTAAAAACAAGCAACAACAATTACATGCCACCTCAGCATTCTCTAATTTTCTGCCTGCTTCCTGTTGTCATCACCAGTTTGGCCATTTTTTTTTCAGCTTTCCAGAAAGGTACCACAGCATGCGACCGTCAAAAGTTCATAAACGACATGTTCCTCTGCGGCTACCACTTTGCTAATGTTGCCGAAGTTGTTGGGACGAACGCGGAAGAAGTGTGCGCGTAAGTTTGTGCTCATTTATTTCTGTGTATTTCTGAGAATTTCGGCCTTCGAATGGTAGAATTCGCGATTAACGCCATGCGAGGTTTTTTAAAGACCACATTTTCAAAAATAAAAATCATCGAAAAGTGTCCCGCTGTGCCTGGTTCATCACTGGCGTGTTTATGTACTTCCCAACACAAGAACTAATCTGTAGGATTGTTGTAGTTTTCATGTGACAAGGTCGAATATTTTCTTTCGATGCACTTGATAGGTTTACTTATGCATATATTTCTACTGGTATGAAACACGCAATACAGCTGCTTATAATCGTAACAGTCATAGCACGTAATAATTATAACAAATTAGGAACAGCGAAATAAATGAAAACTAGTCATATAGGCTCAGAAAAGGTCGAGCGTATCCTCAATATATCCAAACGGAACTATCGAGCAGACAAGTTGCATCGTACCAAGTCGCAGAATATATGCGCCCACGCATTTGCAAACACATGCGCGAGATTAACACGCAGTTCGAGATGAACTGGCGCAGGTACGATATCAATTTATCTTTACATTGCGCGTAACACACCCAAACACAGCTCTGCTACGAAGAACGCCGCAGTGAGAGGTTTTAGGTGAATTTGACACCCAATGCTCCTCAATTTTGATCTCAAATCTATGACAACACAGGCTTTGCGAAATTACACCTCTATCGGGACACTGTAGAACATGACGTCATCTATTGAACCTGTGACCTTGCGCCCGTCTAGAGAAAGTTACAGCGCTTAGGCCACCACAGTGGTTTCATTCAGTAACATAAACAACGTCTCTTGAGCGGCGGTAAGTGACCAAAGGTTTCGAGGCTATGCAGAAGAAGAAAAACGGGCCCAAGGGGCTTTGGCTGCTCTATTTCAACTTCAGAGAAGTTCTTGAGAAAGTAGTATTCCGGCACTGAGATACCACTGCTGTAAAGGGCGTATTTGCTAACTTTACTGATTAAAAACTATAATGAACTTAATGTAGAAAGAAGGGGCAATAATCAGATTGTCTAGAAAAAATATTAGTCTTAACTGTAGGGGCGCACTATTTTACCGCAAGCTTCATAACAATGTTGTTACTAGTCAAAACTTGTTGGAGCTCCCTTTAAAGAATATCCTACACATACACAAGGTACGTTCTTTTTTTTTCGGCAGGTACATACAGAAGTACAGAGAATGTCACAACACGTCTGTTGTCTCATACGGCTGTGCTCCACCCGATCACCTGGTGAAGGACGCCGAAAAGTTTTTCGTGCTCCTCACACAAAAGTACAACCGCACATGTCCATCACAAGGGAGGGCTCGCAGTTCGCCCCGGACGTCACGCCTGACGCTTAATGAAGGTAAGCGAATTTCGTTGCTCATTTTCACTTTCTAATAATAATTGATTGTTGGTGTTTACCATCTGGAAAATCGCCATATCATTATGAGAGACGCCGTAGTGGAGGATTCCAAAAAATATGACCACCTGGGTTTCTTTGACGTGCGCCTAAATCTGAACACACGGGTCTCAAGCATTTTCGCCTCCATCGAAAATGCGACCAAAAAGGCTGGGATTCGATCCCGCGACCTGCACGTCAACAGCCGAGTGCCTTAGCCACTAGACTACCGTGGCGGGTTGGTTTCCTATTCTCACATAGTTCCTTACACTTGGCCAGTGCCCTGTTGCACTTCACCGTGAACGTGATTGATTGATTAATATGTGGGGTTGAACGTTCCAAAACCTTGATATGATTATGAGAGACGCTGTAGTGGAGAGCTCCGGAAATTTCCACCACGTGGGGTTCTTTAACGTGCACCCAAATCTGAGCACACGGGCCTACAACATTTTCGCCTCTATGGAAAATGTAGCCGCCGCAGCCGGAATTTCATCCCGCGACCGGCGGGTCAGCAGCCGAGTATACCTTAGCCACGAGACCACTGCGGCGGGGCTACTATTAACATTTCTTCACAAACTGTTCACAAAGTGTAATCAGTGTAAGCGTGCACTCATTGGGCCGTTTCTATTCTCTTTTCTTACTTAGCTTAGACTCTGGATTCATCAATACATTCGAAATGGTCTCTGTTAAGAGTTTTTTGGTGTTCCCTAACGAGTTCTTTCACAAGACCTTCTTATAACCGCTCCATTTCCTCTCTTTTTTTTAAAGTTTTCTTAAGTACACGAGGCAATGCGTTACTAGTAACGCAGTTACCAGTAACACGTTGCCTTTGTCAGTGATTTAGTAACGTACTCGGTATATCATTTCCAGACTGTAACGAGTAACGTACTTTAACGTGTTTCGGTAACGTGCCGTGTGACGCTATTAGTTACATTTTATAGCAATTATCCCGACACTTTTACGCAAAACTCCTTTGTCTCGTCGGTGCCACATTCTTAGAGCTATTCATTCTAGAAAGGCAGGGCGTGAAAACAGGGACGCACGAAGGAAGTCAAGACAGCACAGGTGCCTACTAACAACTGAAGATGTGTGCAACGATGAAGATGCGCAAAACAATGCGCAGAACGTTGGCTGTACACAGCGAAAGAAGGCACAAAAACACCTGCGCATGACCATGCAATATGCCAACCTCTCAATCTCACATGTGTTCCGGTCTACGTGAAAGCATCTGTTAAGCCATTTGGTTTTATTTTCATGCAAGTTGATCGACGGTTGGTTTACGCATCCGCTATTTACCTTTCACTTGCGCGGCACTCAGTGAAAGTTTTTACTAGTATTACGAAACAAATATTGGTCCGCTTTTTGTATTTTACTCGTTCATTCTTTCTCTGCACTGTGGCACGATTCTTACCTAGCTTATAATCTATACTGACAGCCATGAAAACAACAATAATGCTGTCTCACAGCTACCAATAATATATGTAAGATTTGTACAGCAGTGCAGAGAAAGTATGAGGAATGAGCGGGTAAAAGACAAAAAGCGGATCTACATTTCTTATGTATTACACACCAAAAGATTCACCGATTGCCGTAAAATTGTAGCTTAAGAAGTCCTTTTCATCACGCTGGACCGATGGGACGTTGCATTAACCAGACATTATTGAAAAAAAAATAAAAGATCGCTAACCGAAGTCTACCTTTCTAATCTTTCTTTACATGGCCAAGCATGCAAGTGCTCGCCGATATTCGATGAATGTGCAGTTTTGTACCAACATAGGACACGCCAACAATTACGCTGATTGTCGTACAAGTATAGGGGCAGTGCATGCGTGAGCCGACCGACGATTAACTTGCCTAAAGAGGAAATAAAGTGCCTTAACAGTTATCTTTCGCATTGACCACCAGGCGTGCCAGACTGAGAGGTTTGCATATTACGTGATCATGCACAAACAAGTTTTCTTGCCTTCTGTCTTTCCCGCTGTTGTGCGCATCTTCAGTTGTTCGTAGGCGTTTGTGGCGTCTTGAATTCCTTTTTGTGTCCGTTGTGTCCGAGTTTGTACGTCCTGTCTTTTTAAAGTGAGCACGAACCAACTAGCTCAGTGCTTTGTCATTCTAAGCTCAGAGCTATCATTTTGTCGCAGCGGTGGACTGTTATCGGCCTAACAGGCAACGACAATAGGAGTGTCATCTTATGCGTCCGTTGAGCGCCTGATTACCGCAGACGTGGACGTTGTCAGTAAGAAGCAAAGCAAGCTGTCCGACGACAGCTTTGACATTGAGTTGCCGCGTGAACTCTACAAGTTGTAGTTATCGAAATGATGCACCAGCACAATTTTTTATTTTGTTTTCAAAATAACATTTGATTGTATCATCTGCAAATCGGGTATACCTTCTGGTCGTTGAATATCTGAGTGAGTGAGGCTCACCTTGAACGCCTTCACGTGAACGCTCGCTATCTTTGCGGCAATTATACAGGTTAAAGGGGTTAAAATATTTACTTTGACACATTTTCTTCCAAACTCTGCAATTTATTTATTTTTTTCATGGCTAGAATGTACGCGTGCGTTTTTGAAAAAAAAATATATCAGAAGCACTTTCACAGAAGTACTGTAATTTTGTTGAGAGATTAGGCATGTTTTCTTTCCGGAGATTGTTCATGATAAAATCTCATTTTCCGTCTAACGCCCCCTTGAAAAATGACTTTACCATGTGTTACAGTGCTATACGCTATCACGTGAAAATTCTTAAGTTAACTTTAGGCCAATTTTCCATTACTGAAGTCCGGTACCCTTGTGCAAAGTTTGACCATTATACATTCGTTTTTCGGGCGAGAAGTTTCATGTGAAATACAAATATTCAATTTATTAAAATGTTATTCTTAGTTCCTGCAGCCAAGGCGCAATGAAAAAATTTTGAAACATTAAGTAACGGCAGAAGCAACCAGCGTTACTTTTTTTTTCGGCAACGGTAACGTTAACGCATCACTTTTGTTTTGTATATATCGTAGGGTGGCAGCGCGTTCATTTTCCCTTACGTAATGAGTGCGGTATTTAGTTACCTTATTCAGTAATGCCTACAACACTGAACTTAACACGAAGAAATGTTTACACCAGTATACTGCTTCCAAGGCCAGAGGCTACATAATCGTAACGCAGTACCCAGTATTTGAAAAAGGTGGTCTGCTTACTCCAGAACTGTCCGTAAGAACAAATCCCAGCCCATTCATATGCTGGACATGACGTTCAAAGCTGGACGAATCGGTTCGGATGGAGAATTTGTCTGTCTCTATTCCTTACTTGTTTTCTGTACTGCCACGCAGTTAAAAAAAAAAAACTGCGCGTAGCTTAGGCCGATAGCCAACGGCAAAAAAATTGACTTCTTCCTTGTTTCTTTCCTCCTCACCCCCGCTTCATTCTACCAGCCATTGTTATATCATGCAAGGCCATGCTATGATATACACACTACCATTCTCCTTTCCCGTTTCCTCATCCTCACATGACATGCTAATCTCACTTCGCTTTCCCATCCCCTTTGTCTTACGATAGACCAAATTATTCCTACTCTCGCACCCACGTTTAGAGCAAGCGTGCAAAATTGGACCCCAGCTATTAGTCGGCGTGGCCAGCATTAGGCGCTGTGAACTTGCTTACGTCATAACTGACTGAAAGCCAACACTCGCGGTCAGCACAGCCAGCGTACGATAAGAACATACCTGGTATTATTGTGCTCATCCATTCTATGTGATTAGCAGCCCTCCACCAAAGATGGCTGCCCTCTAACAAGATAGCTGGGTGGGCGGGTTGGTATCGCATTTTTATATTAATATATGAACCCAAATATAAGACGAAAAATGAAGGAAAGCACACTACTAGTTCTTGTACTGGTTCTGGTGTGTGCAGAGGGTGTAGTGTGCGCATTCCTTCTTTATCCGCAGTCATCCATTTGCACTCAAAGATTATATGAAAATAGCTGTCCCCTGCAAACAATCGAAATTCTGCTCTACACTATGCATGGCTATACTTTTCAATTTGCGAAGTTTTGTGCCTACGCTTAGCGCACATACTACGAAGCTAAACAGCTACGCTGCCAAAATAGTATAGCCTAAAACTGGCAGTTTTCTTGCAAATACGTGATGTTAAGCTGGTAAACCGCTATGGTTGTAAATTATTTTAACAGTGATCAATATAACCACAATAACTGCTTCGCTAATGATTAGGTTGGCTATGATCACAAGTAACAGAACATTTCGGTTTTCATTTCAGATGTTGCATACACATGCGACGGAAATCGATTCATCCGATACTTCTTCCAGTGCGCCGCCGGCTTTGTGAATGCAACAAACCACACGCCAAAGGATCTGCAACACATCTGCAGGTACGCATCTCACGAAGTGTCAGCGTACATTCTGTGTAACCATTGTGTGGCATCTAAGTTCCGCACAACTAGGCCGCAATGACGTCACTGTGTCTCTACAATTCAAGAGTAAGAACTCTACCCCCCGTATTCACAAAAGCTCCTCGACTCGACTTTCACCCTTCACTTGACTGAATTGAGCACTGCGCCACCACTCGGCTGAAAATGGCGCTGCGCTACTCAAGAATCTCACAGATTATCGTTGATATGCAGTGACTTGTCGTGACTAGAGACGACGCTCCCATCGGCTTTCTCAAGTGAAGGTGGAACGTGTAGTGAAGGGACGTACTAGAATACGAGGGTAAGAGCACGAAAGCATGAAAATTGTTTTTTTTTTTCAGTTTGGCTTAACAATGTGAAGTGCAACTTAACAGATATAGAACGAACCGTTTTGACGGCGGCGTTTTGGTGTAGACGCTTCAGAAAATTGCGATAGCAGGCACATAAAGTAAACGGCGTGCCGCACGATTTACGAACTAGTTCTTTCGATGATCACCCGTGGTGATCAAAGAATGCTCACCCTTTGTGTGCACGTTCTGGATTTCGGCAGGGTGGTGAGCATCTACAGGCACTGCGTCAACGGGGCGCGACACGCGACTCACTGCAACACGAGGATGGAGCTCAACACCCACCTGTCGTACATGCAGAACTTTATCATGGAACAGTACGAGCCCATGTGCACCATGAGACGAGGCAAGACACCCAGGGAGAGCGACCCCACAGAGATGGAGCGCTAAACTGCGTACCGCTACCACGCGGCAGTGTCGGAACAAAACGCGCACGCGCATAGAAACTCGTTTTTGTGTGTTTACCCTCAGTTCCTACTACACTGTCACGTTCATGGTTTGTAATGTCAGCGGTACCAGCGCTCTTAAAGGTACTGCCGATGTAAAGCGTTCATTTTCGCTGAATAAAAGGTGTGCCCAGTGTCAAGCTTCAACCGTTTGTGTAAGCGTCGGCGCTGTTTGCTATCCGAAGTAATGAGAGCATAACAAGGCGCCGGTTACAGTTAGTCGATACTCCATGACAACCTACTTCTTGAGAGAAAGCTCAGCTGTGCGTGTTGAATCCAGACTTTCAGAATTCGGAACATAAACAAGTCGAATTTCTTTTATAGCAAACTTTCGTAAAAAAATTCAGCTTTTAACTAAACCTCAATAATGTTCAAGGACGTCCCATTATTGCGGAGAACTAGATTCTCACCATCAGGTACGCGTCACGGATGCGGCAACTCAATTCCTCGCAGATGAATTTTTTGGTGAAACGTTCATAAATGCTTGAACATCAGGAGGTCATTGAAGTTGTGAAATTTTGCGTACATTCTAATTTGTTAAGAAGTTATAAACATTTGCTAATAATTTAGGAACACAGCATGTATTCAGAAGAACGTCTATATGCTGAAAGTAACGAAAGACAAAATATCAGCAACGTCGCTGCACCAGACAAGTTTTTAGTGAAGGCGGCTGGCCAACAGTGAAGAGCGCTTACGGTGAAAAACATCGCGAATTTAGCCGCCTACCATCTTCATCTCTTGTAAATAGCAACTCTCTAGTAGTCACACACTTCATTTTATAGCCGAAATTTTTAAAAATAACGCAAATGCAGTGATAATGTGTGTATAGACCTGTCAACACACTGGTGGAGCACTCGCACACGTATTTTTTGCGATAATTAGAACCAAAATTTATGGGTTTTGTTCCAGCACTCTGTTTCTTACGAATTTCGAGAGTAATCGTGAATTCAAGGGTGCATCACGAGGACTCGAAGTACGTAGCATTAATAAGAATATCTAGTATTGTAAGTAGGTACCCTTCCAAATGAGGCTCCTCGGGCACCCCCTAGTATAGTATAGCCTTCACTGTGTTGTAAATTTGTATGTATATATATCTCTCTATCCCCCCTTTTCATACACAATAAAAACAGAGTAACAAAGAACTGCAAAGGCATCCGCGCACAGTTTTGCATTCCAACACATCAGTCCAGAAAGGAGCTTCTCCATCCATTCGATGAAAATGTTCATATCAGCAACTGCGGAACAATAGAAAATGGAGACCACATTTGTTGCTTTCTTTAATTACCCACGTTTCCTTTTAATCTAGCTTCTGATGCTCTTGGACTTGTAGTTGTTACTTCGCATTACGTGATAGAAGATGAACTGGAGATATTGCCAGCGTGCGGTCAATACGCGAGTTTCTGCCATGTCTTAAGAACCTTAATAGTTTCACTGTTGTGCAGTAAAATGCCCTTACAATACATTTTTGAAAAAAATCTACAAGAATGAAAAAAAAAACAAAAACTACCGGTGGGAGTGTGTTTTCTTCGCTCCTCATTTTCTAGCCTTTTGTACACTCGCTTGAACAATGTAATGGTTTTCTTTTTCCATTGCTGCGTTCAAAAGCAGCAGCAAGGCTCTCGTACCAGCGCAACTTCGAAGAAAAGGAATGCGACTCTGACAGAGCTCAGAAGAAGTACGAGTTTTGCGCCGGCGACTTCATGCGCATGCTCCAGCTGATGGAGATCGGCACGGACAACGAACGCATTTGCCAGTATGTGTTTCCCTGCTCCTGACTCGAAGACGGTATCTTGTGAACTATAACCACTGCCATTAGACTCTTCTAAAAGGCTACGTTCTTTTTTTTTCATTTTGCCATCCAAGCACTTAGCTAAATGGCTAGTCCAATTTAGACATAACAAAGTTGACGCTTGAAAACACGAAGAGTTGTGCTTGTGCAACAACGCACAAAACATTAGTTTATTCTTTATATTCATGAACTTTTATCACACTCTCTCCAGGATACGGGAAAAGTACAGAGAATGCCTTGAGACGGCGTCACGCGAAACAAACTGCGACTTTAAAAGCCACGCCTTGAGCCGTCTGCACACACTCACTACTCTATTGGGCCGCGACTACGGCATCATTTGCGAACTCTCAGGCGAGGCTGGATCAAGAGAAAGAGGTGGCAGGAGACTGAGGCGTGAGTATGTCCTCTTTTTTTTTTTCTTTTTGGATCGGGCAACTCATTATAGGGAGCTAGAGCAGATTGAAATTCCACTGGACATGTGCCGAGAAAGAACCACTACAATGAACAACCTAAACAGGAACATCTGACTGAAATTGGCTTGCTTGGGAAGGAACTAATTTCAGTCGGCCATCGTTTGAAATAAACCCCAACAGCCAACCAAAACTTCTAGTAAAAGAAAAGAAATTCTTCCGCCCTAAAGCCAGCATAAGTGAAAGCATTGGCGTAGTTTTATGCTAGACTTATTTGAGGGACTATTTTCTAAATCATCAACTACATCTATAATTAAATGAATTCGAATACTTAGAGTATTGTGAATAATCTCAAATATTGTGTTCCCCTGTTTGCATAGGAGGTTTCACAAAAGTATGATAATGAAGAAATTATCATAATCATTAACCGGAATGCGCTCTCTCGTCCTCTCTTTCATTGCTTTTTTTATGTTCATCTGGTGCGCTGAATTTTCCGCCATAGGACGCATATAACTATGCTTCTAGAGAGGATGACTAAAGAAAGAAAGAAAGAAAGAAAAGAAAGAAAAAAAGAAAGGAAGCAAGAAAGAAAGAAAGAAAGAAAGAAAGAAAGAAAGGAAGCAAGCAAGAAACCTCTTGTTGAGGTGACATTCGAACCTGCGTCTTCATGGTTCGAAAACAAGCGCCGTAACTTCTCGGCTCTCCAGAGGCGTGATAACAGATAACAGTATAGCGTAGTATAGTATAGTATATTATAGCAGATAGTGGAAAAGGGGTGGGAGGGTGAGGAGGAGGGAAAACAAGGACAGACAGACAGACAGACAGACAGACAGACAGACAGACAGACAGACAGACAGACAGACAGACAGACAGACAGACAGACAGACAGACAGACAGACAGACAGACAGACAGACAGACAGACAGACAGACAGACAGACAGACAGACAGACAGACAGACAGACAGATAGATAGATAGATAGATAGATAGATAGATAGATAGATAGATAGATAGATAGATAGATAGATAGATAGATAGATAGATAGATAGACAGACAGACAGACAGACAGACAAGACAGACAGACAGACAGACAGACAGACAGACAGACAGACAGACAGACAGACAGATAGACAGATAGATAGATAGATAGATAGATAGATAGATAGATAGATAGATAGATAGATAGATAGATAGATACGCTCAATGCAACCGAAGGTCGCTAAGAAATGCTTCTAATTTGCTTCGAAATAGAAAGCAAGCATAGCCACGTATAATATAGTATAGCAAGGGGTGAACAAGAAAGATGAGAGGGTAAAAGCCAAGCCAAGCCAGCACCAGCTAGAAACCCTAGTTCTGCTGTGACCCAGCCGTGTGCGACTTGGTGCAAGCTGCGCTAAGTTTTGAAAGGCTGTTGGAAATTTTCGTTTCGGCGACCACTCCGCTACTGAGAGCAGCCAGAGGTTGTTACATATTAAACCTAACACACTGCGATTAACACTTCCAGACCAGTCCTGCCATGAAAAGGGATTCTTGAAAGCTATCGAAAAGTGTGATCGTGTTTTCGAAGATGACGCTGTGCTTCTCAAGGAGAATGTATTAGGCATGGCACCTGTTCGGAGCTCTTTCCTACTACGGGCCAAGTCTATGATATGCCTGTAAGTTCACCAATTTTTGTGGCACACTCTCTTTTTGTGCACGTCGACAAGTCTCATGAGATTATTTTTTCCTAAATATCACGAGTAGCTAGCAGATCATGATGTCATTCGCATGACTGGACGAATAGCAAACCCCTATTAAAGCCTACCACTACGCCATATCGTAGCTAAAACGGACCACTATCTTTAGGTGAAAATAATGAAAAAAAACTAAACAAAAAAAGCAACTAAACAATGCGACCACTTGGTCCTCTCCATTATTAGTGTAATACGCTAAATGCTGAGCAGTTACCAACCGGGCAAACCCCAATTTCGTTAATGGCATGTCATGGCTACACCAGGATTAATTTTTCCACAGTAGGATAAAACTAAATATTTTCTGCCATAATCAATTGTGCAGTTTATTGACTGAGAAAATGTTTCGCGAATTAGTCAAAAAAAAAACTGGAATACAGCTGAAATCGACATCCCATTAGTCCATCCTTCTTGCATGCTTATTATTATATATATTCTTATTTTTCTTGGAATACCAAATCACCCAAAGTATACACCTTATCTATTTGTAGGATGATCCCATATGAATGACTGAGCCCAACAAATAAAAATAATGCAATACTCCACGGTTTCGAGAAATCAAAAAGACGTCGCAGTATTGATTCAACTATGATGGACAAGTAAAAACGTTTTCTTCTTCGTCCAAGATTTCTAAAAGCCACTGGCAAATCGGAAAAACGTTAACCTCCACTTTTTACCTTACGACAAAACTGGGCCAGAACGACTCGGCCAGCGCTCAGTTCTTTTTTAACTAATAGCTTATCACCCCAGGCATGTGTGACGTAGAGTTTGATTAAAGTTATCATGATGCAAATATATGTGGAAAGTATCGTATCTAATTATATAATTTATGTCTACCCCTTTTCCAGCGTTTGTACCAACCAATGATACTTGACCTTATTTTCGCAGGCACGTTCGTGACTACAAGAAATGTTTGATGGACACAGCCTTGATATTTCACTGCTATGAGGCGACGGCAGAGATAATGGATTTTTTCAAGCAGAAGCTTTATCGTCTGGGAATAAGCTACTGCAGCGGTGCCTCGCTGGCTCACAGATCATTTGCGCTTCTTTGGATACTGGGCTTAGTGCTATTATTAAGCACAATCACTCCAAGTGGGCTGCAATAAAAAGACACGTTTGTATTCTTTGGGTTTTATGAGTTGCTAAATGAAGACTAAATCAGTGATTGACAGGCGAGGTAACAAAATACCCTTTCAACAGTACGAAATTGTTACTTGCATTACCACTTAAAAGTCACCAATACCACTTACCGATGCAAACGAACATGCCCCTTTCGGAAAGAATAAAAAAAAAAAACTCGGACTGCTGTCGAAAGAACATATTTGTTCCTGTTACACATATATTACAAAATGATAACAGCAGGCTTTTTAAAAATAATAATAATAAAGCTGAATAGATGATCTTTGTATTAAAGTGATCAGCACATGTTGCTCCGGAATCACAGATGTTCCCATGTACATCGCCACAACACATAGAAGTTTCGATAAATTTGGTGGGGTAATTGGTGGCCGCTATTTGGGGTAACTATTGTGATGCGAAACACTGCGCTAATTGGTATAGCGCGAAACGTCAACGCGTGTCGTGCTAGTGGAGCACAAGGGTACGTGCTAAGCCTCATTGCATGGATGGACGGAGTGAAACTTTTGACAGCACCTTACCATCATGGCTCATGTGTGGTCGCGCGTGCTGTAGATGTACATCATTTATTGGGTCGAGCATAGGTGTACGCAGTGTTTTTTGTTATAGGGAGGTGAAGTGTCACCACAGCGACCCCCCTCCCCCCACTTATTTGTGGAGTACGAAAGCAAACTTAAAAATTTAAAAAAAATTACACTGTCTCCTACTAAATGATACCATGAGTAGCATGCGAAGCAGAGCATTGATCTACTTAACGATCCGTTCATCACGGGCATCTTGCCGGATGTCAACGCGTCCTTGCCAGTGGAGCACACCATGAATTCATTGTAGTTTGTGTTGCCGTTACTCGCCCCAAACTCTTGTTGGAGCACGCCACGCAGGCTCATCGCCATGCCACGCGGGAGCACGTGCGTTCATCGCGCATCTGCAGAATCTCGTTCCCCGACGCTATCACGTTGCTGAGAGAGTGTATGGGGGAGAGGCCACAGCCTCTTACACAGCCACTGACGCAGGACCGAACGCGCTAGCACGTGCAAGTGCGTTCTGACTAGGATACAACGCGTTGGTTTATCGCGCGTCTGCCCAATCTCGTTCTCCAACGTCATCACATGATTGCTGAGAGAATGTACGGGGGAGAGGCCACAGCTTCTTACACAGCCACTGACGCAGGCCCGAACGCGCTAGCACGAGCAAGTGCGTTCTGACTAGGATACAATGCGTTTGCTTATCGCGCGTCGGCCCAAACTCGTTCTTCGACGCCATCACATGATTGCTGAGAGAGTGTAAGGGGGAGAGGCCACAGCCTCTTACACAGCCACTGACGCAGGACTGAACGCGCTAGCACGTGCAAGTGCGTTCTGACTAGGATACAACGCGTTGGTTTATCGCGCGTCGGCCCAAACTCGTTCTTCGACGCCATCACATGATTGCTGAGAGAGTGTAAGGGGGAGAGCCCACAGCCTCTTACACAGCCACTGACGCAGGACCGAACGCGCTAGCACGTGCAAGTGCGTTCTGACTAGGATACAACGCGTTTGTTTATCGCGCGTCTGCCCAATCTCGTTCTCCGACGTCATCACATGATTGCTGAGAGAATGTACGGGGGAGAGGCCACAGCCTCTTACACAGCCACTGACGCAGGACTGAACGCGCTAGCACGTGCAAGTGCGTTCTGACTAGGATACAACGCGTTGGTTTATCGCGCGTCTGCCCAATCTCGTTCTCCGACGTCATCACATGATTGCTGAGAGAATGTACGGGGGAGAGGCCACAGCTTCTTACACAGCCATTGACGCAGGCCCGAACGCGCTAGCACGAGCAAGTGCGTTCTGACTAGGATACAACGCGTTTGTTTATCGAGCGTCTGCCCAATCTCGTTCTTCGACGCCATCACATGATTGCTGAGAGAGTGTAAGGGGGAGAGGCCACAGCGTATTACGCAGCTCCTTACATGGACGAGAACTCGCTAGGGCGTGAGCACGTTGTGACAGTGCTTGGGCCAGCTGTTGCGCATGCGCAGAAAGGGTGGTCACGCAGATCGGATCTAGGGGTGCCATAAGTTGCTTCGCATCTAAAAAATATGAAAATGAAGTGTTGGCGTGCTTCATGGCCAGTATTTTGCTCGCAGACTTCCCGGGGATGAAATAGAGAAAATCTTTTTTTTAATTAACATGAAGGGTTCTCAGCTAGCATTATCTTCAAAAAACTTAAACTACGAGAGTACAGGCCTGTCTGAGCGAAGTTATGGGGCAGACCTGGAGCCCCCTACGATGATTAAGGGGGGTGTCCCCTTCCTACTCCTATCCCACTCTCCTGTTGTAAATGTTTCCAGAAAGATTTTTGTGTTAAGATAGTACGACCAGACCAGTTTCATTACAGAAACTTGTAACCGTTAGGTTAGTCATGTTTATAAGTGTAGGTATTACCTTAAACGTGGTGCCGGGCCACGGTGGTCTAGTGGCTAAGGTACTCGGCTGCTGACCCGCAAGTCGCGGGATCGAATCCTGGCTGCGGCAGCTGCATTTTCGATGGAGGCGAAAATGCTGTAGCCTGGTGTGCTCAGATTTGCGTGCACGTTAAAAAACCCAGGTGGTCGAAATTTCCGGAGCCCTCCACTACGGCGTCTCTCATAATCATATGATGGTTTTGGGATGTTAAACCCCGCATATCAATCAATACCTTAAACGTGGTCACGACCCATCTTTCAAGCTGGTTGAAAAACACTTCCTCCGGAAAGCAGATATTGGCAACAGCAGCGCGGCGATGACTTGCATTGGTGGGTGGCAAAGAGATTATATTTAGCACGCGAAGTTGCCATTTTCTAAGGTGCCCTCTGCGTACAGAGGCTCACTCTATTCGGAGCTGCCGGCATCCTCTGTTTGACGTCGAACACATAGCATATCATTAAATGCTAATCAGTTTATGGCGGAGTTCAATTCAGCGTGCGTGCAGCGTCACCACCCTTACTGAACATGTGCGAACTCTCCCCCTTCTCCCTTGAGCGTGAGGAGGTGGGAGGATCCTCTCCTCGCGCCAGCGGCGCGAGGATGTGGGGTGGAGAGGGCGGCGTGAGCGCTGCCTCCACTCCACGCACCACACGGCAGCGTCGGCGGGAAACGCGGGCTCGGATGAAACGCGGGCTCGGCATGTCCAAACGCAAGGGCAACGTCGGCCAGCGAACCCCGCCGTACGCAACGCCGACGTCAAAGCCAACCGTCAGCGTCGAGCCAACGCGTCGGCCTCCAGACAGACGACACAACTCCAACGCCCGTGCAGAACGCCTTGTTAGACAACTTCAATGCCCGGGCTTCGACTGTGCAAACTTCAATAAAAATACACCTTTTACCTCTATAGGAGACCATGAGGCGATGCAAAGCAGCGCGGGGGGTCCCCACCGCGTTTGTATCAGTTTGATTAGGTGTTTATGTTAACAACAACATAAGAACACAACACAAACAATAAGACTAAATACGCAACATTAACAGGAATATAAAGAGACACCTAGTAAAACTGATGCAAACGCCGTGTGCACCCTTCGCGCTGCTTTTCATCACCTCATGGTATCCTATAGAGGTAGATGGTATAATTTTGGCCAATCGCTTACACAAAGAGCGGTGTCTGAACCACACGCGCTTCTTGCCACGGGGTGCCGCCACGTTACTGTGCTGCGCTCCATAGCCTGTTAAAATTACACTCGAGCAACACTAGCGAATCACAATGAGAAAGAGCAATCATATTTCATCATGAGCACTCACTGTCATGATTAGCACTGCCGTAACTTCTTTTTCCCGTGTCATGCCACCCTGGGTAACCTCCAGCGTACTCATTGGGACGCGGGGAGGGAGAAAGCGATAAAAGCGCGCGGCAAATCCCTGTGACTCCACTCGTTCTTGACGGAATCGACAAAGTTGTGCGACAATTGATCAGACTGCTGGGCATTCAGTAGAGGTTTCTACCAGCCAAATCAATTTATGAAGCAATAAACTCTGATACCGATGTCATTCGATGATTATTTGGAAGAGTGGTTCAGGACGTCTTCATCGTACAGTGCTTGAACAAGCACGTCGCGTTGTACACGGTTGTAGTGTCTCGCGTCCCACGCGATAAGGTAGTACGGAAACAAATAGGCAGAAGTCCAGGAGTTTAACCAGAGACCAGAGTTCTTCAATCATACGAGTTGCAAAACACATCACAGGCCCAATGTACGAGAATCTGAACTCTCAATTAGGCCAAATTGCGCGGACTTCTCAATTTAGCATCATTCGTTGATCAAAAAAAATTATTAAAATGTTCGCGATGACTTTCTGGTTGCACGTATAGCGTTAAGACGTTAAGAAGGGGAGGCGTCGCGTCGATGAAGTAACTTGTTTTGCTGCTTCCAGGTGGCATGACTATATACAGCCCGCCACCCCCTCCTCTGGGCCCCAACCTAGCCCCCGTCAAACTTGCTTTCCCGCATTTCCCTTCCTTTTCTGAACAATAAACTTTATTCCTCCTCCTCCTCCTCCTCCTCCTCCCCCCTCTCTGCCAGAATCAGCTACGAGCATGTCCGGGTTTCAAAACGCAGCACTCATATGTTCGAAAAACTTTGATCCGAAACACGTCAAGTTGGCTACCAAACGTTGCGGAAATTGAAGAAGAGCCTAAAATGACTAGAAATAGAGAGAGTGTGGGAAGAAGATTAGCATTAAATACATTCCATGCCAGCATCAGAGAGCACATTTCGGTTGCCTCGCTTTTTTTTTTACTCCACGAGGTTTTAATGCATGCATGCGTACCGCAATTAAGAAAATTTTATTGAAAAGCAGTTTCTTTTTTTCTTCTTGAAAAGACAAAAATGACACGTGTATTTCAGAGATAGCTAAAGCTATTCCCACTATTTTTTTTGTGATGCTCGTGCAGACGACGTTTTACCTTCTTTGTTTTTTTCTTGGCCACAATCTAATATCGCTCGAGTAACCACCAGCATATATTAGTCCTACAAAATCAACAAACCAGAACCAAGTGCGCCAGGCACTGAGTCCCTGAAATTTCTTTCAAGTCAATAAAATTTAGAGTTCCCGGAACTTATCGTGCCAAATAAAAACCATCTTCTACGCCTCCAATCGTATTACCCTTTATATTATTAAAAACGCCTACAACAACCAATAAGTAGCCTTCGAATATTTTCACTTGTAAACCTGAAACAATCAATGCCTCGGCATTCGACACAACTTACCATACAACACCTAATGAGACGTTACGCTCTGTGCCGACAACGGACGATCGGCGCTGGCTTAGGGGGCTCCGTCATCACGCGCTCTGAGGTGGCGCTATCATCATCATCAAGCCGTGCCGACAGCGTGCGCGAGCGAGCTCGTAGACCAGCAGCGCGAGGGAGAGCCAGCTCGTGCCGTGGAATTGCCTTGCTGGCAGCTGTCGGAGACCGAACTGCTTCTCGAACTCTCACCATGCTGACTGGTTCCTGGCGCAACGGGCTCGTCCTGGTGCTTCTTGCGAGTCTAGCGACGGGACGCAGGCTTGGCCGGGCAGAGAATGAGGACGATGACGAGGAAGAACAGCCGTGGATGAGCGACCCCGGCGAGATTCGTCGTCACCGCGAGTCGAAGGCGGTGGCGGTGCCACCGGAGAGCCCTGGTCCCGCGGGCTACAGCTACGACGATCGTGAGTATACGGTGGTTCCCGTTCACAGTACTGCCATAATGCCTACAGGCTATGTTAGTATTTAGGGTTCCCCGTATTCGTATTTGTCATATAAGGCGTCACTGCCGACTACAGCACCAGGAGATGGCACATTACCGGCGGCCACCTCAGCGAAGACGATGAAGATGAAGATCGAATAAGATAAGGAGGAAGGAATGTTTCTATTGATGTGTCTTAGCTTAGATTGTGTCGGCACGACACAATCTGCCTATACCTGTCGCCACTAAGCATTCGCGCCTTCTCTCAATGCATTTTACTCAAAAAATAATCCAACGGATCGTTGCAGCGCCTCTGATAGGTTCAGATATCTGCAATTACTGTCGCGCGGCTCGAAACTCAGCAACGAGCTATTACGCCAGACCAGTACCTCTGCGACAAAAGCGGCCATTTACGGCCATTTGCGACTAGTCGCCTAACGATAACTTCGTCACACGACCGATGATAGTCGCAGATGCATATGAGCCTTAACGCCCTGCAGGTGGCGCCACACTGACAACCAGTGAACGTGTTCCTTCATCCATGTCCCCCTGCTTTCTCCACCTTAGACGCGGCTTACGCGATTTGCGAGTTACGCGATTTGGAGAACGACGTCTGTAGCTATATATCGTATGTATTAATGCTCCGACTGCGTTGGAAGTTTCGCTAGATGGAATTCTCATTTTATTCAAGCGCCTGCCGCTGAAGCTTGTCATTGAAGCTGTGCGGCGAAGCACTAGGTCACGAGGTAAACTTGATGCCATAGTGGCCTGCTTGCGATAATAGGGAGTTTTAGTGCTGGGTACGCATTCTCTTGGGGCCTTGCGGGCTTGGGAGCGCGCGGCGTTGCGTGCCCAACCCATACCCAACCGGAATGCCTTTTAGTTGGCGCCACAGTGGCACGCACGCAAACGCAAGACGCACGAAGTTCACACGCGCTCGCAGAGCCATAGCGTCTTGTCGCGTAAGTATCATTTAAGTCTTTTTATGATTTAAAATGTTAAATTATACACACATAGTGATCAGGACACTTTTTTTATTGTGTACAGTAATCTGGTATACGCAAAAAAAGTGAAATACAAGGTTACTGTAACGATAGTGTCGACATCTTCTGACACTTCGTGCAACCGCAGTCATGAACATGTTAGCTTACGCGTAATGTTTTTGAGGTGAAAATGAATAAAAAGGTTACTCAATTGTAGTGTTGTCGCTGCGCAGTTTTTGCACCAGATGTACAATGCACAATGTTTCTGCAATAACAAAGTTGTGGTTGTCTGTTTCACTATGGCCGCGCTAGATGGCGCCACCTATTCAGCTGGTCGGTGGTTGGCATGTGTTTTTTAGTTTCTATGTTCCAGGCCATTCTAGCTTTGGAAATCTGGCCGAAACCGTGTAATCGCTATAAGTGCTCGCACTTTGGCTTATTTTAACTCGACGGCTAGAGTATCCGCAGTGCGGATACCGTGAGTTCTTGCGAAGGTGGACCGCGCGGACGCATGGCTCCATCGCCCCAGCGATCTTGCGACGCATCTGTTTGGGGTTTCGCGCATGCGCAATACCGCCGCCCCAACGTCCTGCGTACGCAAGCCGCTTGGGTACCCAGCACTAAAACTCCCTAATGAGAGAGTGCAACAACGCTGATTTATTAAACATTTAGGGCTAACTCAAAGAGAGTCTGATAATAAAAGTTAGCTCTACAGTTTTCATTCTGGCGTCTCTTACAAACAAATTCAATGTTTGATGGCCCTAAGCCCCACAATAATTTTCAAACTTAAACAGACAATGATGCCTAATTTTCTTTTAGATCTCATTATTACTGTGTCTGACAAAAACAACGACCCTTAAATGCACATTTATTTCTTTTAAGTCTCATAATGCAGTTCAAATCACCATGAATCGCAAAGGGGCCGGCAATGCAGTTTGTATGCGGCAGTATCGGCAGACACTCACGCGCAACAATTTCACGCCTTTTTTGTCACTTTCAAAGATACTCAGTAGAACTAAGAAATACTTCTTTCGTCGACATCATAGAGTAAAACGAATCTGCTTGTTTTCCATATACGCTCTTTCCAGAAGAGCAAACGCCATCCAGGGCTGAATGCGAAGTGGACAGCTTCCGGAGAGGACAGTCTGAATGCGACCGCATCTTACGGATGAATCTGCCTCACCACCATGGCAGTCACGATTACGTGTGCTAGTAAGTATCTTTTTTTTTCTCAAGATTTTGTTTGTGCTGCCTGAAAAGTCCAGAATGCAAAATGCTTCAGACATGGTCACTGGTGTTCCTCAACGAGAGATGTATTCGCGCAAAAGAAACTGTGAGCACAGAGCTTGGAAAACTGTGCGTTTACAACCCTACGGAAAGATTCCAATATGTTGTAAGGCAACTGAGAAGTGTTTATTGTCGCAATATTTTGCCCTTTCAAAAATTTCACGCTTGTTCTACAAGTTATATATACCACCGCCTGGGCGCATTTGTTCTGTGGCGAGAAATATATGATAACGCTTGAAAAATGCTAAGTGATGTCAGTAAAAGCAACTTTTGAAGTCATCACGATGAAACATTTTTTTAAATATTTGATGTTTCTTTTAGCGCACTGCGAAAGTACAAGATGTGCGTCGCTAGCGTGATGATCCAGTCCAGCTGCTACGAAAGGACATTCATATCCCAAGAACTCCACAAGATCCGCGGCATCATACAGGGTTACAGTGTTGACTGCTTCAACATAACGAGAGGTAAGGCCAGTGGCTCCCTTTCGTCGTCTGTATCTTATCGAACTCCCATTCAATTCATACAACGCATTCGTTTTCTCAGCTTCTATAAGCAATGGTACTTGAATACGTCACAAGGTAAGCGCATCTGTCTACGCGCAAGCGAATGGTCAAGTATGTATGGTCTAGTACACGTAAGGCACCATACAGTAAACGAACTTTTGTTTGGGCTAGTTGGTAAATCATTTCCGAAATAAAGTGCAAACACATGGCGCATTCGCACAGGCACATACCCACACATCCAGGCACCAAACATGGACAGCGTTGTACGTGTTTCATATTCTTATGTGTTGGTGTTCGCGTGTGTAAACGTGTCAAGTGTTTGCACTGTTGTAACTTTTGGGCAACGTGCAGGCTGTGTGCAGTGTCGGTCATGGAAAAAATGCACTAAACTTCCATTTGCAAAAGTGTGTTGATTTTATAATAATAATAATAATAATAATAATAATAATAATAATAATAATAATAATAATAATAATAATAATAATAATAATAATAATAATAATAATAATAATAATAATAATAATAATAATAATAATAATAATAATAATAATAATAATAATAATTATTATTATTATTATTATTATTATTATTATTGCGCATGAGGTCAAGTGTAAACAAACCAAACATCTACCCAATATTTTCCTATTTGTCCCCAGCTTTTAATGTAGTAAGATCGCCATATAAAGAACATGAAAAACTTGCAGTATAATAGAAGAATCTGATCTAAGCCTTCATGTAATACACAGGCGTTTCGCGACATAATCTTGCCAACTTTTCTGTAGTACGCACAACTACCACGCTACCGAGAGAGCCGAGGATGGCGCCGAATGTGATGCGCCGCACTGCTCATGAAAACCGACCAAATGAGGCCACTAATGAACCCGGCTAAGTTGTTTCCACCTTCAGGCAGAGGCGTAGATCGAACTGCTTTGACGCGACCTAGACAGCATAAAATAGTCGATAGACTTAAAAGGGCCGCCCTAGTCTTACAGAAACCGGTACATCACATGTTTGCGGTGATCGAGTTTCCTCGTCAACATGCAGTTTTAGAACGCAGTATACTTAACCACTTCCGGGCAAGAAAGGCGAAAGCAAAATTTTGTCTCATCCAGTGGTTGCTAGTTTCAAGCTTTCTGAAAGTTTGTGAGCACATGTCTTGATTTAAAAAGTCGATCATGCGCTAAAGTACCTTTACCAGCTTTTTGTAAGGAAATCACGAAGCGTTGGGCTTCGAATGGCGGTGCGCTATCTTCAAGGGAAATGAGCTATTTGCGGAGAACTAAGCACCACGTATTGTCGGAAGTTGTGCGTGAACGTACTTACGTCTAATTTATTAAGAAACAGCAGAACAAAAACCAATTCTCGTAAATATAACTTTTAGACGACCTAGAATTCACGAAAATGCGTTTCTGTTAAAATTGTACTAATATAATGTTATGTAGCGTTTTTTTTTTCTGCAACGAAAATGTGGCCATAAAACGTTCCTGAAACAAAGATGTGCCAATAAAAAATATACACAGAGATTAGATGCTTACTTTCATCGTTATAGGGAACGCAACAAGCACGGCGCCGTACTAGTCACATAATTTTTACTGTTAATTAGAATCGACCAAAGGTATTGTCGTTGGAGCCAACATTTGAACCGTACAATTTTTCTGTGTCAGCCAGTATGAGATATCCCGAATAATTTGTGATCAACTTGTGCATACTATGCTTATTATGATCATGAATTCCGTTCGTTGATTTCGTCTGAAACACTTTCATACTCTGTCGGCGCAGAAACAAACCGACGAGGCTTGAAAGTCCGGCGCCTACGCTTCCGCATGGCCAAGGTGAAGCTCTCGGCTGACTGCAGCCCGGCGGCAGCATGGGCCGTGGAGCTTACGTGCACGAAGGACTTCGAGACTGACATGAAAGCCCTCTCTCAATTAAACGAACCATCCAGGGCAGTGAAAAAGTCTTGCAGGTAAGCGGTTTGTCTACGAAGAACAATGACAACAGCGTCTGTCATTGCGTGCCGTGCAAACAATGTCGCTGAGGATGTAAATGAAGTGCACCGCCGTGGAGCAGTGGTTACGAATCTAGAATGCTGAACCGAAGGACGCGGGTTGGAATGCTACCACACAGTTCGATAGTGGTGGTGAGAAGAAGGCGTCTAATTTCTGCAGCCCAGTAGGGACCATGGCGCAGCGCCACAGTTCAATAGACGCGAAATGGTAGAGGCCTGTGCCCTGCGCGATGCATGTTAAAGAACATAAGATGGTTCAAATTTTCGGAGCTCTCCACTACGGCGTGTGTGTGTGTGTGTGTGTGTGTGTGTGTGTGTGTGTGTGTGTGTGTGCGTGTGTGTGTGCGTGTGTGTGTGCGTGTGCGTGTGCGTGTGCGTGTGTGTGTGTGTGTGTGTGCACCTGCGCGCCGTACGACTAGATCAATGCTTACATGACATGTTTGACTCATGCCTTTCCTTTTCTATAGATAATTTAATGTTTTTAAAATCGGATTACGGACGTTCTAACGCAACTTAGTGCTTTCGAACTAAGCTGCATTAAAACAGCAGCCTATGCATGCAAGACGCGAGTTACTAATGATGCTTGACGCAGTAAAGGCGGCTGCACAGTGGCTTTCGTTAAGCACCTTGTTCGTAAAAGATTTTTGCGGTTAGGCAGCTGCCACCATTAACGTGCTTGCCGTCACAATCTACCGGAACTTTGTTTTGCTAAACACTCTAGTTTAGGGTGTTGGAAGTACTGCATGCGTGGTTTCTCAACCGGTCAGTTTCCGGTTATATATATATATATATATATATATATATATATATATATATATATATATATATATATATATATATATATATATATATATATATATATATATAACAAAGTGGACGTAGTTCTTTGTAAGTTTGTCGATTAACGTTTTCACAAGGTACACGAAAAATAGCGGTGCATATGAATGTGCGTGATTCGATGACACTGCTTTAGTGAACATTAATGTCTTTAAAATAGCAGAAGAATCTGCTGCTGGAACTATTGGTACGTATTCGAAGAAACGAAAAAAAAGAGAACAGAACGAAGTAAGAAACGCCACGGCCAATCAAAAGCAAACTCGTTCTAATGATGTAGCAATTTCTTTGATTATGGGAGCGAAATTAATCCTCACTAGGCACATGTCCCAGAAATTTGTGGCGTTCAATAATCCCTCACTCTTTCCCCTTTTTTCAGAACCATTCTTCGCTACTACCACTGCTTGACGCCTGTCACAGAGTCGGCAAGTTGCCAAAAGAATCCTGAGTTCATCAAGCACCTGGAGTACTTCCCGAAGACCATCACTGCCCGGTACAAGGAAGTGTGCCTCAGGGAGCTGGAAATAAGTCCGTCTCTCTTCAAGGAAAAAGTTAACAGTAAGGAAATTCGAATAATACCCCTGCTGTTTGAGACAGTGTCCCCAAGCATGACAAAACAACGCGTGTGCCCTAGAGATTAAAACAAGTTTACAGAATGACCATCTCCCCCAGTTATAATATATATTTAGCTCTAACCATATAATCATCACCTTAAGATTTCATATTAATAAACACCTCTAAATGCCGCTGAAAAGGCTTGAACTTTACAAGGAAAGACACTGTGCACAGCAAGTAGATTTATAAAATTGGTTCCAGGCACCACTTAGCAAATATGGGAGGGCTCACGAAATTTGCAAAGTGTACTGCAAACCTTTCTTTTTTCATAGCAAGACGTGACTCCCTGACCACTACGGGCTGTGGGAATATTTTCAAAACAATGAGAATTTTTGAATATGTCATTGTTCTACTGTATTTATAGAAAGATTAGGCCTAAAGGCATTTACTCAGCTAATCAAACTCTATTTAGTTTATGTAGCAGTACATATGCCAAATAAATTAGATAAGTGATATACGAAAAATTGGAAAAAAATAACATTCGATTAATGCCGAATTTGTCAGTCACACTGAAAAGTAGCAGCTTTACTGCTTTTGAACATAGATGCAAAGCGTTACAAACTTGCGGTGCTGGGCGTCGGAAAGGATGTGAGATAATTAACGAAATTTATGAAAACTTCATGGTCGTCAAACCGCCCTCTTAATCAACAGCATCGATGGCCGCGGTGCTTGCGAAGGCCGACAACTGCAAGGAGGAGGACGCATCTCGAGAGTTTCTGGCGTGCGCCTTGGTGTTCAACGAAGTGGTAACGCACACGAACGACGACTACCGAAAGTGCGAGTAAGTTGCTGCTTGATTACGTCGCGTGCGTTTGCACTCGGAAAGCACTCATTTTCGCACGCTACGCTTTCAACTGCCGTGAGAGATATATATTATTGGTCTACTTTTAAAACACCTATTTAGGTCCATTGGAACCTCATAAAGTAACGTTCTTCGATTCGCTAGAATTCCATAGAAGCCAAAGGGATCCTTTGCCTTGTGCAATGAACGAAAATGATTCGATCAGACAAGTACTCAAAGCATGGGGATGCCAAACAGAGTACTTCCAAAGGGTAAACATAAAAGAAGCAGCCTTGACAAAAACCGCGGTACAATATTACTTGAAGTCCATCACACAACCAGTATAACGCAATATGGCGAACTTCACTGGAAATTGTCGTTCTAAAAAAAAGTTACGTTTCTATGATAACGAAGAACTTGAAAAGGATAGGTACCTGAAGAATGAACAAATATTTCAAGCAGGTGCACCGGGTTGGATTACATTTATGTATGTTTTGAAAGAAACGGCGTAGGAAATAGCCTTTCTCAGCAAATTGCCCCATTAATTGCACACCAAACAAAGTAGAGATATAGGTTTAACATTTTTAAAAAAATTATATTTGACTTGGCTCAAAATTTAATACAGGATAAAAAAGGTAACGCACCCAGTACGGGACATAAAATTTATGGGGACACACGCGTGCACCAGCAAGCCATTCCTATAACTAACTGAAAAGCGTTGCGATTTCTTTAGCATCGCGTGATCACATGAGCCCCTAGCTATGTCGTGGGTGTTATCAGGATGCATCGCGGACGTTTTGTATGAAGGTTGAATGAAGGCCCAATGTACATACGCACGGATCCTGCAATTGAAAATAATTTATTTAAGGTTGTTGCGACTTGAGTGTCTCTTTCACGTTTCCTCGTGTCCAGCGTTCGGGTGCGCTACACCTTCATCGCACAAATGCGGCACCGGCAAGCCCAACGTGCAACATTGATAGGCCTTGTTGGGTCGCTGTATGCGGTCCCCATCAGCACTTGGCCACAGCACCGTCAGATGTATATATCTGTTGTCGCATGACAGCCTTGGTCACCTCGCCGATGCGAGAAGTGTCAATGAACTCTGGAGTTTCAGTGAACTCTGGAGTTGTCTGTCACTTGGGTTCCTTGCCATGCACACAAATGAAAGTGCACGGGTGTTCCTGCATATCACCTCCCAATCAAAACATGAGTGGCGTTCACGCGTATAGAACCCGCGTCCTCAAACTTATCAGCACATCTTACATGCTAAACTACCACAGCAAGTAGCGTGTAAACGAGGCAACTGACACTATGAAGGCTATAACGGACTGTGTGCGGCTGAGTTGAAGATCTTGCATGTTGAGTGACTGCAGCATACTCGAGGCAGATGAACGAAGGACAGCAGTGTGATCGTATGAAACTGCTCGACAGCTGCAGCCACTGAACGTGTTTGACAGGTGCCTAACCGCAGACAGCTCTGAACTTTTAATGAAGTCACTGACATCCAATGACCTTTACTGACATCCAATGACCTCTACTTGGATGCCATTAATTCTCGCCCCTCAAATCTCACCGACGTTTTTTTTTCTTCTTGCAGAGCTTACAGGAACTTCATCCAGTGCACGAATACAATCGCCCGGACACTTAACTGCGGAGAAAGCTCCGAGTTCCACCATCACGCTGTCCATGTGCTGAGTGTCCTTCTGTTTAACCTTCAGAATAAATGCAAACATTGTAAGTAGCAGACATTCACTGAAACATTCATGTATGAATCGGGCATGCAATGAGTGGTGTTCTTAATGCACAACTTTGCAACAACCAGCGAACAATATTGTTGATCAATATTATACCCCAATTTATTGCGAAGCAGCGCTTTAATCGAATGTAATAACAAAAGTACACCGGCTGAATTGCGATGCTGTCAGCTGCCGTTTCCACTACCGGTTGGGCACAGCTCACCGATGGCGATTTATATCAAGTAAAAAATGCCGGAAGTCGCTCTTTGTAAAAAAAAAAGTTAAGTAAGCTAACGACAGTGTCGAAATTGCGACCACCGTAAAACAGGAATCACACAAAAGAAATGATGGTGAAATTGGAAGCAATGAAATTACCCGAAAGTTTGTTACAAAAAAATGTTCAGTGGCGATAAGGCTAACGACTGGCACGTGTATACAGACAAGTTTTATACATAAAAGTAGATCATCATTATTCAGCAAGTTACATAACAGCCTTGACATATTGAGTCGGTTAGCTAAGGACGTTTCCTGATTGGCACGAATTGGCCAGTTGGTATCATCTCATTCAATAGAGTCATGGCAGTCAAAAATCGGAGTTTATGTGTGTTGTTTCATTAGTATACTTTGCAAACGTGAATAGACAGTGCTTCTAAAGCAGGGACATAAAAGTTCAGCCTCGAGGTTTAGCCAAGTTTTGCTGCATGCAAACTAAGGCGATCGCCCGTAACGCTTGAAAACTTAATTTACTAATAATAATTGTTTGTTTTATGTCTCAAAACCACGATGTGATTGAGAGACGTTGTAGAAAAGTGTTCCGAATTTTTTCCCCCATTTAGTGTTTTTTAACGTGCACCTGAAATACGGGGGTCTCTACCATTTCGCCTCCATCGAAACGTGGCCGCCATGGCCTGGATTCGGTCTCGCAACTTTCAGGTCAGCAGTGGGGCACCATAACCTCTTGACCGCCGTGGTGGCTACAACCCTCTCCTAGAATTACTGTTGTGCACTTAAAGCTTCAGACAACTCTAGGTATCTTCATTTGAACCGCAAAAGATGACATGCTACACCGGAAACACAAATAAGACGGTGATATGTTGATGAACATGTGGTGTAGAGCGACAGCGTATTTACAAATATGAGCAACTCTTCTGTGACCCTCCTTGCAGTTAAACGCGGCCGGTTAGGCGGAGAGGATACGGGAACCGCAGCAACCAACACCAGCGGTGCGCATAAGGACGGCGTTCCTCATAACGAGGGTGGGCCGCACCTGCCCGATAACATTCCCGATGCAAGACCTGTGGAGCCTAAATCGACACCGCCGGAACACGAAGGTGGCCCCACGCGCCGAAGATTCTTCAAGAACACAGACCAAGCTTTCAAGGTATTGCACTTGTTGTCGATAAGCGCATGCGATAGAGTTTTAACTAGGGCGTGCAAATATTATCGTTTCAAAATCGACTTAAATAATACCTATTGAAACAATTCGATTGTATTTTCGAATATGTAGTAATCAGTTTCGAACAATTCCACGGGAAGAATACCCAATGCGCAGTGTGGTTAGGGAGGTGGCTAAACGCCAGCTTCGTTACCGTATAGGAGTTTTGTTAGAACTTTCATCGATATCTTTGTTCAAAAGCGAGCAATGTCTATTTTGACTGAGGTGTAATCGACACTTGAAATAAAATAATAAACATAAGAAAACTATAGAACGCTTCATAATTTTGCTTCCAATATGAAGGTATTTACTTCTTGCATAGTTCGTGGCGCAAGCACCGTTAAAGGTTCCGACTTTAGCCTGCAATGTTCTCGATGACTGGCTTCAAATGTGGAAACAATGATTCGAGAAAAAAAAAAACTTGTGCTCATCACGCTTTCTGAATAAAGGTTTCAATCAATATTCTGCACAAGTTCGTTCAGTCAGCCACAGTCTGAGGAGCTTACAGCAGAAATTAACGGTTGACACGCCTTCATGGGCCCTTCCTTTATTCCCCCCCCCCCTAAAAAAAAATCACCACCCAAAATACTGAATTAAGTATTGAGTTTTTGGTAATATTATTGGTAACATTTCGGCCCACACACAGTGGACGAGAAAACGAAAGGCGAGAAGACAAACATGTGCGAACTCACAACTCAATTTATTGAAAGAAGTACACGAAATATAAATCTCAGGGTTGCTCAAGAGTACATGTGCGTAAAAAACATTCAAAAAAAGAAAAGAAAACAAAAAAAAACAAACGATAGCACACCTTGACAGTAATTTACAAGAGTGGTAGCTGCAATGTGCAGCAGAATGTGAAAGTCAAGTATGGCACAAAAGATGAACTCTTTGTCAGTACCATCGATGGGTTGCTTAAGCTTTTATCAGCACACCTTCTGATATGGAAGGCTTCTACTACTTCCCGAGTCAGCTTGTCTTTGTGAAAAACAAAACGTTCGTGTCACACAAAACAGGATAACATTGGCAGATGCTGCAATGCTCGGCTATGTTGGAGTGATCGCTATTCTCCAAGGATTTCATATGGTCATCAAGCCGAGTGTTAATGCACCAGTCAGTCTGACATATATAGTTAAGGGCAATAAATAAACTACCCCTATCCTGCACCTCACAAACTTTCCGCTTTTTTTTTTTTGCAAGGCAAACACAATTTTTTCTTCTTAACGGTGCGTCAATAGAGTCTGAAGCCAGGTCCCGTGGAATGTGCTTATACATGACAATTTGTAGACTTTCGGTAGCAGTCAATCACCGTGTTATGTTCTCAAAGGCATGAGCTGACTTCATGCCCTTTTCTTTCTTGCAATTTTAAATAAAATCTCTTGTATTCGATATTCAATTCGCTATTTTCGGTCACTATTCGGTACAATCGGATTAATTCGATTCGAGGTGAAATTTCACTATTCGCACATCCCTAGTTTTACCCGAAGCAAATGCAATATTGCATACACAAGGCGGTGAAAGATGAAGCTGAACGGCAATCCATTGCGCCCATGATAACACACACGGAGTGTGTAGCTTTAGAGCTCACAATGAGTCCATTCATTGTCGTTGTTTTATTGTTCTACCGGAGAGACTCAGCATCTAACACACAACATTTACACGGTATTGTGATAACTTGCTGTGTCCTGCATAGGCTTAACTAAAGGAGCTTACGGGTCTTTTGGACGAACTTCATTTTGTCTAACGTACAAAGAGTGTAAAAAAAGCGTACGTGAATGATCTCTGAAGATGGTCCTAAAACAATGATAAAGGCGATTCATTACCGCTCGACGGATAATTCTCGCGACTGTGTTTTCGTAAACTCAATTGGTGGTTTAACAGAGGAGTTGAAACTTCTGTTGTGGCTAGTCAGAGCGACAATACTCTATTTGAGTGGGGATATTCGCACAGAATTAATGAAACAAACTTGTTTGGCTGGACTATTTTTGCTTGTTTTGTGCGAAACACTAGCAAAATAAAGCGAATGAAGTAAAAGAAGAAAGCCGGACTTAATTTTCGTTCCTCTTACGAAGAAAAGGGCTATGCAAGGCTTCGAAAGAAAAAAACTCGATGTCGACAACAACGCAACAATGCAGTCTATAACTGAGTGCGCAACCAGGCTAGCTGGACGGCAGCTGAACCGCGAGTCTTGCAAGCACGATGTGACCACTGACGTTGAAAATAACTAATAGGATTTCTCAAGAGAAAATAATTAAGGAGTGCCTCTCGTACGTTCGTGCACCCAGTGTGAAAATGTAGCGTCTTTGTTGACATCGGGTGGTGCCAAGTTTGTTAGTCGTCAATGGGCCTTAAATGCTATATCCGCCTTAACTGTCAAAACGGATTGGTTTAAAAGGCTGGCGAGAACTGGCACGCACTCGTTGCATGCTTGCATCATCGTTGTCCTCGGAGATATTCAAAGGTCGGGGAACCAACATAAAGTAACAATTCAGTTGAATGCCTTTTGCACATTTATTCGGCAGCTCAAGTGACCTTCCGCATACATTATCACCACGATCGACTGTAAGTGAGCAACAGGCCATGAGAAAGGACATAGAGGTAATGATAACTTTTTTTCATTATATACATATATTACCAGCCAGAAAGGAGTGGTGATTCGGGGATCCAAGTCACAAAGATGCTAGTCCACGAATCCTCCTTTATATCTGCTAGCGAAGATCGTTTTAATTGGTCTGACATCATGATTGGCTTGCATCTGCTTTCACGTTCCGATCGAGTGTAAAAACTTTGGACCAGGTGAGCTGAAAAGCGACAACTAAACTCATCCTAATTGGTGATCCGAGATAGCAGACAGCAGCGCAGTCATCTAGAGAATTCGCATAGAAACGGGGCGAGACATGTATGCTTTCTTTTTCATTCATATTTGAGGAGCTTTTTTTTATGGGAGGGGAGGGGGGGCGAATTCACGATGGTATTTAGCTCAAATAAGGCTTTATTGGTTCATACGTACCGTAAGTTTTCTCTAAAACAGTTATAAGAAGTTTCTAATAATTATAATAATTTATTCTTACTATTTTAAAGGAAAGCTGAGAGTATGTGTGCCAACAAAGCCTTATTAGAGCTAGTTTTGGTTACGGATTTGGCTCACTAAAAAAAAAAAGGCTCCCCATTTGACAACGCCATGTACCGAAATGCGAAAATGCTATCAGTACGCGAAACGTTAACCTGCTGACAGTCATACGCACATTTTGGGGGCAGCATTCACAATGTACAAGAAAAAAAGCAGCTGCCAGTCAGGTGGGATGTGGGACACAATAGCGCAAGTAGACAGCCGGCCAGTAGTAGCTTTACCAGCGAAAAGCTTCAACTCCGCTGTGCAAATAAAATACAAAGCAAGTGCTGTGAAGATTACACTATTTGTGTCATGCCTAAGGCATGTTTTTTTTCTCATTTTTTGTCCACTCTGAGACTATAGACAGATCTTTAGCTGCGGAATAGCGGTATTGAAATACGCATACGTAAAAGCTATACATTACAAAGTATTCTTCAGATTTGGTGATGTTGCTTTTGCGTGGTTCACATAGCGTAAATTTAATGCGGCGGCAGTTACGGACGCCCATTCCGAACTGAATACAGCGTTGCTGCAAGGATGATTTGCTTTGTTCGCGGCAAATGAGTGTGAAATGATGGTGCTTAGGCAGCTTCGACGACAGGGTATTGCGGAGGAAGCGCAGCTTTTGAGGTCGTTTTTCACTTCGAATGCTTCTGGTACCTCTTCTTCAATGCGCTAGGACTACCAAGAAAATCACTGTGGACAATGCTGCAACATAGGATTTCGCTGCTAGTGCGTGGTTCATATTGATTTAATGTATATTACTCTCAAAATGTTCACACATTCCGCACAACGCACATCACAAGAGCTCTAATGCCGTTGTGTGTTTTTAGTGTTTTGTTTTATTGGCCCTGAGCTTTTGAGAAATGCCAACTCGCCTAAAGCAGTTTTACCGATGTTGTCTGTTGTCCTGCAGTGCACAGCTGAAGCAGTAACACTCGTTTTTGACAAGATTCATTGAAACCTTTTCAAGGAACACTCATGTTGTTTTCATGGACAAGAACAGCCGTATGTTTTCGGAGTCGCACTGCTAAGCTCAAGGCTGCCGGTCCGATTCCTGGCCGCGGCGACCGCATTTCATTAGGGGGGAGGGGGGGGGCGACATAGTAAGAACACCCGGGTACTTAAATTTCGGGGAACATGGAGGAACCCCAAAGATTCAAAATTAGTTTAGAGTTCCAAGTGTGACATCCGCTTTAATCACGTCGCGATGTCGGTACGAAAAGCCCGAGAAATTCATGTTCTTGGCAGCCCTAGATATGATGAGGCTCTATCTCGTATTAGCTTCATGAGAGGTCAATGCTACGTGGGCTAAACACAAAAATCTTACAAAATAATGATGATGGCTAAGGTTTTTCGCGCCAAAATGACCACGTGGTTATAAAGCGCACCGTAGTGAAGGGATCCTCAAATGTCGATCATCTATTGTTCTTCAAAATGTACTGATATCACACAGCATGGGGCTCTATAAATGTCCCTCCATCGAAAGGCGTCTGCTGCAGCCGAGATCTGGCCCGTGACTTTCGGTTCAGCAGGCAATCAATAAAATAAAAGAATAATCTGCGTCCAGATTTCTTCTTGAGCAGAAGTTTTTCTTGCCAAGCATTCGTGTCAAGACGTCGGCTTTCACTGGCAATGTTAAACTTCAGGCCACCATCTGGCTGCGAACCTCAAATGTTGCTGATTACACGAATGTTGCTTTTATACGTAAGGCATAACATTAAGGTCATCATCTGCCAAACATGGGGATGTCAATGACTTCTCATAAGAACAAACATCCTTATAAAGCTAAAAAAAACGCTCAGCTTACCTCTGTTAGTGCACACATAACGTCTGAAAATGGAAGAAAACTGCGTTTTGTCAGTTTTCACAATGGGACGGTATATAAAAAATGAAAAACTCACACCTAATTTGTATACATAGTGTTTTGGTTTTTCATTTTTACTTCATTTTACTATTATGCAATTCAATGGGTCAACTGCAGCAGTTTGTTCAGTAAACTCATTTAGCGTACTGATAACGTGGAAGTCCAACAGTTGACGAATAACTATCACCGATGACTTAATTACATAAGCATGTCAGTGCTCCAAGCAATAGTGCACCAAACGCTCGCCATAAAGTTTTACGTAACTGCACACTGTTAATAAATCGTTAGACGACTTCAACGATCCTTTCGTCAGTATCTGCGACTCCTTAACTGCCCGTTCTCGCCTTTAACTACACTCCTACAGCAACACAATGAATGACGGTTTAGATGGAGCACCTCTATTTTTCGAAGACCATATGGAATCCTGGTTCATAAGGATAATTTACCCGCCTCGGTGGTCCAGTGGTTATAATGCTCAACTGAATGCACACGTGCAGATCACGGGATCAAATCTCGGCTACGGCAGCCACATTTTCGATGAAGGCTGAAATGTTAGAGGTTCATGCAATTAGATTTAGGTGCAGTTTAAAGAACCCCAACTGGTCGAAATTTCTGGAGCCCTCCGCTAAGGCATCCTTAATATTTTCGATGAAGGCTGAAATGCTACAGGTCCGTGTACTTAGGTTTAGGTGCGCTTTAAACAACGGCAACTGGTCAAAATTTGTGGAGCCATCTGCTAAGGCTACCTTAATAATCATGACCAGGTTTAGAAACAGCAACTCTCTCCTCCCCCCCCCCTTCAAAATTATTGAAGTAATAATATATATGTTCTTTCCATCTCTCCCAAGGAAACCACCGAGAACCCATTCTACCCTCCACTTCGCAAAATGCCACTAGAGCCTCGCATTCCTCAAGCCGACGACTACCCGAGAAGCCACGACGACGATGATTCGTCGGCGTCGGAGAGAAAGCGACCCGGACGGCATCGTAACAATGACAACCACCCGAGTCGGGAAAGCCTGCGCGGCAGGCATGCCAGAAAAGGAGGCGCGCATCACGACGGCGGCTACAACGAACGCGGCCGCAACAGTGTAGATGAGCGAAACCGAAACAGTGCAGATGAACGTGACAGAAACAGTGCAGAGGAGCGCGACAGGAATGGTGCAGAGGAGCGCGACAGGAATGGTGCAGAAGAGCGCGACAGGAACAGTGGAGAGGAGCACAACAGGAACATTGGAGAGGAGCACAACAGGAACATTGGAGAGGAGCACAACAGGAACATTGGAGAGGAGCACAACAGGAACATTGGCGAGGAACACATCAGGAACATTGGAGAGGAGCACAACAGGAACATTGGTGAGGAGCACATCAGGAAAAGTGGTGAGGAGCGCGACAGAAGCAGTGGCGAGGAACGCGACAGAAGCAGTGGCGAGGAGCGCGACAGAAGCAGTGGCGAGGAACGCGACAGAAGCAGTGGAGAAGGCAACGTCCGCAAGGGTGGCTTCAAGGGAGGCCGCAGAGAAGGGCGCCGCCATCGGCCCCACAGCCGGGGCGCCAGAAGGATCGACCAGGACAAGAACGACGGCTATCCTGCTGACCCTAACTACGGGTTCCTGGAAGACTCAGAGCCAGAAGAAATGGACGAACGCAAGAAAAGGCTGAGCGAGCTGCTCTGAATTACGTCAGACTTTTTTTTTACACCTACCTACTTGCTTTTGTGTCTTCTTTTTCTTGTCATGTAGCCATGTACATAACTTTTCTTGAGAGAACATTAAAAGTGCAGTCCCGAAGTTTTTTTTGCCAAAGTCACCATGTAGGTACGCGTAATTGTAGTTTTCCTTTGTTTGAGGCCTACACAGCACGAACCATGCTTGGCTATCAAGATAATTCTTTTATCACGTGGTATAAGCTGGAAGTATTGCCAATTTGCATAACTGTTGGCCAAGTTAGACTGCGTACAGCTTTTTAAATAAGTTTGTAAGTACAAATGTTGGTGAAAGCAGGTGCTACACTTTTGTGATACTGTTAGCTACAATGCCCATTTGATTAAAAAAGATCTTGTGGCCGCATCCCTCATTGTTTTTTGTTTAAGAGTAGTTCAGCCAATCCCGATACTGGCCATATCGGGGCACTGCCTCCCTTTGCCTTGTGATGAGATGTCTATTAGGAGCGAGCTGTGGAGTGTGCACGCGTGCCCTCACCGTGTGCCCTATTCCTATTTCTAGTATATTTCGATCCCTTCTGCACTTCCGTCACAGTGGGAATTCGACCGAACCTTTGCGTTCACAGACGTCCTTTTCTAACGGAGGCTCATTTAGTGAAGAGGAAGCATGAGAAGTGAGCCTGGAGATCATGCTTCAATTTACCGCTCCTCACAGGAGTAGTACAAAACAAGTGAAACAAGAATAGAGAGAGATATAAAAACAAGAATAGAGAGAGATATAAAAACAAGGATGTAGAGATGTAGAAAATGGGATACTATGTCCAATGATAATGTACGCACGCTGTCTATCGCATTAAGACGCACTAGGAGCAGGAATCATCCCATCTCACATATCCTGGACAGTCCTTCTTCTTCTTCTTCTTCTTCTTCTTCTTCTTCTTCTTCTTCTTCTTCTTCTTCTTCTTCTTCTTCTTCTTCTTCTTCTTCTTCTTCTTCTTCTTCTTCTTCTTCTTCTTCTTCTTCTTCTTCTTCTTCTTCTTCTTCTTCTTCTTCTTCTTCTTCTTCTTCTTCTTCTTCTTCTTCTTCTGTGGTAGCTAATAGCCAAGCTTTGATAAAATCAGGCTAGTTTATTTCCTTAAGGGCTTTTTTACCGGTGGTGGTAAGAAACCAATGAAGTACAAGTAATGGACAATCTCACATACGGACACTGCAACATGAGAAAACTTATGGGCCTTTCAGATACCTATAAGAATAACAATGCAAAAGTGCGCGTTAGATGATGCAATCGAACAAGAATGGACAATTATTTGGAAAGGCTGCAGAAACATCAGGGGACTTCCGGGGGTAGAAAAGGTCGGGAGGCATAAAACAGGAGGCATAAAACGGGAGGCAAATCGGGAGGCATAAAACAGGCAATATGAATTTTTGTTTTAGTTTTAGACCAAAATTTAGTACTCTTATAATAATTTTTTGTGAATGAAGCAAATGAAAGATTGAAAACATAAAATCAAGAAGCCGCATTAGTATCCAAAGAAAAGAAGAAGATCGCGATAAGCGATGACGTCAAATAGAAAATAGAAAAATCTACTCACTACTCAGCCTATTCTCTCAATTGGGCATTAGTCATCATCAGAAGTAATCAAGTCACATTTCCGGTGCAATGGCGAACCAATAAATGCAATAGCGAGAAATGAGAACACTATGCGAAATAACGCTAGCAGCTAACTCATTAATTTAAGATGTAGCGTAACCCTACAAAACGCTGGCGTAAAAAAAAAAGACTGCTGTAGCAGTAGGTCGCTATCTTCATTTCCTCCAACCTTCGCTTTTTCACGTGGTTGGCTGCCATGCATGAGCCCATTGATGGGCTCATGCGGTGGTAGTGGGCCGCACGATGGTCATCGGCAACCCGCAGGATCATCGAGAGCGGCTGCGAGCCACGTTCTCGACGCGCACCGTCGCGTGCCTTCGAAGTGAACCGGCCCCTCGAACTCTGAGCCAAGGTGGGCCATGTAAACGACGCTATCGACCACCATCCGAGGAAGCTCGATTAGCAAGCCTGTTCCAGGTACCGTAGAATCGATTCATTATCGTCATTTCTCGCGGCACTTAATGTGCAATGCGTGCGCTCCATCGTAGTCTTGTGGGGGCTGTAAGGCTTAACGGCGTTAGCGTTTTCCGCGAGCGCCGGCTAACAGTACCAGCGCACGCTTAGTACTAAAATGCGAGCGAGGCATCTGACGCAATTTCGAGTTTTCGCGGTCACCGCCTCTGGTTTCGTTTGTTTTGTGTCTGCGCTGCTGTTGCAAACCTACTGAAACGAGCTTGAGGCGCGTGTCAAGCTGGAGAAAACGACAGGCTTACTGGAGGCTGGTGTGCTTATGCAGTCATTTTCGCCACTTATTAGCGAAATTAGGATGAGACGTCGAGTCAGGCAACTATATCCGAAGGGCAAGTCCCGAAAAGCACTTCAAAGGGAAATTAATAGTGAGTGCATCATAAACAAAGTCGGCAGTTGTGAGGCACATTTGGAGCTGTTGATTGGTGGAATGGCTACTCCTAGTTCAATTTATTTTCATTTTATACAATTCATTGAGGCTATTTTAAAACGCGCACCAAGTTACTTTGGTAGGTCAGACATTTCGTGATGTTTTGGCACGCAAATAGAAGCATTAGCGTTGCAATCGAAAGTTATGCTTTAAACTGTACTCTCTTACCCTTAGGTCATTCAGGGCAGTAAACACCATCAATTGAAGAAGAGATGGCTCACCAGTTCTGTCCACACATTCACTGGTGTAGAACATCAGATGCGAAATAAATGCAACTAGAGACAGATAAAACCTTTTAACATTTGTTTGCACCGAAGGCTCACTTGTGGTTAACAAGGCAATAAATGCACACGCACTGACAACTCTTTCGTCCTAGTGGCCTACTGCAGTGACGATTCTTAGCCAGTGTGGCGACAAAACAAGACTGACAGATCATATCGTGATCATTGCTTGACACCAGCAATAGTGAATTCTACAGTTCCGCGCTACGTAACGAACATTGCGCTGATATTGCCGCACCCACACTTTATAGGTTAGTTGCTTCATAATTAGACGAAAATGCAACCAAGACGGCACGAACCAAGGAGCACACAGGCAGGTCACTGACGAATAATTTTCTCTCCCTTTAGTGTTCTTGTTTTTCTGCGTATCCTACATTTTCGGTCACTATACGCAAGTTAAGGAGTGCCATTTTATCTCTACAGTTATTATTAGTCGGTTTCTTCACTCTCTCTGCCTAATCTCGTCCCGTTCATTTTCACAGTTTTCATCTATGTGCCATTAAGCTCTAAGTATTTATAATTCATCCAAGTGTGTACAAGCTGGCGAGATGCCTTCCAGCCATAAAATAAGCGGAGAGTATCCACCATGAACGTGAAATAGAGGGACACGGTATCCTTAAGGTCTATTCAGGCGGCGCCATAAAAAAAAAAGCAGATGCAGCATGTCATATAGTTGATTTACTCGCAAACATGGGCATATGTAATGCGGCGTTACGTGCTGTCCCCCCGGAGCTAGTGATTTTTTTTCTTTTACTGAATAATGTGTTTTACTGAATAACACGAAGTGCCACTAGGCACTTCGTGTTATGCATTACTGGGCAGATATACAGAAGCGGCAAACGAATAACTGCAGGTGTTTTTAGGTAGCTGCAGTATTCATCAATGTGGGAAATCAGAGGAAGCCCATTAATACGGTGCTCTTTTTTGTTTGAATGGTTGAAAAAAGTATAATGATATCCCGTCACTCTGCTCAAATTATGATGAAAGTACAAGACAAACCACCACACACAAAATATTCCATAGGGCTGGTAGGTGATCTTTCGGCTTTCCAGTCGGGAGTGTTGCTTTGAACAAAATATGGTACACAGCCGATTTAAGTGATCAATCGACCGTTTCAAAGAAAAAGAAAAAAAAAGCACTATGAATACTACCCCAGTTAGGGAGCCGAAGTGACGTTAAATTCAATAATCTTGTATTCCCCTATAACTTTTTTTAGCAAGCAACTCAAAAGTGCCTCAATTTACTCATGTTTGGCTGTTTTTTATTATTTTGCCATTAGTAACTGACGCAGGTCTCGGGCTGGAAATGAAGGCCTTTGTCAGCTTCTTGGGCGCTGTGCTCTGTTTGGCTACCTGCTGTGGCTACGAAGTCGTTGAAGTGTCGATGCTGAGATCAACATGTAAGATAAATATTTATCTTCACGTTTCGTAATATAGATATACTTCCTCGCACAGTTTCGCATTTTTATACCTTAATTTTTTTTGTACGCACGCTCACTGTGCCTATCTTGCAACAGCTCATGCAGTTAAGCTGTTAAGACGTCCAGGTGCCCCAGACAACGAGGTTATTGTCCCGGGCGGTTTTACGAACTCTCACACATTCCTTTCTCCTGTATTGTTATCATCACGTTAAGGTCCAAACACATGCACGCGATTTTCGAACGACAGCGAGGCGCGACAAAATTTGCTCTCGCCGAGGCCCATGCGTCGCCGTCGCTTATCGCGTCGCGCGTTTCTGGAAAAAACTAGAAAACATTGGTTGTCTCCTGGAAGCCAGCATGACGATTTCCACAAACATGGCTGCGCCATTGTTAATTATTTTGGTTGCGATTTCCTCTCAATGCTTGTTACCCCTCGTACTTCAAGAAATGCAAGGACCACATTCTTCTGATTCGCATCTCACAAGGAGAGTGAGGCAGCGGCTACATTATGTCGTACATCTTGTTATCGATGGTTTATTTTGATGTTTCGGTTGTAGCTTGTGACAATTATAGCAGCTTGCTGCAGTGTGAAATCGGCATGCGAAGTTCGTTGTAGCCAACATAGCGTATGCTTCTGGGCAGGCACCCTGTCACGATTAAACTAAATATCGCGAAAAAAAGAAGGCCGTGAAACGCTTTTATAGCTTTTTTATGCATACAAGACGGTTAATAAATTTGGCATGTTGTCATTGACCTACTGTCAAACTTCTTTTTGCAATCTATAGGGATGCGCATGATAGTTTTTATTCTAGCAACATAGACACTTCGTCGCAGACATGGGGTTACAGCCGTCACGGCGCGACGGAGCTAGTTTGTCGCAGTCGCTCGAAAATCCCGTGTATGTGGTTGGTTTATTTGCACAGTAAATGCTGCCTCGCGCAAACCGCCCCGAACAAACAATAGCAATCGAGATACTTGTAGAACCATTCGATGCAAATACGCGCCAAACGCGAACATAACTGCTCTTTCTAGAACTATAATTACAGTTCCTTCAAGCGCCCACGCTAGCGTCATAGCCAGCGCGTGGGCGCCAGCTATAACGCTAGAATATTTGATGGTACAAGCATATGTTACGACGCTATTCACCACTTGTCAGTTGATCTACGGCCGATACTCAGATTGCCGCAATCAGCGCCAGTGTCTATCGCTGTAAATTGACTCTCCATTCACCGGGGACAAGTTCAGCCAAATAAACAGTTTTTTTTGGACCTACAGCTTGCTCATTTTCTTCACGTCACGAGACTGTGACAATATATCTATTGCCCTCTACGAAACGAAAAAAAATAGCTCATTTTAAACACTTCCACGTAGAACGTTACAGTTTTGATTGTACGCCTTCTTCATTCGAATGACTCACTTGCTTTCTTTGCTGCATTCGTTTCTTTACAGATGACAGTGCTTGCGACATCGCACGTTTTGAGCCTCAGAGACAGGTGTGCGACGATATATTTAAGCTGAACATTCCACATAACCATGGAGATATGAAGTTCATGTGCGCGTAAGTGACAATAAATTTTCCTGAAAGGCTTTCTCACCGATTACATAGGCGCTTGGCATATACGTTTTTACGTTTGCGAAATAACCATCTCTCTCTCTCGCCCTGTGTGTGTGCGTGTGTTTGCGTGTGTGTGCGTGTGTGTGCGTGCGCGTGCGCGCGCGCGCGCGCGCGCGCGTGTGTGTGTGTGTGTGTGTGTGTGTGTGTGTGTGTGTGTGTGTGTGTACGCGCGCAAAATTGAGAGATTTAAAGATTTGGGGTTTAACCCCTTCATCCTTCCCTGAACCAGCATTGGAGGTGTGCAGTGCCAAGCAGGATGTACAGCGGGGTTCGTGCTTGGAAATAAAACCCGAAAAAGCCAGCGAGTGATTTTTACTTTTTCATTCACACTTTCTTTATTCTTGGTTTTGTTTTTGGGTCTCATCTTCAAACATGTGAAGCGAAGCTGTAATATTTCTGATTTGGAAGCATTGCATCATCAAAACATTTAGGTGCTTCGAGTTTTACATGAAAATTGTCGAACATCCGATACATCTAGCACATACCATAGAAAATCGCGAGGAAGAGTTTTTAATTACAGGATACGTCATGCAGTGTCGTCAGTACTTCTTCAAAGTTCCCAGCGAGCCCTGTCCGGCAACTGAATGGCCGCCACAAGCCAAATACCGTTTTCCGCTAGACCTGAGCATCACCCTTTTAATGCCAAAGGTTCTATAGCGAAAATCGAAACGACAGAAACACGCATAAAACTAGCGAGCACGGTGGCATAAAAAAGAGTAGACATTTCAATGTCTCAATTACGCAATAAATAGCACGTTGAAAAGGAGCGGCAGATATGCGGATACGTAGCCTAATAGTCTTGGCAGACATGGGGGTCAAGGAATGGGGCATGCGTCAGAAACAAAGGAGCAATTCTTTTTGACTGATTAAGCCAATATTTCGTTTGCATCACCCACTATTCCGACTACTCGATTCTGAAAATAGTTTACGTGGAACGGTACTTGGTCCGGGATTGAAAAAAACTGTTACACCATTCGTGACTAGAAGTGAGATATGATCGATATTTTTTTTTACAATTACAGCACCTGCCATACAACTAGTTTTTATTATTTACCTATTTATTCAGTTTTCACTTACCTACTGACATGCGTGACCTCAAAAGTGTGTAAAGCGCGATGTTGTCATTCACACATTCATTCCAACAATGCAGGGTTATCGGGAAGTATAAAATGTGCCTTGCTAATGCGATCGAAGCGACTGGATGTGACAACAAAGATTTCTTGGTGAAGCAGCTACACCCAATGCACGATTACATCCAAGAAAACCACATCGAATGCATTCCAGAAGTCAACGGTATGTATGCAGGACAACAATGGCAGCAAAGTTCTGCATCGCAAAAGAAGCCAGCAGCATCGCAAAGTAATTCAATCTCTGGGTTTCTTTGCTTCTTTTCGTTACAGCGTCATCACCGTCGAGATTACCCACAGGCTATCGTGCGAAGCTCGACTTGTGCACAAGAGACAAAGCATGGGAGACGCAGTTCTTGTGTGCCAAGAAATTTCAGACTAGATTACGGAAAATAGAAGACGACAAAGAAGTTGAATCTCACCAAATTTGCAGGTTAGAGCAATTTTCATTTTCTAGCTCGGTTGTCAGTAATATCCATGAAAATGGCATAAAATATTTTACCTTGCCAGAAGCATCTGTTTTCGTGATATTTGAACATTTCCCCATTGGGTAACATTTTCTGTTGCAAGAGCCAAAGCTATTAAGAGGCCTCGACTCTCTATAATGACAGCAAATTTAATCAACAGCCTTAAATACCAGGTTGCAGGAATCAACAGTAGAGAATCTATTTGAACTTTCGCCTTGTTAAACGTTCTTTAGATGCAATTTGTGTTTTTTTACTCCTTGCACCAGGTCTCTAAGTCGCTACTACAGTTGCTTGAACACAGTCCTTCACAGCGAATCCTGCGAAGAGGATACAGAGCTTATGATGCACATGGAATACTTTCCTAAGGTGCTGACCCAAAAATACCGCGAGATGTGCTATGCTGAGCTCAAACTCACTGCCATGAACGTTGCCAAAAGACTTGAGGGTAAGCCTAGAGAACATGAAGTGTGTCTCGTGTTTGAGGTTATATCTTTGAGAATATCACCCCACTAGCGCCATTGCTTCAAGTAGACATTTATGCTATGATCTTGCGCTTCTGTGTAGGCTACACTCAAGATCACACGTGCCAGGAAGAAGACGCAACAAAAGAGTTCTTCGCGTGCGGTTTGTTGTTTAATGAGATTGTAAGTCACAATCCATCACAAGACAGAATTTGCGTGTAAGTACTCTTCACTAACACATTTGTTCACTTCTTTCGGCCACTGAATACAATTAACAAGCAAATGTTTTTCATTTCCGAAAACTGGCGTATTGTGCAGCTGCTTCAAACCCACTGCCGCGATGGACAAGCTTTTTTTTTTCTCACTTGCTCATTTAGCGTTCAAATTTTAATTATATATTAACGTAATATGAACCTAATGGCCAATGTTATCGTATGGGTCTTAGCCGTCCGCCAGATAACCAAAGTTTAATTTATAAACTGCTTCACGAATGCAGACATAGATGCGTTCCTAAGAAACAGTTTCCTCTCCAAAGAAACACTTCCTTCGGCTTTATTTCGTCTTTACTATTTGCCATCAAATAAGACAGAGAACGAGCGGATCAGTGACAGGAACTACCGTAACGTCAAAAAAACAGTGAAACAGAATGCGTGTTCACTGAAATATCACTGTGGTAAAACTCTTTGAAGTACAAGTTGGCACCCAATCATGTAGTTATACATACCACAAATAAAACGGCCCGCAAGGGACAGACAACGCTTACGAAAGGTCCGTTTTGTTACTTAAGCCACTTGCTATACACGGTATTATTGAGAATTAACAATGATGCCAAAGAAAGCATACAGGGTGCTATCAGAAGTGCTTGTAATATAAATATGAAAAAAGTGAAAAATTTTACATTTACATTACAATTACTTATAATAACATCCCTATATTTTTCTTGGCACCACTGTTTAATTGTTTTATTAATATTATGTGTAACGAAAATGAGCCCTTAAATTTACACTTCATCCTTCATGGGGGGGGGGGGAGTGGAATCTGTTGGCAAGCTTTAATTTTCATGGAGAAAAATATTTCAAATGGGAGATAATTGACAGAGCCCATTACTGCTCGAAGGAAAATACACCCCACTGCGTCGTATGAACCTCTTTTTGTCACTGCTTTCCTCTTAATAAGTATATTGTGTCCGTATGTGTGCGTCTTTGGGCATCCATTGTTTGGGTATTTTAATCAAGCGTTTTCTGTGCGTCGTTCGCGCATATCAACCCATCGGTATGTAACAACGATAACAATATTGACCATGTGGGCACTCTCATGCTGAAATGAAATAGCGATCATTCCCAGTAACACCTGTGCTTCGATAATAACTATTGGCACTCATTTTTTTCACCTGCTCAGCTTAAGCAGCTTGACTTGATTCTAGCAGTGAAGGTGCGTTCTGTATTGATTTAAGGAGGTAGCTGGTCGTAATGCTTGCTTCACGCATTTACACAGCCACGCAGTCAGACGCAGTCATTCAGACAGTCGGGCATCGAGATTTACAAAATTTAATATATTTATCTCTGCCGACTACAAGGAGTGCCCTAAACAGGCCAGGAGTCTAGAATGATGCCATAAAGACAGAGTAATGACGCTTCCAAGCGTATTTCGAGGCAGTGATGACATGGTACCAGCTTGTGCTCCAGCATTTTACTCGCTTACTTCATTCTCCTTTCTGACTATAGGGCATACCAAAACTTCGAAAACTGCACAAAGGTGATCGCAAAGGATTTGCACTGCAACATCGGTTCCGAGTTCAACACCCATTCCATGCACGTGATGAACGTACTGCTCGGTCAATACGAGAAATACTGCAAGAATTACATCAGTGAGTCTAGTGCTACGTTTTTCTTTCTTGTCCTCATTGTCAACTGTTAATTGCGCACTGAATGGTCACATTCCGGTTCACCCGTCACTCTTCCAGTCAGCACGCCCGTGCCCTCTATAGTAACCCCGACAACGAAGTCACCCGCCGGCTGCGTCGAAGACCAATTTTTGGAGAAGTACTTCGAATGCGGCCTCCTCTACGTATACAATCTGCGTGACGCTATGTATGGCGACAATCCACAACACAAGGACCAGGTTTGCGAGTGAGTGCAGCTTTTGTATTGTTGCCTTCTGCTTCGCGAGCTCTTGGCGCGATCATGATTATGTGACTGGACGATTGCTGGATGACCGTGAAACCAGCTCTCGCTGGGGCGCTGTGAGTGAGAGCTGGTTTCGCAGTGAGTGCCGATATTCATCCACAAGCCACACTGCCACCACGCACAGGGCAGATGGGCTTTCCGGTCCTTGCGGTGTGGCAGATAGGCCCTGAATGCTGACGGCACCTAACATTCGAAAGCTCTCCACGACGACTTCACATTGCCCTTACGCAGTTGTAATGCGTATATGGTCATTTCCTACGACAGATGTTCCCAACGTGTTGATGCGGTTTCCCCGAAAGAGTTACGCCCGTAAGCTATATACCGGTCGTCATTGTCATTTTCCGTTACGTTTTTTATTTTTTTTTTCAGGTTTTGAAACGGGCGGAAAATCGTTCTCCGAGATTATAAATGCGAAAGCAATTTTAGCATGTCACGTTGCACAACTTCGCGCTCCAGAATTGGAATCATCATGCAGATTTTATTAAAACAAAAAGAAAAACGGGCTCATCGTATTTTGCATATCGCGGAACTTCGTTTCTTGCCTTCGACGCGTCTGGCTTGAATCCGGCGCCGCCCCCCGAGATATCTCGCGAGTGCTGACAAGTAGCCAGCATTAGCAGTGTCCTATCATAAATGTACATTCTTACCTACTTCTCGTCACACGCAGAACTATGAAGCGTCATAATCTTTGTCTGGAGGAGCTCAAGAGGTCTTCAAGCTGCCAATCCCTGCCTGAAATCCAAGTCAGTCTCGACTACCTTACCAACGAGTTGCATCAGGCTCCCGGCATTCAGTGCCCTACTAAAGCACAGTACAAACGTTCCGGTATGCGTATTTTTCGTTTCGCAATTGGTAAGACCCAATGTGACCACTACTTCAAACATGCTTCTGCTATCATTTGTCACAGGAAAAATACGGTTCCGTACTTCCGAACAGAAGTGCCTCGTTAGAGAATACGCCGGGACGTTCTTCACTTGCGGCACGATTTTCCTAATGAACACATACCCGAATCCTCCTTCCAAGGATGAAGACTGCAGGTAAGCATATTTTTCTTTGCTAACCACGCATGCAAATTCAAATGTTACAATAACGCTTATGCCGGATCGTTTGACACAGCACTGCACTTATATATATCAAGCACTCATGTCAGATGTTTAGGTAAGCAACATCCATCTAGTGCTACAGAATCTTTAATTGATTGATATGTGGGGTTTAACGTCCCAAAACCACTATATGATTATGAGAGACGCCGTAGTGGAGGGCTCCGGAAATTTAGACCACCTGGGGTTCTTTAACGTGCACCCAAATCTGAGCACACGGGCCTACAACATTTCCGCCTCCATCGGAAATGCAGCCGCCGCAGCCGGGATTCGAACCCGCGACCTGCGGGTCAGCAGCCGAGTGCCTTAGCCACTAGACCACCGCGGCGGGGGCTACAGAATCTTTAGGATTCAGCAATAATAGTGCTGTAAGTATGAGATAAATCAACATTCTTAAAGGAATACTGAACCAAAATCTAAAAACTGTCGAAATGCTGAAAATGACTTCTCACAGTGCGAATACATCCCAAAGAACTCGTCAGTTAGCGAAGCGGGTGGTCTATTTTTGACGATATTGTGAGTGCGCGCCAAGCCACTCGGCCAACGCGATTTGGAAGGCGTGACGTCACAACACCCTCGAAGGACAGCCGGCCGGCCACGGCTTTCGAAGCGCGTGCCGTCACATAACTGCACAGTCTGCATTAGTATCGTGGTCCCCCGACCAGCAATAAATTCACCTATGATGATGCAGACCATTTCAACCTGCCAATATATAAATGTTTATGTTTACGATTCCTTAGCGACAAGTGACGATCATGCTGTCCAGGCCGGTCAGACAGTCCATGGTCCAACGTGCAGCAACAACAGTAGATGAACTAATATTACCGAGGATGTAAAATGCCTGCTAAAGCAGAGAGGTAGTTATTACGGCTGAATGGAGGCATCTTAGCTCATCGCTTTGTGTTCTCAAATGTGGTCGGCGATAGAGCACTGCGCAGCTCGTTTTTGCGTGACGGGGCATCGCATGCGTTGAATTTCTCAGCCGTTTCATAGCGCATACCGCTGTTACTGCCACATATACGCATCTACAAGCCATTTTCAGGTTGAATTATTGGAGATTGGTCGACTAAGTCACAGTGGAGAGCCTGGAATATTCGAAAGCAAGCATCATTTGCGCGCATTACGGCTAGGTGGCGCCAATAAGTGAGGATGGAGCTGAGTGCTTGATTGATTGATTGATTGATTGATTGATTGATTGATATGTGGGGTTTAACGTCCCAAAACTACCATATGATTATGAGAGACGCCGTAGTGGAGGGCTCCGGAAATTTCGACCACCTGGGGTTCTGTAACGTGCACCCAAATCTGAGCACACGGGCCTACAACATTTCCGCCTCCATCGGAAATGCAGCCGCCGCAGCCGGGATTCAAACCCGCGACCTGCGGGGCAGCAGCCGAGTACCTTAGCCACTAGACCATCGCGGCGGGGCGGCAGGGAGCTGAGTGCTGCAGCTGAGTGAAGCGACGAAGTGTTTCAAACTAGAAAATCAACACAATTTTTAAATAGCCCCAGCTTTGGCGTGATGGCTGAGGAGCACGTGTCTAATGTCTACGCAGCTTGTCATTTTAAAAAACTTATGCGACGGTTTGTCGCGACCGGCGATGCGTTTACGACATCCCTCAGCGCAGTGGCAACTTAAGCATTTTTTGCCGTCGTGGTGACCTCTTTAAATTTGAAGGCCGACCGCGGCAAGGCATGTGTGCTAGAAAGAGATAAGTTTACCCGATGTTTCAGACGTACCAGAATTGCTAGCGGGTAGCGCTGACAGAAATGAACAAGCACAGCCGCCCCTGCGGCTGCGCGCGTGGGAGGGGGGGGGGGATGTCATGACGCTAGGGCGATAAGAATAACCTGAAATAGTTGAAAAAGAGATGTTTCTTGTCTTTTTTTACAGTTTGTTTATTAGTCATTTTTAAAGCACGGCCTGCAAAGTTATCGTTCCGTGTACCTTTAAGGATGCAAACGTTTACAGTCTTCAGGTACCTTCAGGTTTCACAGGCACAGAGCAAATGAGTTTAAATTGGTCTCATATTCCATTCTAGTCTGCAAAGACACAATAGGTGACGCAGAGCAGATTCACCATGATTTTGCTTGCGTAATCATGTGGCTGCAGGAGAATAAAAATTGGGCAACATATCTTAAGACACAAATTACTTCTTTTCCGACAAATCGTGCTGTAGCGGGATAACAGTCGCGAAATTCTTCACATAGAATGATACGGTTAATCATTTATTCACGGTGTATGATCAGTAAAACAATTGACACACTCAGCTGCCATACATTGGAGACTCAAGAGCTATTTTATGTGGTTCACTCTAACGGCACTTGCTTCTCCCGCAGGCACTACAACGAGTACCTGAAGTGCTACTCCCTTCTCATTCCTTGCACACAGCAAAGCGACATCAAGGCGGCCATAGCGAAGTTTTCAGCTATACTGACTGAAGGATATGCCGACAAATGCAAGGGCACTAAATTTACCGGTAAGTGGTGCCTGGACGGTACAAGTGACAAGCACGAATGAAAACCACACATTGTCGTTTTTTGTTCTGCAAGTTTAGCCATCTTGCGATCTCGGGAGACGCGAGTTTAGCCGTCTCGGGAGAGTTAATGCGATCGTCGCATTAACTCTCCTGCCCTCCTTCCCTCCCCTCCACCCCCCTCACGAAAATGCAAGAACGGCAATATTTGCGTTAACACGCAGCGATAACGAAAGTAAAAGCGCACGTAACAGACTATTTGTTGTTTTTGGACAGAAAAACGCCACGAATGTGCCTTTCTTGGAGCGTATGAAGTACGAGCTGGAAGCTGACGATGCATGCTTACTACCCCAAGAGATTTGGCAGGCACGGGTCCGTAGCTTGAAACTTTCAAGCAATGTCCTGACGCAGAGCATAAGCATCGTTAAAATGCGTCATGTATCGGCCACGCTTCACTGTAGCCGTGCTACTCTGGCACTGATGCGTGGACGGCTATGCGCAAAAATAAATAAATAAATAAATACATAAATAAATACTGCGTTCGCTTGTCACCGATATTTCTCGCTGTACTTAGCCTTTTTTTTAAGTTATAAGCAAGTGCTACAAGTAACGCCATTTTTTAAACTGGCAAGTGTCACTGCTGACAATATTTTGTATTTTTCGCGACGCAGAGCAGTTTAAATCACAAGAGAGAAAGCAGGCGTTTCTACTAAATAGAAAGAAAATAATGCAAAACGTATTATAATGATGGTTATCTTGGAAGTATTCTGAAAAGTGATGGTTGGATCTTACAGCTGTATTCGTTCCATTCGAAAGAAAATAACTGGGTTTCAGACACTATGAGCAGGCACGAGAGCTCAAAGTACCCATGTACCTACAATCTTTTCGTATCGACTACAGTAAAACCTCGTTAATTCGATCTCAGTTATTTCGAAATCCTGCTTATTTCGAAGGATTTATGCGGTCCCGTATTTTCCCATGTAAGTTTGAGTGGATAATTTGAAGCGGCGACCGGCCCCAGTCCGGTTAATTCGAAAACTTTGGGGTTCCTGTGCCAGTTCCAGATCCTGATTTTACCGTGAATCCAGGGAAACTAAGGCCAATAATAGCCACAAGGCAATGCGACGTATCGATACTAATAATTGGCAGCTAAAGTACCTCAGTCTTGCTACTTCTAGCACGAAAAAAAAATTGGCCCAGGATCTGCATGTAATCTGCAAATGTCGTCGAAAGACGATAGGCTTGCGTGTGGAGAAAGTGAACAATTAATTTGATGTTTTGCGCAAGAAAATCGGCGAATGGTATTCCGGAGGCGCTGCGTTAGAGTGCCAGCGTGCAGCGGAGGTGAACGAGCGCATCAAGTCACATCACACGTAAGACATGAACGCCACCTGGCAGTCTTCTTGGAAAACGAAGCGCGGGGCTTTGAGACGGGTGTGCGCGCCTGGCTCAGAGGTGATAAAGTGAGGAAAGCAAGGCGACGGATAGGTGCCACCACCATTGCGTTTTAGCAAAGCGTTGGAAACACTCTCCTTTTCGTGCAAGCGTTACATGGTCAGCGCAGCGTGATAAGCGCTACGGTCCTTAAATTACTTATGTATGCATTTTCTACTAAAAGATGCACATGCAGAATATATACGTGCTGTTATGGTGCCCGCAGACATGCGCAATAATTGCTTATTGATTGACAATTGCACAAGTAGAACGCTAAATCTTGAGCAACATTGGTTGTCGCTGCGGATGGAGTCACCCGTTTAAGTACCCGGTGCCGTTAAGAGTGGACAAACAGAAATGTACAGACAGACAGACAGACAGACAGACAGACAGACAGACAGACAGACAGACAGACAGACAGACAGACAGACAGACAGACAGACAGACAGACAGACAGACAGACAGACAGACAGACAGACAGACAGACAGACAGACAGACAGACAGACAGACAGACAGACAGACAGACAGACAGACAGACAGACAGACAGACAGACAGACAGACAGACAGACAGACAGACAGACAGACAGACAGACAGACAGACAGACAGACAGACAGACAGACAGACAGACAGACAGACAGACAGACAGACAGACAGACAGACAGACAGACAGACAGACAGACAGACAGACAGACAGACAGACAGACAGACAGACAGACAGACAGACAGACAGACAGACAGACAGACAGACAGACAGACAGACAGACAGACAGACAGACAGACAGACAGACAGACAGACAGACAGACAGACAGACAGACAGACAGACAGACAGACAGACAGACAGACAGACAGACAGACAGACAGACAGACAGACAGACAGACAGACAGACAGACAGACAGACAGACAGACAGACAGACAGACAGACAGACAGACAGACAGACAGACAGACAGACAGACAGACAGACAGACAGACAGACAGACCAAAATTTTTGCGTCGAAGGTCCCCAAGAAAGGCTATCGTCTTTAAAAACGGTGTTGTGGTCAACTAAAACGTGCACCTGCGGAAAACGAGCTGTGCTTCACTGCAGCACAGTGGTGACACGCAGGCAGCTTTTTGCATGTTTTTTGCAACGTCAGCGGGTCATGGTTTAAGCATTCTTTCTGGGATTGTGAAGAAATTAATAAAGAACAGTTTAGCGGAAGTCGCGATGTATGCGAACCTCCGATTGCCGGTTGCTCCAGCAATTCGCATCTTTTGCACTGCTGGCGGAGTTCTTGCCAGCAACACCTACTTCGAAAACTAAGTTCGAAAGTTTCAAAGATCATTTTTTTCCAGCCAAAACACATCGTGAGCTTCGTCATACTGGCCATCATTAAATTCATAATTATAACAGAAAGAATGTGCGAATGGTCGCATCATGACGTGCTGATGCAGGGAGGAGCAGGCGACAAGCTGCCCGCGTGTCATTACTGTGTTGCAGTGAAGACACCTTGTTTTCTACAGGCGCACATTTCAATCGATCACGACCGCCTTTTTCTTTTCTTTTTTTTATGCTGGGAGCAGTGAAGCCTACCGTTTCTTAATGTTCGCGGCAAAATAAAGACCAGGTGTTGCTAGAAAACATAATCTTTGAAGCCGCAAGCTAGCCGGCAAAGCAAACGACGAGCACCGATTACTTTGAATAGTTGTAAATTCCTGGCATCCCACTTTTTGTAAGTTCTGTTAATTCAAAAACCCGCTTAATTCAAAGCTTTCTTGCGGCCTTGGTTATTTCGAGTTAACAAGGTTTTACTAGTTCTAAAAGATTTAGATATTGCATAAATGCAGTATCATAGGAAACCTGGAATGAAATGACTGCAGCAACATAAGATATTTATAATTCAAAGAAATTTCTGACAAATTTTTGGTGACACCACGTCGCAAGACTCATTGTCGCTAGTACATGCTTCGTAAAATAACGAACTAAACAAGTAAGTTTTTTTTTGGAAATGCTTTGGAGCTGCTTTTGCGTGGTCACGCGAAAAAGAGCGAGTTGTTGGATACGTGGCGATTGCTTTTCGTGATCGTAACTGCAGTGAATTCTTTCTATGAGATGTCGATCAGGGAAGGCACAGTTTGATGGTAGTTGTACTGAATTCCTCGTATAATATGTCGATCACGGAAGGCACTGTTCGATAAGAGTACACTGGATTTATTTACACTATCTCCAGGCTCAAAAAAAGCCACTTCCAAACATCACAAGGAAACCCGCTTTCTTTTCGGCTCACTGCTCCGCCACCGCTAGTCTCCCCCAGAAGCTCCCTTTTTACCTCCATAGGCGCCTCTCTTTCCCCGAAAGGGCTGACTGAAGCGGCGAAACAGGGATTAGCTTTGTAGTCAAGTCCCCGCCAACGAAACGAGAATTATGCGCCGTTCGCAACAGTAACATTGTTGTGCTGGCACACTCCAAGACACGATATCGATTCCTGATGGCCGCAATTCAATGTAAGCGCCACGAAAAAGCACTCGTGTACTTGGACTCGGGAGAACGTCGAGAAATTCAAGTGGTAAATATTAACGCTATGCCCAAAGTCATCATCATAACTATGTCTCGCAGCACCGAAATTGTTTCGATACGTTCTAAACTGCACGAATTATTCATTCAGGCAGAGTCGGTCCGATAAATGATCAATCTAGGAGCATCCACAGCCCGTTGTGGTACTGTTGTCTATCGCGAGTAACCCAATAGTTTCCCTTATAACTTGACATGAAATTCCTATCAGTTCATATTTAGTTCTGCTTCAAGGACGCCAATAAGCATCGTCACTTTTTACTCGCGTTCCTGTTTTGTTTCATATTTAACTTGTCTCGACTAAATAAACCATTATTTTTCACAGATACTTGCGACAAGTTGGTTTTGATAAAGAACTTCTTCTCTTGCGGCCTGACGTACTACCAGTCGTACAACGAGTTCGGTGCGACGTACCTGGTTGCTCAACCACACGTTTGCAAGTATGGCACACGCGTCATGAAACTATTTTCGCGCCCATTCAAACTCCCTGATCTCTTCATACTGCAGGCTCTTGGAAGACTACCACAACTGCAGCTATGAGTCCGTATTCAAGAACAAACCAAACTGCAAGGAGACTGCCCCCTTGTTTGACAACATCAAGGTTGTGAAGGATTTCATTGCGAAGATGTTCAACAAGAAGCACAACTCGAATTGCCAACCTCCCCCAGGTGACGTTCACAATGTTGTCTTATCGAATTTCCTGAGTCTATTGATCAATCATTAGCCATAGCTATAATCATAATTAATGCAATGTAATTAAGGTGACCATGAGCGAATCTTCTATTTCGACATAACTGCAAGGAAAGAACCTAGCCATTCTACGACAGCGGTAGGAGCACAAGACGCACTTTCTGTGTTGTATTTAGACATATTATCGACTAGCCCAATGGTCTAACCTAATTAATGCATTCGGCATGCATTCTGGTGGGTGGGTATGTGGCGCCCTCCACGATTCTGGGTAAAGCTTCTTATTTGTACAAATCACTGGTTTTCGTGATGGCGAATTCGATGCGAACGAGTAAATATAACTGATATCTTAATGCGTGTAGAGCACTCATCTCGATAAAAGGGAGCACGCGAATACAATAGCCTAATCATCAATGGCCTCATGTTTAGTGGCACTCAGCCTATATGAAAAACAACAACAACAAAAAAGAACAACGCCCCACCCGCAGCATCGATGCAGCGTAAGCTTGGCAAGTCGGTCACAATAGTCTGCCTTTGCGTGGCAAAAAATACAGTGTGCTGGTCCGGAAAGCATTGCTATACAGGTATTCCCTTTGAGTGGCAGAATGAGTAGTTTAAAAATGGCCACTCAGCAGGTTTGATGATTTTGAGCTTACGAGTGCAATGCATGCATGGGGCGTTCATGATCCCGCCTGCGAAAATTGTCAACGCTACACGCCGCGGAAATGCGTCAAATTTAAAGATGAACACTCCTTTCCCTTCTTTTTGTGGGCACGCGCCCAGAGAATGAGGGCATGACGTAGGCGTAAGAATATCCCTACGTAGTGGTAGGGCTGTGACGTCGGTCCTCTACGTAGACGACTGTGCTCTGACGTGGTCAACAGGAAGTAGCACGTGACACGACGAAAATTATTTCACACATGTGTTGTTGGAAGAGATGAACAAAACTTGAGATAAATGAGGAGACACAAAAAGAGAATGTGCACATCTTTGTTTTTTATTTTTTTCCCTTCGTGAATCGCACCAAGATGCAGGGCTAATGTGCCTGCGCTTCGCATGCGTTCGTGTCCCCGCGGTTAGCACATCGATCAGACGCCATCCCTGGAAGCAAAATTAATGGTCCTCAGCGTTCGAGCACTCAATGTGCTAATTTATTTTAGCGCTTGTAAACCAGCGTCTCCAAATGAGCGCGCACCGGGTATTCATCCCGCAAAACCAGGAACTAGATCACGAAATAACGTTGGTCAGTAAAAACGCTACTCGCGTGTCTGGATGTTGGGCTCGGTCGAGAACGTCATGCAAAGGAGACGTTTTCCAAAAGGCCGGAGAAGACAAGGAAGGCATTTGGCTTGCGAAGACTATGAGGGGCGAGCCGCAATGGTTTCAGCTCACCTCCTTGCATCATCATTTCGCACAGCTTCAAAATACCAGTTTTCTCAGCTCGTAATGAACCGACCGAATTTTTTTTGTCGCATAATGCTCTCCATCGAACACACAACTGCCACGGTCTAACTAAAATTTATTATGAGGCCTGGTGAGTAGCCCTTTAAAGCCGGTGTCTGTGGCGTGAAAATGACGCTTAGTAAAATAGAAGCCATTGCGTTGTACTCATCATACGGCATACGACTTTCTTTTTGTTACAATACGTAACAAGTTCTCTCTGTCATGTGCATATGCATACATCGCCCTCTTTCCAAAACACGTGTACTAATCGCATGCGACAGGAGCAGATTTCATATAATTAGTTAGAGAGGTTTGTTTAGAATTATCTTATTTTGCAAATAATTTCAGCAGAATCCCGCAAGGTGGCCGAAGTGTTAATAAAGAGAAAGTAGACCACTGGTTAGCAGCACAAAGCCACAATAATCAATATACGGATTTCTCAGAATAAAAGCTTCTTAGTTGTTAAAAAAAATTATTTCTGGTCCGAGGATGGAACGTGGGGCTAACGCCTTTTCCGTGGAGGTAGCTTTGCCACTTGAGCTAACCAGGAATCTGGCAATTGGCAGCATGTAGGCGAATTCACCGACAACTCGAAACTGATGTGCAATCTTTCATGTGCTCAGAGAATTCGATAAATTCGCCTACGTGCTGCCTGTTGCAAGGCGCCAATGTTTCGGCAACTAAACGGCTTCTTTTTAAGAGTGAAGCTCGAGCTAAAACGTCAGATGTCCGCTGAAAACCATCCACGCTGTTGCTAATCAGCCACGCCCATCGACGGAGAGTCCCCGCAGCCGCCGCGCCGAGTTTGCCCACTGCGCGAGCAGAGTATGAGTGACGAAAGCCCGCGCTTTTACCGGGCGTACTACAGCCAGCTTTGAACGTTAGTTATGGTGCTTGGGTTTACCATTCTTGCGCGGTCTGCGATGGAGGCTGTGGTTTGCCTCTACTTTGTCTATGCACAAGGAAAGACTCTGCATCTGCCAAGCAGGTCACGTTAAACCTTTAAAATCAAGAAGCTTGGCTGCTTCCTAAGCTTCACACGAATAGTGTAAGCTTCTCCCTTTTTTGGAGAAACCCGTATAGTTTTCCTTATGCTTTCCTGCTATAGATGAGTGGTTGTTGTCAATTTCTCTCTATTGTTGGACTTTGTCGTTCTCGGGACACGCACACTAATCAAAACTATCGTTTGGGAAATTTTAGCTATCGCGGATTCGGAAGCAAACGAAGTAATCAGTGAGATTGGCATGCAACAAGGTGGTCTTGTTATACTGTGCCATCTGTCTCCACTCACGTGCAGTCTATCAATACACACAACACTACTCCTTGCTAGTCGTTTTTCACCTCGCCATGGCGCCAAGCCAACGGTGGAGTTTGAGGCTGTCACTCACGCACACCGCATGTTCCACTTCATAAATAGTACAACCACATTGGTCAGCCGTCAACCAAGCAACCACGCTAGCTATAGTTTTGAACGTTTAACGAGCTATATACGTCGATGTGCTAAAGAATTGTTAAGCCAAATCAAGACGACTACTTGCGCTTGTGTTCCGCGTTTCAAGCCATTGCCCGCGTACGACACGCGCTGTATCGATTCCCGATCTTATTGCACCGTCTTGGCGGTTACTTGCAGACCAAGACAAGCGACGCGTCTATTTGGGACTCGAGCGGCAGACCACGTGCGATCAATTCAAAGCCATCAAGAAGCTCGTGCTGTGCGGCGTCACATTCCACAGGATGCTCATGACTCTCGGCAATGGAACGCAGGCCAAAGATAACCTGACTGAAGTCTGCGCGTAAGCTATCTTCGAAATATATAGATCAATGTCTCCCTAAGTATGTAATGACATAATCGGTGCTGCCGTTTTACGATACCTTTAGCAACATCTAAACAACTAGATCTGCTTATCTCCAGAAGCACAGTGACAGCGGCGAATCCTATGTAAACAAAATGGTGTATTATGAAGTCAGGCAAAAACTCAACGCCGCCGCGTTGTATCACTAGCTCAGTGTCAGCAGAAAAGTGATCCATTTGTGTTTCCGATTGATTGCCAGTATCGACCAAACTAATAAGCAAACAAAACACCTGGTCCTGTCCCGGCTACGGAGAATTGATGTGTAGAGAAGAAACACACTCCTGAATTGATATAAGGAAGGGCTTTTGTGATTATGCTAAATAGCATGTTGTCAACGAAGGCTTTAGTAGCTATAAGGAGTTGCAGATGGCGGAACCCAAACTACTGTCTGATGATTTTTGATTGATTGATTTGTGGGGTTTAACGTCCCAAAACCACCATATGATTTTGAGAGACGCCGTAGTGTAGGGCTCCGGAAATTTTGACCACCAGGGGTTCTTTAACGTGCACCCCAATCTGAGCACACGGACCTACAACATTTCCGCCTCCATCGGAAATGCAGCCGCCGAAGCCGGGATTTAATCCCGCCACCTGCGGATCAGCAGCCGAGTACCTTAGCCACTAGACCACCACGGCGGGGCATTACTACGTGATAGAACTTTTGGTAACATAAGCTTGAAAAGATAATGCGAAGGTATTGTGAGAGTGATGGGAAGGCAAAAATGCTGCCTTCAGAGTTTCATCGTTCAACTCTGCTTAGAATAAACCTAGCAAAACTAAGCTTTTCAGACCTGTTGCGAATAGGTTTTTCTCAAGTGCTAGTTCAGCTTTTGACAGAAAAAAAATCCATGCACACGTAAAGCTTTTACTTAGTATCCATATTGACGACCTTTTCCATTACTCGCTGCCGTATAACGTGTTGCTGAAATGTTCTGAAGACTTTATTAACAAGTCTGGGAAAGTGTTTTGGCAGACAATCAGGATGCTTCTATGGCAGCATGTCTAGAAACATTTTCAGTGAATATACAATTAACGCCAGTTAGTCGAAAAAAAAAATGCTCTCATGTGCAGAAATCGGGAATATGCATTCGTTCAAAGGCTGTTTTGTTTTTTAGCGATTTCTAATTTAGCAAGCTTAACAAATGCTAAGACAAAACCGGGACGCTACAGTATTAATGTTTTTCATTAAATGAACAGTGCATTGATTTTTGTAGTAATAGTGAATTTGTGTCCGTAAAGTTAAATGGGTGAGGGTGGACGTTACTTAAGAGTTACCTCAAAACGATGTAATAAAGTACGCGTGGAGAGCCACGTGCGCTGGCAGTACTCATTTACATCTTGAAAACAGATGGTAAAAATTCTGGTCGAAACATTTCAACGTTGTGAAAATATAAATAATCATCCCATGCCTTCAATCTTCTCTCATCATACACCTAGCTGTGCACAAGATGTGCGCAGGCGTAACGCGCAGGTCACGCGTTTATTAGATATATGCTATCCTCGCCTTCCAGTAACCGCTGTCGCTGAACGTGTAAACAAGTGGGTACGGGTTCATTTGAGCATGGTTACAGAAAGCAACAGTAACAATATTCCGCACACCGCTGCTCCCTCCAGAGGCTAAAGAAAGTAGGCTGTAAATTACACGACCCTGAAGGACAATGACGCTTACGTTTTTTTTGTTTTTTAGGCTTGTGAAGGAGATGAAGTACTGTATGTACTCGGCGACACATGACTCTGGATGCTCAGATGCTCTTTTGCTCAACACTGAGATAGCTGTTTTAAAGAAGTACATGCTCATGGAGTTCGAAGACGCATGCGACACGCTACCACCCAGTGAAGACCAGGAATTCAAGGTGTACCGTAAAGGTGAGAAGTGATGATTCAAATGTATCCCGCTTATGAGCTCGTTTTCTCACATAGGCATTTAAGATGATTGTGTGCCTCTATCAGATATTTTGGTAGGTTAGTTAGTTTGTGGGGTCTCAAATCTCAGATACTAAAGACTGTGAGAGACGCCGAAGTGGAGGTCTCCGAATACATTGGATCACGTTGTGTTCTTTGAAGTGCGCTGACTTAGCACAATGTGAAATATGACCACAGCTGCCTTGAGTGAACACGAGTGTTTCTGTTCAGCAATCCAGCAATGTAAGCATTGAGCCACCGAATGGGTTCGAATGCAAGAGTGCTTGCAAGTCTAATCAACGATTCGCTTTTGGCAACTGTCAAATGTTATTGAACACTAGCAGATATAAAAGGAAAGAAAATGAAGAGTGTGATGACAAATTGCTCTTGCCTCAAGGCAGCAGCGGTTACTGCTGCGAGTCATCAGGACTGGCAAACGTCGGTGGCGACACTTAACTGCTGCCCCTCGAAAATAGATTGCAAGCGCTATGGCGGTATATAAATAATAGTGACCCAGCACTTCTGTCAGATTCTTATCAATTATTAGGCAATAAACGCATGTATGGTACGAAAGACAAATTAACCTGCTTTAATACTTCTTCCCTCGTGCAAGTTAGCACTTCGAGACACATAGCCCATCTGTCACGTAGCATAGCAAGACTATCGTTCGCAGTGGCAGAAAATGCCTTGAGATGCCATGACACAATGCTCCGCCTTCAGCCTGGTCATTCACAGACACTGTTTGTCACACTGAAGCGAAGGCACCCGCCGCGGTGGAATAGTGGTTGTGCTGAGTGACTTCTGACACGAAGGTCACGAGATCGAAGCCCAGCCACGGAGACCGAATTTCGATGGACAACGACAAATGTGCTTAAATTTAGGTGAACATTAGAGAACCCCGTGCGTTTGAAATTTGCGCAGCCCTACGCTACGGCGTCTCTGTCATATAGTGGTTTTGGGACGGGTTCATATTTAAAATCGTTTATATTCAAGGTGCTATAGGTGAATTATCTTGACTCAAAGTAGAAAGTTCATTATTTTTCACAACTCCAGCAGCACAGAAATTCACGTACAGACTCGTTCTCACTATTGTGCTTCATTTCGTGGTTCGTGAGAGCCTGCCATTATCACCTTTTCTGTGTCGTCGAGACGTGTTATGGCACAGTCAAACGTGACGTTGGTTGCGTGACATGTTCAGTTTTAAATAGGTGGCGCAAACTAATTATTACTCTGTCCATCAACACGCTTAGTAACCCGCGCAGCACTGAAAACACTCCGAAGAACATCGACATTGTACTCACCATGTTTGTGCTCCTTGCACCAGCAGGCGTGATCTCGAGCCCAAGTATCAGTGTGCAGCCAGCACTTCTCGGCAGTTCAACGTATACTGCCACACCTGTCTTGATTTTTATGTCAAATTAGCACAGTTTTGGCGGATGTCGGTCATCTGAGTTGCCGTTTAGTGTTCCGTTGACATGTTCGTATGCGCAGCGTTGTACGGCTCTGAAGAGGCCAAAGAACTAAGTTCCCAGAAAAGGCCTTTTATTAATTGCTGATATATTTAATGGCATCATGCTCAGGAGTATCCGACAACTCGAGTTTTCGGTTGTTTGAACTTTGTTCAACAAATGCTTTGTATCTTTTGACAACACGGCTGCGCAGGAACGTTAGGAATGTTGCCGTGAAGCCACACTTTAGAGTTTGCGATTTTGGTAAATGGCTCCTTATCTTCGCCGCAGACACCAAAATGTATCTTACAGCTCAAAATAACTTCTCTGATGTGATTATTGAAGCCAAGCCTCGTCAGCTAGAAGGTGTGCACATGATCTTCAAGTTGCGAATTATTTCAACTTCATTCAACAAAAGTAGTGCGTTTTGAACATGTGGCTTCGCAGTAAAATTAGTGATGCTGTCGTGAAGCTACCGTTTAGTTGTTGCTTGTCAGCGACGCTGACTTGGAAAACAAATTGGAAAGTTGAAATATTCTTTTCTCAAGAGAATCATAAAGCCATGCCTCCTCAAGTAGAAAACATGAATGAGCATTAAGCCAGAACATACCATTCAAAAAAGCTAGGGTGGTTTCCTTTAAGTTCAACCATTATAATCGCAATTGTGCTGTGCTGCTTACAAACGAGGATAGTAATAAAGGATTCAGAACACTGTACTCGGCTGCGAGATTAACGTTGTGTCTTGTAACATTTTCGTCTTCCAGCTTGTGAGCTCAAGGAATTCACCCACGAATGGGAATCGTGTGACTCTGCGATGGAGGACGACATCAACCTTTTCTATCGGAACGGCTCTGCTGTTGGAAAGACCGCCATCAGCAACCGTGTGCGACGGAGACTTTGCACGTGAGGCCACCGGACTTTCTTCGCGAGTGACTGTTGACATCGAAATTTTTACGCATTGCATAAAGATGGTATACGCGCAAGCTCAGTGAATTCAAAGCCAATGAACAAAAGCAATTGTTTCGATATACCCTGCCCTAAAACAGAGTTTTCGCAAACTAGAGAAAAACCCAACTGTAAAGTATAACGCTTCTCACAATTGCGCTAAGCAAGCCCTTACGGGTGTATTGTCTACAGACCAAAGGTACCACGTTAAAGAACCCCTGGCGTTTGAAATTTTCGGACGTCTCTCATAACGATATGATGGTTTAGGGACATTAAACCCCACATATCACTCAGACCACCGGTACGGTTGTGGGTCACGTCCGAGGAATTTTCTTCGCTAAGCTTTTCTGAGAATTTTAAGAAATGGTGTTCTTGCTAATGCGCATGTGTATACAGCCAATTGTAGCACTGTTCGTCCGCCTTACAGTGGTCTTTGTTATGACACTATCTTTCGTTTAGTTAGGTAACGTTACAGTAGTGCGCCTTGATTTCATATAGGCTCGACATATAGAAATTTTCTATATGTATATATAGGCTCGACATATAGAAACGTCGGAGGTACCGACGAAGCAACATACGCCATCGTAAGCGGAACATTGTAAAATAATCACCATTGAGAACACTGATTCATATTACGACTAATCCACACTAACCACGCTTCTCCGTTCACGTCGCATTTCACAGCTACTTTCTACGACGTAATAGACAACGCACACATTCAAATTTCTTAGTGTTAGAGCCATCATTAGAGCGCTGTTATGATTGCTACGACAACACTCATACCGCACAAATTGTAACTGGTATATCACCCAGCACCTCGCAGAATACGCGCAGTTTTGTTTAAAGGACCCATTTTTACTATTCTCGGCGTATGCTACTGACAATCAAGGGGGGGGATCAGATACGTATTCTCGCCTTAATAGTAGAAAAATAGCTACTTAGGCGTGATTCGACTACGCTATCTAGATAGATAGATCATGCAGCGCTGAATCTTTTATGTTGTTATGAAACCACTTCATAATAAAGTGTCGATCGCCCCGAATAACTATCATTTGTAGCCAGGTCAGTTCCTCGCATTCTCCACGCATTCTTTTGTAACGCGGCGGGGTGTTCTTACGCAGTGACCTCGTCGGCTACCGCAAGTGCCTGAACGAGTCGGCTGACAAGCACCACTGCTCTGCAGTGGCCCCTCAGGTCGCGGAGATGAGCAACGAGCTGTTTGACCGTCTGGGCCTGATCTACTGTTCCGGCTGCAGCCGTAGGACGAGCTCCTGGGTCCTGATGGCACTCGCCAGTGTCACTAGCTGGCTCACACGCATGTCAGCAAACCGGTCGTGACCAAATGGTGCTCTCTAGTGAACGGCGTTGAAAGAACAGTGAAGTCAAAATTAAAACAAAGCTGGCCACATAGAAAATATATATACGCCGGATGGTTATTGGCCACTAATATTATTCCTCCCGACTCGTCGTTTGTTGCGTGATTAAATCAAATTGATCACGTTTTTTTTTCGACATTGCTTTCGACAGTCGAATGGAGTGCACACCCGAGGTTGACGTGAATGTACAGTTTCCACACTTAAAAAGTGGGCTCGAAATACCAGGGTAAGATAGTCTTGCTGGCACTCGAAGGCATCATCTGTGGCTCAATCGCAGATGACGCCTCCATGAGTTGGCGGTAATTCCGACGCGTGAATTTATTAGTCTCACGTTTTGCCGAGTGCGATAAGCAGTCACACCTGCTTGCACACGTAATGCTAATAATGTGTTGTTACAGAAATCGCACGAGAAAGATGGCAAAAGCTAGAAATGTCCAGCAAGCCAAAGGCACATTTTTGTAACTGCAGTAATATCTGGTGCTTTACGTGCCAAAACCTTGGTAGGATTGTGAGGCACGCCTTGGCGGTGGACTGCGAAATTTTCAACCTTGTGCTGTTCTTTAACGGCACAGTACACGCCGCTCTAGAATTTCGCCTCCATCAAAACGCAATCACCGCAGCCGGAATTCGGTGCCGCGACCATCGGGCCGGACGACGAGCACCGTACCATCTACAACACCACCGTGGTGAACATTTCCTTAAGTGAAAGTTGCATCTCCTAAGAGCAGATGTCAACAAATCACATTTTCAATGGCCTCACTCCACTGATACGAATACGATGTGCAAGTAATAGCGAGTTTCCCTAGGCATAAAAAAAAAGTTGACCTCATTCCCGTGTGTTGCGGGCACAACGCGTTTATGTTGCCTTGTTCCTATACCTCGCAAACTAACGTAGCCTGTATTGAGGCCAGGGGCAATGGGTCGTTTTCCTAGGAAAAGCTTAGTAAAGCGATGAATCGTTCCTTGACATACACAGAGCTTAAATTCTCCGTGTATGCGAAAAAAAACCGCCTTCTCTGTAACACAACGTCTTGGAGGTGCCGTCTCGCCACTTGTTATAGACACGTAAATTGGTCACGGTAGGCGCCACTTTCCGAAATCGACTTGGGAAGCCGATCGGCCACTCTTGACCAGGCCCTGCGAGCCGCAATAGCCAGTGGTGCCCTAAACTTGAAGCTGCATCCACAGAAACCACGGAACCGACTGCTTATTGAAGTTTCTCTCGCTAAACGTTCAGTTGGACAAGTGTGGTGCACCGAATTTGTCAAAACAGTGCATTGCTGGCAAAATTGTTGACTTTTTTTGCAGAGTGTGACAACAGTCACAGAATGGTAAAAAACCACTCAAAGCCTCTCTATTCTCAATACGTCGATCTGTGCATCTACATTACCGAATTTGCCGGCATTGACAATGCGAAGGAGCAGATTCACTCGAAAAAGAACGCGCCGACTTTCAGTGCCATACGCAAAGCTCCTAAGGGCACCAACGCACGGCTTGCCACTGCAGATTGATGATGATGATGGTGGTGATGATGATGATGATTGATGACCTAAATGCAGTGCTCACGCCCACTCAGGGGGATCAATATTACCGCAACTGCATAAATAAACTGCTTTTTTGTCTATGTCACAATATAAAAAAAACTTCATTTAGTAGTACGAACAAGAATTTGTTTTCTTCTGAGCTTTTACTAAATTAATATTTTCGTTAAGTTCTTATGCCACCGCTTTCCCGTCGCGTAAACAATCTGTATACTCCGTGTAACGTGTTTCGGGTAGTAACCATACTTATTTCACGCTAATACTGCTGTTTTGTAAAAAGAAAAAAACCACAGGGCAGGCAGCACCGTCAACATCAATATGGTTGGAAGAATCAAAGACGCATCAACAAAAACATCGTCAGGAAAGCCTAGTGGCATTTCGCTTATGTAAGAGCACTCAGATATAGAAATGCTTGTTTGCACACGAAAACGGACCAATTATCATTGGATAAAGTCAGAGACTTCCTACATCTAAAATTTTGCTGGCATAAACAGTGGTGCGTATCTAGCCAGTTAGAACTTACAGTCACCAGTTTACGCTGTAGAACTCCCCCCCTGAATTATTACTTACATAAAGCTGAAATCTCAGAATCTCCATTATGTCTATTTTGCAAGGAAATAGAAACAATAGATCATTTCTTTTTATTCTGTCAACGATATTCTTATTAAAGGAAAAGTAACCTCGTCTACCCAATTGAGCAGCTAGGTTGAGAAATAAACGTGGCAGTAATTTTATCCTTTGGAGGGATTGCACTAGGCTATAGCCACAGGGATGTTTGCTCTGCTGTGTGTGCGTACATAATGTGAACAAAAAGATTACTTTGTTAGTAAATTGATACTATTATTTCTTGTTCCGAGACTATCTGATCACCTGACCACTAGCTCACGTAGCATTTTAATACAAAATTTACGATTTGTTTTGTGTCTTACTGAAACTTCACTGGATTTGAAATACAAAACCAACCAAAAGATCCTGCCGCCCGGTTCTTGGCCGATCCCCCTCTGTGGGCAAGTGCCACCAATGCAAGAGGAACATCATCATCATCAGGATTTCAAGGCAACTTTCATCACGCTAGATACAGCAGCATTCCGTACGAGCTTGGCAAGGCCTATGCTTTTCTTAAAGTGTAACCAATAGTGAGATAAAATTTCGGATCATTCCGTTAGCGCTAGAGGTAAATATGCGCGTTGGGTTGCCAGCGTACTTGCTGCTTATGGTGTGCTCAGTCAACGCGCAAGTTGATCAGATCCGAAGACGGCCATTCTCCTGTGAGTATTCCTGTACATCACTATGACTGCTACTGTATCGCCTCGAAGATAAGCTTTTATACCAATGTCGGGGCCTTAAACGCACAACAGCTTCACTTATTCAGAAGTGTACACACTGTCGGAGGGTTTACTATAGCAATATATGCGTGTTTCACCACGTCATCAGGGAAAAAATTGTAATGTCATTCTATAAAGAAAACAGCCTGTTCAACTGACACCGCCATAGATGACGCAGAGCAAGGGCATAATGAAAAACACATGAGCGAGTTGCAAAATAATGGGCAGGTCTATTCGTATCGGCGTGTTTACCTGCATGCATCATGTCATTGTGAGTTCAATCTCCCATTTAGCAGCAGTATTTTAGCTTAGCAGCCAACTCATTAGCAATGCCACATCATGCCCTTGTGTGGAACAGAAGACCATTTGCGCCCTGACATATTCCATTCTCATCACTGTGGGTTCATGGTGGTCGAGTTCAACCACCATAAAAAAAGCGCGTAGCATTCAGGTTACAGAGTAGTAGCTCAGTGATTGCCTCGCTACGCCTCCGTGCGTTGTGGATGGGGCGCCGAAGTATTATTGATGAAAGAGATGTGGAGTACATTCCTTACAGGTTGGCATCAGACCTTTTTATTTTTGTTGCTGATGTCAAGGCATTTTCCTTTTTTAGAGTACGGGGTGCGTCGTCCAAGCTAAATCCACGATAGCGAGAGAAGGTCGGCAATTTGGCCGTATTGCATTATCACAGTCTTGCATTTATCTGATTGGCTCGTAGTATTTCTAGTTAGTCTAGAGGTTTTGGTATTCTTTTTTCTTGTTTAGTATTTTACATAGTGAATCGTGGCAAACGCTAACGCTGCGGGTTCAATTTACGGAGCAGCGCGATAGACGCTGCTTGGCCCGCGGTAGGTTTCAATGTGTGATGTCAGAGCTGCCAATCGTTGTTCGAATGCCCACTACCGTTTTTTTTTTTCGTTCAAATATTCAAGCCCCTTTAATCTATCTTCCCCGATTCTTGCAAAAAATGCTGTCCTTCAGGCAGCAACACTATATCTGAATCGTTCACGTGGTTACTCACGCAATACAGCATTCAAGCGCGACGCATCAGCTCTTTAAGAAAGCAAGAGCCACGCGAAGGTGTGAGAAACGACCACATGTGATACTGTGCTTGTATGTGTTTTTAATTATCGTTCCCGTTTAATTTTTAAATGCAACGCATTCAATATTTCCACCCTACTTTCCCTCCCAGAGTAGTGTGCGCGTGTGCGTGCGTGCGTGTGTCCGTGCGTGTGTGTGTGTGTGTATGTATGTATGTATGTATGTATGTATGTATGTATGTATGTATGTATGTATGTATGTATGTATGTATGTATGTATGTATGTATGTATGTATGTATGTATGTATGTATGTATGTATGTATGTATGTATGTATGTATGCGTGTGCGTGTGCGTGTGTGCGTGTGCGTGCGTGCGTGTGCGTGCGTGCGTGCGTGCGCGTGCGTGCGTGCGTGCGTTTATGTAAAATGCGTGGCCGTTGAATGCGGGAAAGTCCAAACAAAATGACGAGGTGGGATGCAAGCCAGAGGCCTTGAGTATATGCTAAGCGTTGATGAGGATGTTAACAGTAGCTTCTCTGAGGTCGGAGTCCATTTCTTCATCAGGAGCAGTTTAGCCAGGCACTGCAGGCTGTCGTTCTAACCAGTAATTCAACAAGAAACCTTGGCAGCCTGTTTGCTACTGCGAACATAGGCAAGGCACCAGTTGAAATAGTGGCATTCTTTTCAAAAAAAAAAAAAATGAGCCAGGAATAAGTACTCACGCAAGCGGTGCGGATGCCATGGTGCATGTACTTAGAGAAAATGTAGTAGTGATGTTATCGTTATCAGTCGCGAGGGTTTTCCCCGACCTTTGGTGGCATAACTGCGACTATAATCGAGAGCATTCACGCAAAAAATTATTATGATAGACCATGGTAGCAAAGGAGGTGACTCGGAGTATGAAGCGACGTCCTCATAAAGTGTTGGTAGGTAATGTGCGTCATGTGCATGTCATATAAATGTGCGTCATGTGCATGTCATCAGCTGATGTAGATACGCACGAGATTTTTTATTGGTCAATAACTCATAATATTGCGCGGGTAGTGTTCTATCACTGTTACGCACACGTAAGTAAGTCACAATGTATAGCGTTATTGCGTGTATGGCATTCATTGAAGTAGTGCTGTTCTTTCAAGCAAGGTGCACCACGAATACACCTATCTAATGTAGTTATATTAAATCGATGAAGACAATACTGAAGTGTTCATGACCAGACAATAAGCGTGTTAGGCTTTTAGGAGGGGGAACCACTGAGAAATTTTGTACGGACTTACGATCCAATGAAATAATGTTGTATTAGTTCTGTCAGTCTGCGAATAGGTGTGCCAATACGAATTCAACATTTTATGAAAATGAGTCAGTACTGACCGAATTTATATTTTGGTACAACGCACGAAGCCTGATTTCCCTCTTGATGCAGCTGCTACGTCAGCTAGTTCACTTTCCGAAATTCCCATATGGACGGGTACATGATACAGTTCTATAATTTTGCCTGACGAAGTTGTATGGTCTAGAAGCAGCTTGATGTTCCAAATTCTTTCGTCGTGATCAGTGAGACTTGGCAGTTTCATAGAAGCGTTAGACAGTCTGTGTATTTATGTGGGCTGGCATGTTAAATTTATCTGTAAAAACAAAATGGGGTGCTTCTTAAAATGCAATAATTTCGTGGCGTATGCACTTGAAGCATTGCAGATATTAAATTTTCTGACAGTTTTTTTTTCATCTTCGGTCAAAGTCATGTATGCTGCTCCCACCGCGTATGACGAGGATGAGCCGTCAGTGTATACGTGAATGGCATTGTTTTGAAAATAACCACTTCTTGTGATGGTGGGAGTTTAGTTAAATAAATTTATATTTTTATTGGGGTGATGAGCCCACGGACTGCATGGATATAATATGTCAAGTGCTTTGAATGTTTTTACACCATAGTGAGTTACGTTCCGGAGTATGGATAAGGAAAATTCTGCGGATAGTCTGTCTAACTCTATAGTGGTAATGGAGGTGCGTTAGCGAGAATCTGTAGGGATGACGTATGTGTGGTTTATAATGCTGCTGTTAAAAAATTAAGATGGTCTGCGGAACCGATAAAACTCGCGCCCTAATGAGTTACGATGGGAACATAGGACACCATACTGGACATGCATATATGATATAGGGCAGGATCACTTGACGGTAGAGTCGTCTGATGACTGTACTGTTTAGCCAGCGGTGCGATTTAGCAAATGCGAGGAGGCAGTAAATGGACACTTCAGCTTTTCCTATCATGTAATCAATGTGATCATTAATATTTAAAGTGAGATCAAATAATACGCCAAGAATCTTATGTTCTTTGTTCTGTTCGGAGTCGCAGTAATTGAATATTATTGGGCGTCAGTAGCGTAAAATTATGCATGTAAAGATTTGTGGTTGAATGAAAGCCAATGTGTTACGTGAATGGTCGGTGCTTCGAACGCGGCACGTCATATGGTCAACCTTATTTGTTATGTTGTTGTGTTGCGACCTACCTCATCCAATTAAAAATACCACTCGAGATCTTTGCCTCATTGGTTGAAATTACCACCATAGAGGTTAATACAGCACATTCCTTGCACGCTATTGAAAATAAAAATGAGCGGAACATTTCAGTTAGCGGTTCATAAAGCCTACTCTGTGGTTGTGCTCTAGTGTACTTCGATTGGCTCTAACTGTCCAATGGGCACGATCCCTGAAATACAGCTGTCGATGCACTTTGAGATTATCTGGAACGGGCGCGTACTTTGTAAACTTAAGTGTATTAGAGGTATGCGTGATAACGCATAGAACAACAAACAAATCAAGCGTTTTCGCCTTCACTGCTCCGAAACCGATATGGGCCGTTATATTGTATGGCAAGCAGTCAGGATAAAATGACCCTAGTAATTTTTAATGGCACTGGAAATGTGCAAACCCTCGCGACTCTGGCGCAAACCTTGGCTGAATTCGTCCCTGCGACACTTACCAGCCGTTTAACTTGGCGTACAAATATCGTCCAAAGGTAGAGAGAGCCACCAACATCTATTTTGTGCGACGCAGCGCCCACTTGACTTGGGAATAATTGCGTTGCGAAGGCATATTCCCCGTCGCATGCTCTGGTCGACCAGACGACGGCTTGGCCGACAGGCGCAGCTCATGATTGGCTGTGAAGGAGTACTCTCAACATCAGCTCCTTCCATGACGTTGAGAAAACACTTCTTTCATAAAGAACCACTGTCATGTTCGTCATATCTTCCCCATCACACATAAGAACAAATTTCGTCTCGTCGTGAAAAACGTGCAAGTGTTTTTTAAGAGCTCACTTACGTCCTTACGTGCTGCGCAGTACTCAAAAACAGCATGGCGTCATAAAAGGTGTAGGTGTGTTGCTGCCGATTTTTAACAAACACTTCTCGCATGAGTTACTTAAGAGTTCGACCGGATGCGTTGTGATTACGACTGCTCTTTCGGTGCGTGTAAGCAGTGTGAAAAGCTGCGGCAGTGCAATGGTGTACGGTGAAGCGCAGCGAAGCCTGTGCGTCGGTGTGTTTATCAAGCGGAGATCGGTGCCGGTGTATCGACGGCAACTAGCACTCGAGAAGCCTGCAATGTGTGTTTGCGTGCCGGTAACAGTTCGTTCGCTTGACTTTCCAGTCTCTCAGTTGTGTGCTGTGGGACATTTCAGATTGACAGCGTTTTGGCACGTTACTTGAGTGACCCCAAGTACGTACAAAAATGTATGAACTACGCGCTGTGTTTGGTTCTTGCTTAGCCACTGGTTAGCCCGTACGCTTCTATTTCCTTGTGAGCAGTCTAGTGTTCGGTAGGGAAACAATGTTCGTTGTGAACAGTGGTGCTATGTTGACGTTTCCAAGACTTGTTAAGAGGCTGTGCTCGTGTGACCGTAAATTGAAAAACAGCATTGATAAGTGTTTTGTCCTGCGAAGTTGCGGTGGTGGAGCTTGGCGTTTTTGTTTGTAAACTCGTCACTTCTCCTTTTTGTGATTACCATAGTCCGAGCGCTTTGGCGTGGCGAACCGAAGCTGCGAGATGCTACACTCTGTTGTGGATCGTGTTACTTTGGCAGCGCGCCTAGACTGTTCTTCGGTAACAACTTGAGAGTTCTATGTGGCAGCGAGAGCCCGTGAACGTCAAGCTTCCCTCCGGCCCCCAGAAAGAGCACATACTTCATCGTTGCCTTGATTTAGATGAAGTTGTAGGCCAGTACCGCCTAACTACAGGTTTCCGAGTTCGTCTGGCCATCGATTTGCATGGCACTAGAGCCTACAACAGCCGGTCATGGCCAGTTCTTACACTATATAAATGGACGTGCACGCCTGGCCAGCCTTTTATTGCTGTTATCGACAGCTTTCAGTCTGCAGATGATCTTTGCCTGTAGGCCCTAGAGCAAACTTGGTTCCTGGTGACACTGACGGCTACTGAATGCTGCCATCGGTAAGTTGTCCTTGCAGAACTAAATTTGTTGCTATCCACGCAGTACTATAACGTGTGCAAGTTTTTAGGCTCAGCAGATGTAATGTTTCCTTTGTTCAAGCATGAAAAATTTACTACTAGTGTTATATACATACATATATTATGGATAGGTGGGCAAATACATCAGCAGTTTTTGTTACTTGAAATAAGTGAGCTCTTGTTTGATTATTAGCATGGGCCTGTCTATTTACCACGTTTGATAGTTGGAAAGTTAATGTGAATTTATTTTCCAGGAGCCAGGTTGCACTTGAGGAATTCATGTTATTTTGAAAAATTTGTTCTATAGACGATTACCGATGTGGTAGCACTATACTTCACTAGGACATATATATTGCGGTATGTAAATTTTACATGAGGCTTCAGTTTGCTTCAAAGCGATTACAGCAGATTTGATCACTTTGACACTTTGACAAAGTCATAGCTTCATCAAATAAGTATTAGAAAGGAATTTTTGTAATGATAAGAGTGCTTAACAGCGCAAACGACATGAGGGGATAGAAGAGACGAGACAGAGGGCTGATAAGTGCTTTTTCTCGTTTCTTCTATTCCATCCTGTCGTTTGCGCTGTTAAGTACTCTATCATCTTATACCAACGCGCCTGATCGTACTGTCTCTTATGCTTTTATTGCTTGTTTTTAAATATATAGTTTTTGGCCCTTTACGAATTGCAGAGTTTAAGGTCCTCTGATGCATTCGTTGCACGCACTGGCACATCAAGCCTCATCATGACATGGAGCACCTGTACAAAAATAGGAAGGACACGTGCTCCCTAAATGTGCAAGTCTATTTCACTGCCGGAACAATTATCATTCAGCGGACCGGGAAGTGGCCTGGAAGCATGCATGGCAGCCTCATCTGAAAGGACTGCGATCTGCTTGGAAGCTTCGAGGGCACAAAACTGCCTAAGGGCTGGTTGCAAGGTTAGTTTCTTTAATACATACGATTAAGTAAACACCACTTACTGTGCACAAATTGAAAACCCAAGCATGGTTGCCTGCAGTGGATACCTGTATTATTCTCACACATAATGCTTATTAAACATTATTAGAACTAATTTGCAAGATACTTGAGAATGTTGATAGTTGAAAGCCTGCAGCTTATCAATGAAACTCCAATCATCTTAGGCTCAAAAGCTCGTACTTACGAATACTTTGATTCCTTATTAAGCTATCGAGATTGTGACTCGCTCTGCGGATCAAGTGCTCTGGAAAGAAATAGCAACTGGGTGAAAATCGCCTGGCTGCTCACAACTTGCAAGGAGAAAGACCTATTGAACAAGCCTAAGACGACATAGGGCCAGTAACTGCATCTTTTACTCGATGTAGCTTTTTCTCTCTCAGTGCTATGGCATGTTGTGTTTTAGCTGAACGTGTTCATCACAATTGCTTAGTGATATATTTTTTCTACAAATTGTACCTGACCTAAGTATGCATTGTTGACATCTAAACGTGACGTTCAGTGTGCCTCAAAGCCATGGCTCCTTATCTCTCTGTCTGTGGCTAGCCCACTTCAGCAGCAGTGCGATGCAGCCAGCACACATGCAAGCCAAGTCATGGAGCGCTCCTTTGGTGTTCTGTGCAGGACACAGCATATCCATCCGGCAAGACACTGATATCAATAATAATGGTGAGTGTTGGTGGCACCTGTAGGAGCCCGTAGTGTTTGTAGTGCATGATTACTTCCCCTGATTAAGTGCATTCTCGAAATGTGTTCTTCATTTGGAATAATAAATTTGAGCAACAGGCACACTCATAATCCACAAGTGCTTTGTGTCTTCTAGATTACCCATTTGCTCCTATACGTTGTATGGTGATCTGGCTATGTTAGATAGCCTTAAAGAAGAAACTTTATTGGCTTATCATGCATGACAGAAGTTTCTTGTCTTCATCTATAACATTGTAGTTTTGCTCTTGTATCATAATAAAATATATCTTCAGTCTTCACTGTTTGCGTGTGTGTTGAGAATCCGCTTCTTTTTATTATTTCTGCATACTTTTCATCGGCTTCTGAAAATACGACATCTGTAAATATGAGCATATATTGAAAAACTGTACACTTTTGCATGTATCATGGTTGTAACGATGATCTGTATTTTCCTAAGTTCCAGCAGTAACAAGAGATCCGGTTCTCCACGGTCATGTACAGTTTATCAAGAACAGAGCACAGAGGACCAACAAGTAGAAAGGGACTGCCAGTGACTGTTCTCCTGCTCCAAGTTCACAACTGCAGAGAGAGCACATTGTGATGTCAGGAGCAGTTTGAATTGTATACGTAGTAACATTGTGTGCAGCTGCAGTTTACCTTCTTAGCAGTGCATTATTCAGCAGTTCCTTTGCTTGCATTCCAATTTATTTAAATTTTGCACGGAAGATACCAAACTATGACTCTAAAGACTGCTGCAGTGTTATTGGGTAAATAACTTTGCACTGAAGTTTTTAACAAGCTTGTTAATCAAAATGCCTGAGTGTCTGCGTTTCACTGCCATAAATCACAGCATTCATGGTCGGCAATGGAAACTGTGTTTGCATTCTTTGTTAGTACAAGAAGTAAAGCCACGGATGCAGTAATCTTGTACTTAGTCAATATAATCCTTCAGTTTACACTCATTTGTATAGCACCAATGATTACATGTGTCTATAAGCTCCGGGAAGTGCTTATATGTGGATTATTTTATTTGGAAGGAAAACGATCCTCACTACTCCTAGTATATCTAACTCTAGGTTTTAGAACTTGTGTAATGCTATCCCACTGCCTGTCCGTCCTTCAACAGCCTACTTCTCTGTTTCTACTGTGTAACTTTTTTAATGTCTCTTTTAATGTAGCTCGGATAGGTTTGTTCATAATTTCATTGTGTACATTGCAAAAGATTTATCTATGCAGCTTTCATTATATTAGACAAAAAGTATTTATTTTAATTCATATGTAGCTATATCATGCATTTATTCATAGTTTTAAGGTGCCTGTACCATTGTTTAGTGCTACAAGGGTACTGGTATAATCTAATATTTAAGCTGGCATCTTGAAATATTTTGTTAGTGGAAGTAACAGTGTGTTTATAACCATTATTACTATTATCAGATGAGCTGTGAAAACTCTGTTAATATGTGAATATGTGAATGAACTCTGTAATTATGTGAACACATTCACATATTCACATATGTGAATATGTGAATATCCTTATGTTCTTTTGTTGTCCCTGTTTCATGCAAATGACACATAATTACTTTGTAGTAGCATAGTATCAGTTGTGGTTTTACACATATGTGCTGAGCAACCTTGCAGTTGAATCCAGCAGCAAGACATACGTGCTGTACACTGGAGCATCACCTCACATACTTAGTGTACAGTCTTTGCCCACTAGTGAACTGACTTTTTTTTTCAAGCAGATTAACAGACAGCTGTGTGGGAACTGTACTAATCTGCAAACTTTGAAGCCTTTTTGAGGACTGTTTTTGGGAAACAAAATGAGGTCTGTAGCTTTCAGTATAAACACTGTTTGCACCAAGCAGCTTAGTAGCTTAGAACTGTATTATTCATGTATTATCTAGAATTTATTTTCGCTGTGCCGACTTTCGAGCCCAAGTGTCCTAACAAGCTTTGTTACTGTATTGTGAATGAGACATGTATGTTTGTTACTGTATTGTAATGAGACATGTACCGAATCGACATGCACAGCCCTTTTTTAACATGGCATTGTGAAGGGCTTTCTTCTTGTTTTTTATAAGAACTGCTTGTCACTTGGCAGCAGCAAAAACTATGCATCAAGCTTTTTCAAGGTGGTTCGAGAAACACCGAGTTCAGACATAAGTTTTGGGGGATTTCTCTCCTAAGTTACTTCCTGCATATTCAAAATGAGTGTATTATAGTTGTTGTTTTAGAGCCATTCATCTTAATATTTACATATCCGTGTGTGTGTGTGTGTGTGTGTGTGTGTGTGTGTGTGTGTGTGTGTGTGTGTGTGTGTGTGTGTGTGTGTGTGTGTGTGTGTGTGTCATTTAAATGAGAATCTGTTTATAATTGATGAGTATTTTTGGTAATGATTTGGTTGAATTTCTTTCAATAAACTTTTCGATTGGTCTTTTACTGCGTAAAATAAATGTAACCTTACACAAAATATATGCATTCGAAGAAGTTGTTTCATTTGGCAACATATAGTCATGAGCAAGAGATTGGGTAAAATGAAACCAACCAGAACAGATTAGTTTAGAGCATAGCTCCTCTAAATGGCATATCTTGTACACATTGCGTTGGTCGAATATGTCTATTTCAGCATATCACTTTCAATCAGAATAAACAAGCTATCCCCGTGGTTGCACATGTGTGTGATATTTATGCATATTGTAACAATTGTTGGCAATTACTATTAAGGACACAAACCTAGTCGAGCTGAATACACGGATTTCGTCCATGCACCTTTCATCTGTACTGAAACTGTTGTTAATAAAAAATGAACTTCGGTTAGAAAATAATTGTGTTAACCAAAGGCAGAGTATATCTCTATGACACAAATCAGATTTACATTGTTATGTTTCGATCTGGACAATCGGGGACCCTCTTAGTAGAACTCGATCAGCTGCTCTAGTTCATTTTAACCATTGACAGCGGCATTAAACTGAAGCGCACAGCATGACAGGTAGCGAGAGAGAATACACAAACTATTCAATCTGTGTCTTCTCTATCTGTCCGTACTCTTTTGTCTTGCTGCATGTAATGATACCCACCAAATTAGCCCAAAAGCGTGTCCCGACAAAGGCAGTCAATTTAGCCGCAAGCGATTAGCTCACTCCATGTCTAGATTTTCTTCAAAACATCGTGATGACTGGTCGCTGGTCGAATATCTAAAAACGTGAAAATAATATACTTGGTATGATATTGGTCTTTCGGTACTTGGGGGGAGAAGTCACTCGTGCGATAACAGATAATGAAGGGGTAAAATATGAACCCTTAATTTTGTAATTCATGAGGGAGCACGGCACAGCGCTGTTTGGTAAAACGGGGAGTGAAAGAAGAGAGCGCGAAAGCCACCTACTGAAGAAATGAGTACCCACTGCCACGTATAATCTCTAGCAGGGCAACCTTTAACGAAAAAGTGCTCGGTGACACGGCGAATCGAACCCAGTACCTCCTAGATTGTAGTTGAACGCTATAACCGCTAGGCCAGTGCTGCAGGGCTTGGGATGAGAGCTTTCCACTGCAGCGTTTGCCCTGTTAATTGCTAATATATTCTCAATGCATTTAATGACGCAAAATGCACAATGACCGGTTAAACTTGCTCAAAAATGAAAAAATAATTAGAATGCGTTCGCCCAAGGTTACTAGAAGTTATAAACCGCCACGTGTGGCTGTATAACTGTGCACTGTCATCTTATAAATTACTGTCATGACGTTGTGATAGCCGGCTCTAACGTACGCTACCTTGCCATATTTTGCCAAATATAAATAAGAATATGTCGGCGTAAGACAACGCTAATCAACTATTCTGAATTCCCTGTCACTAGTGTCACTTTCACAAAATGAATACTCAGTTGTTTCTATTACCGTAATTTAAGGAAAATTTGGCTCATTAACTCACAACTCTCCTAATTAGCATGGATTCTCAGATCTAAAAACAGTCACACTTCATTTCGCATCTGTGTGGCTGTCGCTCCCATAAAACGCGTACTCCATTTTTTATGTTCTTCAAGCATTCGACGCTGCTTTGCGGAAACTTTCCCTGACGTCTGCTGGGCCAAAAAATTGTCTTTAATATCTTTCACTTCGATTTCAGGCTTTCACAAAGACAAAACGGGAGTCTCTTTCTCTCTCTCTCTCTCTCTCTGCTAGACGCTTTGCGTGCTCCCTTGAGCACGCAAAGCGGCACACACTCATTTTTTGCCTTGTCGTTTTATCGGCTATCGTATGTTCTCCTCGCCCTCTTTAGTGCCGAATAAGTTAAATTCGTACCCACGCTATCATAATCCCTCGAGTTAGGAGAATTACTGGCTAAGAAAATGCGTAGCCAAAAGAAAACTTTGTGAATACGGCCCCAAGAGTCTTTTTTTTTAATAATTTGCTGAAGACAAAGTTCATTACTATTGGTCTATATGCCTTAGTCAAATTGAGCGGATGACCTGGCTTCGGTATGAATATTCCTTTTCTTTTTTTCCAATACTGAGAGAAGTGTCCGATTCTTAAGGCGGTGTTAAATATAAAATGAGAAAAATTGCAGATGATACTCAAATAACCCTTTCATGAATGGGTAGTTTCATCCATTTTTTCCACTCAGGTTATGCAAGTGGCAGCGTTCCGCATTCAAATGATATGTTGTTTTTCAACGATATTGTATTGCCCTGTACACTATCCCTGCAACTTTGTACAGGGTTGTAGTTCTAGTCAAGCCCGTGAAAGGCTTTTTGACCCCATCCCTCAGCCTCCCAAATAATGGAATGTTAGAATTAATAAAGTTTCAAAGTCGTGTCCAGGAGCAGTGTGCGAATCGCCCTGTTTTATCGCACACTCTATCTCAGATAGTGTAAAGGCAGGGTCGGGAAGTATGCCACGGGTGAGGACTCTAGCCACAGAGTCACGCATGATAGTGTGGTGAGTGTTGTCTTGAGAAAAGATGTCTTCTGCTACCAATGTACCGAGTAGGAGCCGGACCGACTCCATCGCAGAAGTTCTGCGGGTGCCGTTAGGCAAATCTAGACGAGGAAGAAAAGTTACTTGGTGGTGTTCTTGAAAGCGGTTTGAAAACATCACTATATAAACATTTCTTTGTAAGAAACACAAATGTCTTTATCAAACGTACGATGATTTCGCTTTCATGATTTGATCCTTGTATAGGTGTAGAATGCGTCAGCGTACCATTCGCGGTGCATGTCTCGAAAGAGGGGGTCGGCTGTTCGCTGATATCGTCTTCGCATAGCCCGAACACGCTTACATTCGATAGTTTATTCTAGTGTCCACCAACAATTACCTTATTTACTACGTGATCTTATGCGGCGTGAGTAACGTTGCTTTACAGCTGAGTATATGGCTGTCACAAAACGAGTGCTCAAAAAGGGCGCGCCGCCAAATTCTCGCGATGAAACGCCGGAGTTATGCCGCGAGGTCAACGATAAAAAAAAGCGTAGGTCCGCAGACGAAACCTCCTCGCGTCGGCGGCCGAGCAAGCCCTGGAATTTTCTCGATGGAAAGGGGCGTGGTGATGCCGGGTTGAGTCATTCGTCGCGGACGGCCCCCATATCGTCTCGCGCTTTCCCCCAGCCTTCGCTGCGCATCGCGCCGACGAAATGATGAGAATTTTCTGGAATCTCGCGCGGAAGGTATTTAACCGAGCAGCAGAGATGGGAGATCAAGAGAAGACGGAAGTTAGCGCCAGAGCGCGTAGCGTATTCCGCCGTGTAGGCGGCGAAGGTTTTGTCCGTAGTGACAAAGCAGGAGAAGAAGAGGATTTCCACCTGAGGGGTGACGACTCGAGCTACAGGCAAGAGTGTGTGTCTACCGCTATCGAGCGAAGACGCGTGGCAACAGCTGCGAGTGTGAAGCCGACGTGTTTCCGGAGAAGACGTTTGAAGCTTGGAGAGCGGCCAAGTGAAGACGCGAGGTTTCCTGGAAGAGAAACTTCGGGGGCAGCGGAACGACAACAACGCTGGTCTTGAGTGATTGATTCTCGGAAGAGTATCATCCAGACTTTTGTTCCAAGAACTTTGGACTGAATAGGTTTCCTACCTCTTTAGTCTTTAAGTGTCTTGGTTGTTCAATGCATGCGACTGCATTGTAGTGCGTATTGTTGTCTGTGTCCGTTGTTTCGAGTGTGGCTGATTGTACTGTGTAGTACGTTGTTGATTGGTGACATATTGTATGCAACTATTCAGGAGTGTGCATACTTGTGTATTGTTTTTGATCTGCCATTATTGAGAATATAATTTTGTTTTGTTTATCAACTCTCGGCTCTGACTCGTTCTTTGGGCCACAGCCGGCGTCCGTTGGCGCGCCAAAAAGGACCACTTCTAAATTGTCCACGCTTTCGTGGTGCGGTTCGGGGGGCCGATACTTCGGCTCTTGGAATTAGCCCGGCGATCGCCTCCCGAATTAACGGGACCTGTGACAATGGCATAAAACTTTTCTATAACCATGTCTAAGGCTTCAGGTGACCCAATGTCGCAACCGAGTATCTTTGTGAACCAAGTATCATCCTTTATTTTGTTAAAAATTTTCACTCTTCCTAGATTAGTTAATCGTTCAGCACTGCTGGTATGCGCTTGCCAGAACGTGAACTCAATGTGTGCATGATTATATATATATATATATATATATATATATATATATATATATATATATATACGTGTGTGCGTGTGTGTGTGTGTGTGTGTGTGTGCGCTTTATGATCGCAAGTATCAACGCGGAAGCGAAAATTATGGTGACCATTTCGCCATATGTTGGCCATCGCATGTTTTCGGTCTGGTTGAAGAGGGTGTCTCTTATAGCGTGATAGCATTAACTCGCACAAACACTATTACTTAAATTTAAACTTAGCAATTGCTACCCCTGCGATTCGATGACGACTGCGACCAACATTCACTAGACGCGGAGTAGTGCCATGGGACTCTTGTGGCGTTATCTAGAGTGGGACATCGAATTGGCGTGATCACGCTGCGAGCACCTGCCCCTGGTGTGATTTATACCCGAAAATATTCACCGGAAGGGCCGGTCCTGAGAACGAAACCTTAGTATTCACGACGGAACTAGCAATGCTTAACTTGATCCTCCAATTTATCAATGTTGTCTATATCAGTTTCTCTTTTTGTATGCATCTGAGAGCGTGTGTGTCAGTATAAATGTACGTTATTCGTACGTCTCTACTCTTCTATATTCGCACAGCGCCTGCAACAGGCTGCCTAGAAAACCGGCTTCTACGGCTCCGGCTCGAATGCGAAGGTTCACTTGATGACGTGGCACGCCTCAGGATGAAAAGAGACCAATCGGAATCATGCCGGTAAGTTGTAGATTAAAAACAAAGAAAATTGTGTGCTTTAGCTTTCGATAACAAACAGAGGAATGATGATGGACGCCACAGGGTGATACTTTATGTAGATTAACTTTGGCGAGCTCGTTTTGTTGGACATCACCCTAATTACACATGTTTCCTCATCTTACATCACAATATGAACGCTGCTGGCGAGAGGATGTAGCTAATCTTGTTGCTCCTATAGCTCATACGAATTTGTTACATTGTAAATTTATTATCCTTCACAATATTGTTATAAGTGGGACATTGTCTGAACCAATTTAAGCGTATGCAGAGTCTTTTTGTTTCTTTCTGGGCATAGATTCCCCCGCGTGCTCGATACTCAATTTTTATGCGACCGGGGTTCACTCGCAAAAACTTACCGCCGCTCAGTGCAGGCCGTGCCACAATATTCGGGAAAGTTGGTGATTGGTTCAGACTTTCTGATATGATTGAGCGCCCGACGCGAGCAGTCCTGTTTTTTCAGCTGTTAGAGCGAGTGCCAGCGATTACTCGGCAATGTTTGCTCATTGATGTGTGCAAGTTGACGTGTTCCGCCGACGATCAGATTGTCAATAATCGACGACAATGCTCATTGCTAGTTCATAAAAGAATTGTTGGGGTTAAACGTCCCAAAACCATATTATGATTATGAGAGACGCCGTAGTAGAGGGCTCTGGAAATTTCGGCTACCTGAGGTTCATTACCGTGCACCTAAATCTAAGCACATAGTCCTTAAGCATATTCGCCTTCATTGGAAATTCGAACGCTGTGGCCAAGATTTCAATTCAGCCGCTGTGGCCAACAAACAAATTATGCACTACTAGGCGTGTGCTCACCACAGTGAATACATGCTCAGGTAAACTTTGCTGGTCGATTGCATAATTTCACAACATACACGGTAACGAGCATATATAGTACAACAGAGAAGTACATTTAAGAGAAATCACTCCATGTGTGATTTTCAAGCTTTGATCTATTAAAAAAAACAGCATCATTCAGTCAGAAAAGTTGCAAAGGAGTTCACGAAAATAAAACAGGGAAACAGCAAGCAATTTCAGGGTAAATACCAAGCAGTATATAATCCGTCGTGCATGCCCACACATCTATCCAAATGCAAGTGTGGACAAAGTGAGTCAAGTCACCTAAAATTTCTTCGTCAGTGTTTCAGACACACTTCAGCCGAAAAATTAAGTGAGCGCTGTCAGATGAGCTTCCCATCTGACACGCACTACTACTTTAGCACAGTTATGATAATTTGAAGTGTCTGCGCCTAATTAGGTTACGGATGTACACACATCGTGAAGCAGTTGGTTGCAAATGAGACTTTTTTTTTCTTCCCAGAAAACTTCGAAAGTATATAACGTGCATCGACATGGCGCTAACGTCCACAAAGTGTCGCAGAGACCGCTACGTTTTCGGTCGGGAAGTGGAACGCCGCAAACGCCAAGTGGAGACCTACAACTGGGACTGCAATTTACAGATGCGTAAGCATTTCTGGATTCATAACAACTGGCCCAGCTATCTACACTTCGCGAGGGCCGCAACAACATCCTAAACTGGTCTAAATAATTTCCGATAAAGTGTTCACACGTCCGCGATCATAACTCCACTCGTAAATATACGGCTGATGTGCGCGTGTATAATTAATGAACCAGGTGTGTTTTGGCCTGTGAGAACTAGTAGTGCCTTACTATATACTTATTTTAATCGCGAGACCCCGCAATATTCCACTGAAAGTGACTTAAGAAACACTTTGCACGCGATATATGAAGGCCTAAAAGCTTTTAAATTGCTCTCTTTTGTTATTTTCATATCGCGATAATGTTGAAGATGTTTTTCGGCAGACTTACGGTCATGCCAGCACCATGGGAGAGTTGGCAGGTGTGCGCGTCCCCAACGATTGTGCATGTTGACGTCGTCAGTCCTAGCTCCTTCGACAAGACCACCCGCTTCCTCTTTCGGTCTTCGTTAAGCCTTCACAGGAAGTCTGATGCACGAGGTCACAGTTTGCATCGTCGTGGAAGCCACGTATGAACACAGTACTATCAACGTCAAATGAAACCATAACAGTGGCAAGCGTTCGGAGAAGTGTAGACCAGAATTTTCGTCGCTTGCAGGCCGCCGTCATTTTTACTGGGGGGTGTTGCGACCGGGGTTTCCAGACACCGGAGGTCCGGGATGAAGTTGTCGAGGCAGGAGGAAGAGAGACTTGAAGAGGGTTTATTTACAATATATACATTGCGAACTCCCTACACGGTGAGCCCTCAAACGTGGCAGGCCTCTACATGACTCCTAACATAGCGCTCCATGGTGCTTGGTTCTACATGGTTCTGCTCGGTTCTGCTCTGTTCTGCCTGGTTCTCTTCTCGAAAAAAAGCACACCGAATGAGCCGTGGGGGCTCATTATAAAGGGTCTGTCCTCCCCAGATCCCTAGATCGGGGACCGCGTACAGAGGGCACCGTCCAACCACGGATCACACATTACCCGCGAGGGTGACGAGCACGCACGGTCCACGTGAACGTTCAAAATTGAAGCGTGGTCACTGCACGGCCATGTGGCACGAACGTGGCTCCTCCTCGTCAAGGGGTGTCGCTGGGCGAGGGGTCTGAAGTTGATGACTGCATCCATCGAAAGGGCCGCCGTAAACAAGCTTCAAATGGTCGCCGAACGACTCGTTCAATTAGCGGGACGATTTCCGGCCGCCGCCGCCGCCGTCATCTTCCAAAGAAGAAGCTGCACTTGTGGTCTCCCGAACTGCTCACGGTGTCGTGGCGGCAAGACGCCGCACCCTCCGGCCAGGGGGGAACAATACATGGCGGACACAGGCCGCCAACCCGTTTGGCGACTAAAAAGGAACATCAAAAGGAACGCCGATCCATTGTCAGACCTGGCGCCGGTCCTAACAGTAGGCAGCCGGTCGTTCGGTTTGGTTTGAAGATTAAAGGAGCGCCGCTCCCTCTTCAGCTCCGGCGCCGGTCACAACAGCTCGTCCGCCGGCGGGAGAAGCGACCTGAGGGTGACCAGCTGCACAGGTTGCTCGAAGTGTCGCTGTGTAGTGCTGTCTTCCAGGCCACTGCTGATGACGCTCAGCCAAGGACTCTTTCCCTCTCGTTCCTTGTGGCTCCCCTCTGGGAAAAGCATTCATACACACCACCACAGGCACGGGAGAGCACCCTGCCCGCACTGAGACACGTCGAGTCCGACAAATTATCCAAAAGCAACCTTACTTAAGCAGTATTACCAAACACAAAGCAGCAATCGGGACGTTTCTCTGAGGTTTCACCAAAACTCCTAATCCCGATCCGATAATAATCTTCCCATCAAACTGCTTTCAAGAAAACTAATTGTCAAGTGATGCGCTCACCGTGGCATACCCGAGTGCCTGCTGAGTAATCCGCCGTAACCCACCAGGTATCATACTCATAAAATGAAGCATTTTACTTCACGCTATCTTTTAGTTCCCGAAATTTAGTGCCGCCAAAGCCAGTCGTCAATTCCTCTTGAGAAGACGAAAGCATAACTGCCGTGCTGCACCTGCATTAGGAACCTCTTTATTATACATCCGCAAACGCACATCACAGTGCGCCTGCCTGGAGGAGATACCACCTAACCGTTCCCTTGCTGTTGCCACTTTCACAAAGCATACATATAAACTCACGAGCTAGCTTTTCTTACACACCGGACACATGCGAACAAAACATTAAATGAACAACAAAAAAAGTTTCGCATGAATCCTGAAAAATCTCGCAAGCAATAACTTTGCGTCTCTACGCTCAGTCATAATTAGTTCATAACGTTGCTCCTGCTCATTTACACGTATCTACCATGACGCAGGCTCCTATGCGTGTCGTTTATGCAATCGCACAACGCTTACCTTAGCTAAACGTACAACGCCCAAGAAATGAACAAAACCAAAAATGTGTTACCTAAACACTATTTGGTAGACGAGATTCTTAAAAAACACATTAAAATCCAAAACAACTTAAACAGTCAAAAGCAAATTTCAAAACAAAATAAATCCACTAATGACCATCGTCAAAAGCTCACGGATGTCTACTCCTTTTTGGGACTAACGCGCGGTGTCGCGTCCTGTGGGTCTTTTTAGGCGAACGGGAAATGGAACAATGGCAAAACCCATTCGCTTCGCCTCCGACCCCCGCAAAGCTCTGCGCTGACAACCTGCGTTCTTACTCTCGCTGAGTACCCTCGCACTCCCGCAGTCCATCAAACATGCCGTCGATAGAGCGACGAAAGGGTCTGCCTTTCTACCCAACGTGCTTTTTTTTTTTTTTCGTTTTGTCCGGCGGCTCGGACGCATACAAACCAACTCCGGTGCCGATGACAAACGCCCAATTCTGTACGCTCTAATGCGTGTCACTATCCTTCCAATAGATCTATACAACGCATATAGGCTACCAAAATGATAGGCGCTAACGAAAACAAAGTACAAACGAGTTATTTACAAAATCACAAAAACAAACAAATGTTCCTTTCAACAGTCCCGAGTCGACGTTTTTCCGAGAGGCTAACAGCTGTTCGCAACAACTCTGAGTCGAACTCGCGGTGGTCGCGCCCGGAACGATTTTCTCGAGAACGGGGTCTACAACACGCGTCAATCGCCCTGCTACCGAACCCCGCGACGTTCCTCGAAGCGACTTGCTGTCGCTTCCTTGCCCCTCGAAAACCACCGACTCTTTTGCCCCGCACCCCCGTCCAATGCACCGCGAGAACAACGGAAGGGTCTCTTTTGCCCCTCGACCACTTACGCACACAATGCGCTTCTCTTTTCTTTGTTTCTCTGGCCGCTTGGACGCTTGCGATACGGCAACTTTCTGAAATTTCGCTCCGCCATTTGAATACATTCCTCAAACGCGTCGCGATTTTTGCCTGCCTGTTTTTCGGCGCTTTCTCCGTTTTGCACGTCTCTTGGTGCCGTCTACGGAGCCTTTCGCCCATCTCTGATGCTCACCAGCACCCACATGCTCATCTGATTTTTCGCGCGGACTGTCTGGATAATTGCCTAGCAATCTATCCTTCAAACACTGCCGCGTACGATGCGCTTTTCTTTTCCGGCGGTTCGGACGCATACGATACAGACCCGTCAGAGATGACAACGGCACTTTTCTCGCGATTTTACCACGCCGTTTGAAACCCTTACTCAAACGCGTTTGTGCTCATCTCGAGCTTTGCCTTTTTGTTGCCCTTCGGACGCTTTCTCCCCTGTGCACGCTTCTTTGTGCGGACCTGGGAGCCTTTCGTCCTACTCTGACGTTCTTCATCACCGATATGCTCCTCCGCCATCTCGCGCGCCCAGTCCTGATGATTGCCTATCAGTTCATCGTTAGACCGCGGCCGCGTAGATTGCGCACTTCTGTTCCTTACTCTCCGGCCGCTCAGACGCATGCGATTTAAGCCAGTCAGAGAAGACACGGGCCTTTTCTCGCAAATCCGCCACGCCGTTTGAAGGTCCTCGTCAAACGCGCCGCGCTGATCGCGAGCCTTGCCGCGCTTCTGTTTTTCGGACGCTTTCTCCGTTTGGCACATTCCTTGGTGCCAAACCTGGAGCCTTTCGTCCGCCTCTGACGCTCATCAACATGGTCTACAGGGCTGCAAGGTTCGATGGAACACTCTGTTAATCTTAACTTCGTTCTCCACCACCACGGAACCCTCACACCCTGCTGTGACCGCGAGCTCTTTTCCCTCAAGAATGGGTTAAAACCTGTTCCATTCCCTTACAGGCACTAGCCTTCTCTTTGGCCTCAAACGGCACCGCCGCTATATCTACAGATATCAGACCCGCAGCACTCTCTTTGGCCCTAAACGGCACCGCTGCTGAATACGCACCGTTCGTGCGGTACATCTGCAAATTTCTGACCTGTAGCCCTCTCTTCGGCCTTAATCGGCACCGCCGCTACGTCGCACCGTTCGTGCACTTCATCTACAGATGTCTGACCTGTAGCCTTCGCTTCGGTCTCAAATGGCACCGCCGCTACATCGCACCGTTCGTGCGCTACATCTATGGATTGACCACTCTGCTGCAATGCCACCAATCACAATTAAGCCTTTCTATCTCTTCATCTAATTCCTGCATCCTTTTTATATGTTCTTCATGCCTGCGCTCAGCTTCCAATTCCTCCTGGCGCCATCTTTCCTTTCTTTGCGCCCTTTGTACTTCCTCCTCCTGGTCCAATAAGTACATATTCCCGAAGTGCTCGATTTCCTCATTGTCACTATTGCTTTCGAGAATCACTTCGCGGAGTTAGAAGGCAGGCATATCATCATTAAAATCTAGCTCCAGATCCCAACACAGGTTTCAGCAGGTCCTCTCTTGTCAATCTCGTAAGATCCATGGCGACTACTTTGCTTTGGCTCAGCTGTGACAAAACACCAACCCACCAGCGTTTCAATTCTGGGTTCTAGAGAAATTGAAGCCTGGCAAATCTCACAGCGGAGACCACAAGCTTAAGCACCCAAGTAGCACTTACGTGGCCAACATCCCTCTCTACTTTTTCTTGTTAATTTTTCACTCCTGCTTTTTACAACATCCTAAAATTTAACCCGCAACGTACCCTTAGAAATTTTTAACATTACCACTTGTTCCTATTGAATCATCTAAGCTTTCCTGCTTTAGCGTACTTGCTCAGATAATCATCCACGTGCTGCCTTGTGCTGAGATAACAACCACAGTGGCCAGGCAGTTGTGGGTTATATCATATCTTTTAACGAATCTAGGCTAAAAGACTCGATATATCTCAAGCACAAAAGCCAGGCACTCACCCCCTTTACGTGCGGTGGTGGTACGCTGCCTTCGATCCCGCCGAGTTCCAGGGCTTTCGGCTGGCCTCCGGTACATGTCGCTCTCCGTCGCAGACTCGTATCCCACGCTTGCCACCAGTTGTTGCGACCGGGGTTTCCAGACACCGGAGGTCCGGGATGAAGTTGTCGAGGCAGGAGGAAGAGAGACTTGAAGAGGGTTTATTTACAATATATACATTGCGAACTCCCTACACGGTGAGCCCTCAAACGTGGCAGGCCTCTACATGACTCCTAACATAGCGCTCCATGGTGCTTGGTTCTACATGGTTCTGCTCGGTTCTGCTCTGTTCTGCCTGGTTCTCTTCTCGAAAAAAAGCACACCGAATGAGCCGTGGGGGCTCATTTAAAGGGTCTGTCCTCCCCAGATCCCTAGATCGGGGACCGCGTACAGAGGGCACCGTCCAACCACGGATCACACATTACCCGCGAGGGTGACGAGCACGCACGGTCCACGTGAACGTTCAAAATTGAAGCGTGGTCACTGCACGGCCATGTGGCACGAAACGTGGCTCCTCCTCGTCAAGGGTGTGTCGCTGGGCGAGGGGTCTGAAGTTGATGACTGCATCCATCGAAAGGGCCGCCGTAAACAAGCTTCAAATGGTCGCCGAACGACTCGTTCAATTAGCGGGACGATTTCCGGCCGCCGCCGCCGCCGTCATCTTCCAAAGAAGAAGAAGCTGCACTTGTGGTCTCCCGAACTGCTCACGGTGTCGTGGCGGCAAGAGACGCCGCACCCTCCGCCAGGGGGGAACAATACATGGCGGACACAGGCCGCCAACCCGTTTGGCGACTAAAAGGAACATCAAAAGGAACGCCGATCCATTGTCAGACCTGGCGCCGGTCCTAACAGTAGGCAGCGGTCGTTCGGTTTGGTTTGAAGAGATTAAAGGAGAGCCGCTCCCTCTTCAGCTCCGGCGCCGGTCACAAA